>JBCFYV010000003.1:34790369-34979542 GCA_039000515.1 Timema cristinae | reverse complement strand
TATATTTCCTCATTTACTGGAGAGGGAGTATAAAACCGTACACCAGTCTGGGATTTAAAATCCCGATATCTCGGTCACTAAAGAATCGGTCCAGGTGAGTTTGATGCCTTAGTCCGCGTGCCCACTGATACTTAATAAAATGGCGTATAGAGTTAACTACATTTTGATTACGGTTCTATAGGGTTGGGATCGACCGCACTGGTTACCGAACTTAGGAACGTACCAACCCCCAACCCCCGCCTAATGGGGAGGGCGCTATCCACTAGGTCTCAAACAGTTTAATTAGCTATAGGACGATCACTGGTTCTTGACGATTGGTTAAAAATATTTACTGAACATCCCATTTTCTGAAAGATTCGTTCATCGTGCCTTGTGGTCAAAATCCCTCCTGTACCTCTGTACCTCTGTGTGCCTCAGTCTAACCGGTCTAGATGAATGCGATAGTGAGTATTGTGGCTCCGCTGTGACACACTAAATGACGTCTAGGCACAACGTGTAACTCGCACAATCAATACTATTGTGGTAGCGTACCTCTCGGTTTGTATTCAGGAGGTAATTACGATTTATTGCTTGGTTGCATTATTGCTGTGCTGCAAGCGCGCGTTATTTGCTCCCCCAACGATCGCTCACCCAACTTCATTATAGACTTGTTCAATTATTGGATGCTGTTATTAACTTAATGCGGGCTGGCGCATGTCTGATAGATTAAAACTAATTTTCCTCTACTCACTCCAATCATTGTGTTTGGCAATTTGGTTTGGATTTATTTCTATACCTGGTTATGGTTCCCCCCCCCCGTCCCCCCCCCCCCCCCCCGCCCAACAAGTCCACATGTTTATTGTGCCTGGCCTTTGACTCAACAGCCCTTAAAAAGTAGCGGTATATATTTTTAAGACAGTTATTATTATTATTATTATTATTATTATTATTGCATTTTAGAAAACATCCTAAACATTAAAAAAAGTATTATTTGAGGACGTTATTTTAATACAAGGTAAGACTTAGGAATGATAAGTTGAAGTTTATTGGTCATAATTTTATGAACAATAATAATTGATTTTACAAATAAAATAAAAAATGTAGTGCTCTTCTAGTAGATACCGGTAGTCCTCACTATATAAATCATTCGGTAACTTAACAGATTTGAAAATATCAAATTTTATTAAAAAGTAATAGAGCTCTAAAATTACTTTAGACTGGTAAACTTATTTAATATTGTCGTTCATTTTGAACTATCGTCGATTTAAGTTCAGTGTCTTGACAAGGCAATGAATTTTTTAAAAAAAATGGCTAAATATATTATACTAAATAATCGAATAACAATTATTTCTTTCTTATTATTACATAGCTTCTTTCTAAGATTATAATTTTCAATTCGAGTAAAATATTTATCATCTAGGTTACATAGTGATTGTTTTCAAACATTTAGAACTTGTATAATGTTTCATCTACAAAACTAGCATCATTTACGCATTAGTTATAGAATTAAGTTGGGTAATATGTCTAAGATCATGTTGATCAACATTTACAATAAATATTTACTTACTTACTACTTACAAACTAAAAAAAAAAAGCACCTACTATATTCATATTGTTTACTAGAAATATTATTTTACCATCTCATTTTTCATTTTATAGTAATGAACTCGCTTTGCTCGTTGGGAGCTCCACCCCCCAAACCCCCAATGAGTTTTCTTTGCAAGTGGATGTATACTAAAGAAATTCCAGACCCCTTTTTTTTGTTTGGTCTTCCCGTTTGGGGCCAAAAAGAAAACCTCCAAAAAAAGGTCCACTGATTAAATTTTGCTCAACATTTAAAATTTTTTTTTGGGGGGTTAAAAAATTTTTTTTTTTTATTTTTTTTGGGAAATTTTTCCCCGTCGGTTACGGGCTAAAAAGCTAAAAATTTGCCAAAATTTAAAGTTTCTAGCTAATCTGAAAGTGGGTAAACTTTAAAATTTTTCCATGATTTTGGGGGCTTTTTTAGTAGTAAAAAATTCAACTTTTTTAAGCTTTAAAAAAATTGAATTAAAAATTTTATTTTGCAATAAAAATAATTTTTAGCGAGACCCCATACAAGGTACAGGGTTATGCGAAAACTGTGCATGGGAAAAGGAATTGGAACAAAAGAAAGTGCCATGGGGGTGATTTTTACACATAGAATTTAATAAACGAAATTGAAACTTTCAAATTTAAAACTGTGTTTCCGCCGTTTTTTTAAATGGTTGAAAAAATTTTAAAGGGAGGCTTTTTTTTGGGGAAATATTAGCTTTTAAAACGTAGTTTTTTAAAAATTTTTTTTTTGTTATTGTTAGTCATTTTTAAAGAAATTTAAAAGACATTTTAAAACCCAAATTTTAACTTATTTATTTTATATTTTTTTTTGATGGGGTTTCTTATGAAAAAATAATTTTTTTAAAGGGTTTTTTTCTAATTAAAAAACTAAAAATTTTTCCCATTTAAAAAAAATTCTAAAGAGTATTTACTATTTATAAAACTGAGTGTCTTTTCTTATTTTAAGAATAGGGGGTTTTTAATATATTGCCGGGGGCCTCCACCGGGGGTTCGGATTCCACTTTTAAACTGAGATCCTTCTTTTCATCCACAATCCCCCTCCCAAATACACATTATAAGGGGCGTATAACCCGAAAGGGAAAGTAAGACGGGGGTGCAAATAATAAAAATTGTTATTTTTTTTAAAAACTCACATTTTAAAGATGTGGTTTTTTTAAATTTTTTAATTTTTTGTACTGTTGAAATTTTAAAAAAGATGCATTTTTTTTATTTTTTAAAAAAAAACAAATGAATGCTTTAAACTTTTTAAAAATTTAGGGAATATACCGAACTAAAGGAACTTTTGTAATATTTCGATGGGAAGGGAAAAAACCCCAAGTTTGAAAACCCTTTAAAAAAAAAAAATTTTAAAGGGTTACAAAAAAAATATTAAATTAAAATTATAAAGAAAAATTTTAAAGTAAATTTAAAAGGGAATTAAAATTTGTTTTCTAAAATTACAGAGAAAATTTAAGAATATTTTTATAATTTCTTTTTATTCGTTTTTTTATCATCTTAAATTAAGAATGTTTTTTCGGGTCGGGGAGTCATAAAACCCTCGCATCCGTCAAAATTTAGAGTTAGATTTTTTTTTTCCCTACTTCACCTTTACTTTCAATACCCAAGGGGTGAAATTTTTAAAAAGAACCAAGGGACAAGTTTTTTTTAGTCCCCCTTGGGGGCATTGTCGTGGAAAAAACAACCTTATTTTTTTGAGATTTATGATTTTTTTGATTGTACCCTTATTAATCTTTATATTTTGAGGAAAACCTAAAGGGAAATCGGTGGTTTTTTGGGTTTTTTAATTCCTTTATCAAGAAAATTTTTTCAGTTTTAGAAAACCCAACGAAAAAAAAAAATGGGGTTTTTTATATTTTTGTCTTTTCTTTCTGCCGCCGGGTTTGTCCCTGGCCAGGGATCCCAAAACGGTTTGATGGATTTTTTTTCCCAAGCTTAATATTTTTTTTTAAAAGGGCACTACCAAAAAAAAAATTTTTTTACTCTATCCCTTAAATTTAAAGGGTAATTTTTGATGGGTATTTTTTTGGGGAATTTCCCCACTTTGTTCTAAAATGGCCCCCAAACTTTTTTTTTTTAGGATTTGTTAAACATGCCAAATATCAATTTTTTTGGGTTTTTGGGGAAAAAATTTTGTTGAACGTTAGTTTAAACTAAAGGGGGAATTTTTTGAAAATTCAAAATTTTTTGGGAAAAATAGTTTCAAAAAAATGTATTTGGGAAGAGAGGTGGTATGAAAAAAAAAACCCTGTAAAAATTGGTTTTGGAGTAAAAACTTATTTATGGGAATTTTTATTGGGACGGATTTTTCAAAAACACAAATATTTTAAAAATGGATTTGAAAATTTTTGGCCCCAAAGGATACCCTTGGGAACGTGTTCGACAAAAAAAAAACCCTTTTTATTGTTTTTGGGGGAAAACTTTTAATTTTTTGGGTATTTTAAAATTGAGGAATTCTTTTTATTTAAAAATTTTTTAAAAAAATGGCCCAAAAAATTTATTTGGTTCCAAAGGGTTTAAACTTGTGAGTTGTTTGACATGAAAAAAAACCCCTTTTAATTTGGGTTTTTGGGTTTAAAAAAAATTCGAAAAGGTCGTTTATTTATCATGTTTTTTAAAGTTTAAAAGTAATTTTAAAAATGGTTTTAAAACGTTTTTTTTTAAAAAATTGTTTTTCTTTTAAACCCCCTTATGTGGGCCCCTCAACTTTTTTAATTTTTCTTTTTCTGTAGACGTATTTTTTTAACCTAATTGGGTTTTTTGTTTTTGTTTCCTTTTTGTCTATTTAAATTTCTCGTCAAAAATAAAGCACAAAACCCAAATTACCTCTTGAACAATTTTTAAAAAACCCGAAAATTTTACAATCTGAAAAAGAAAAGTACGTTAGTAATTATGGGGGGAGGGTTTTGAAAAATTTAAAAAAAAATCCTATTTGGGATACATAGAAAAAATTTTTTGTTGTTTGTTTTGCAGTTTTTAAATTAGTTTTTTTAACCGTAAGAATTGGGTTTTTGCGAAAACCGCCCCTTACTTGACTTGGGAGCCCGGGAGGCCCCAAAACCCCCTTTTCATTTTGAAACCTTTTTGTCAGGGGATTTTCCCCATCAGTTAAAGGAAAAAAAATTATGAATTATTTAAAAATACTTAATCAGAACTTGGGGTTTTTTTTAAAACTTTTTCTTCATTGAAATTGTGGAAAATCGAACAGGAAACTGTTTTCTTAAATTTATTAAAACCCCTTTTCAAAGATATTTTTAAAAAATTTTGTCTTAAATGTTGTTAAATATTATTTTTTGTTTTTGAAAATTTTAAACCCAACTTTTTATTTTTTTTAAAAACCCAAACCCCCATGTTTGAAACAAGCCAGTGAACAATAATATATTCTACGCGGCGTTCCCCAAAACCCCTTAGTTAAAATACAAAAAAATTTTTTTTTATAACTTTTTTTAAAAAATAGACCCTCTTTATTTTGGGTTTTTGCCTGTGAGGGTTTTTAAATGGGGCTCGATTTTTGGGTTAGGTTTAGGGAAGATTTTTTTTTTCCTAAGGGTACTCCCTCCCCTTTTCCTTCGAAAAAATTTTAAAGGAAATTTCCTTTTTAAATTAGGGGGACCCGGGGGTTTTTGGGGTTTTAAGGTGTCAGTTTTGGCGGGCCGGGGTTAAATCCCACGGGCCCCGGGCACAGATTTATTGATTTTTAAAAACCCTTCCTTAAACCTCTGACAAGACATCTTTAATGGGGGGAAAACCCCAGGCCTCCACCGGGGTTGGAAATTCCACTTAAAAACTGTAGGCCCTTCATTTCATCCAAAAAATCCCCCTATCATTCCCAACATTACCCGTAAGTGGGGTTAAAACCCGAAGGGTGGCCACCCGCGGGCTAATAATAAAAATAATAACCTTTTAAATTTGTTTTTTTTAAATCTGTTTTTTTTCCCACAAGTAAAAACTTTAAAATTTACGAATCATTTTTATTTTCGTTTAAAACATTACCCAAACTATGACTAAAAAAAGGGTTTTGGTTCTTTATAATTTTTTAAAAAATTTTTTTTATTTTGGGGGTTGTTTTAGCTCCCCCCAAATATGCATAGAAAGGGGCCTTTAATCTGATAGCTGGGTTAAGTTACAAATTCTTTTTTAAAGTTTCCCAATTTTTTAAATTTTTCACGTTATCGTATTCTGTCACTTTTGATTGCTATTTTCAATACATATAGAATGTACTAATCAAATGATAAAATGCTATAAATGTTGGCAGAAAACAAAACTATTTTTTTTTTTTCCCTCAAAAAGGGGAAATTTTCTTTTAAAAATTGGACCGAAAAAAAGTACAACGGGGCTTTTTTTTTCCTTTAATTTCTCAAATAAAGCTTTAACCCGGGCCCTTTTATTTGTTTTTAAAACAAAACTTGACAAAAGCAATTTCTAAACCCTTAAATAAATTACGGGGCACCCCCCCGGGGGATCATCATCACCCCTTTTTTAAAAAAAACCCTTTAAAATCGTTTATTAATACTTTTTATCGTTTCATTGATCTTTTCAAGGGCCCCAGACAAAACCGCACACCTGAAACAAGGGACTTCCGTTAAAAACCAAACTCTAAACCTTAAATTTTGGGGGCCAAGGAATGGGGGAAAAATAAAAACCCAAATTTAGTTTCGAGCGCAATCAAACGTGCATGAGCTTTTTTGTCCTACCCACTTGAAAATTTCTTTTTTTCCCATTTTTTTAAGGGAAAGTTTATGGTTATTGGGGAAAAATAAACTAAACCCCCAAAATCTAGAGGGTTTTAAAGATATTAAAACAATTTTCTATATTTAATACGTAAATCCGTGTGATTTTTAAACCTACCTTTTTTCATGTATTCATTACTGTACCGTTTAAAAACTAAAACAAATTTGTTTCCTTTCCCACTTTTTCCCCCCAATAAAAAGGGGTTTCGCCCTTTATGTTTTTAATTTTTGGCAAGTCACAAAAATTTTGTCATATTTATTTGGGAACCGTTTTACCCCCCGGGGATGCCCTCCTGGCGCAAACCCCCCGGCATTTTCTGGGGAAAAAAAAGAAATTTCCTGCGAGCGAGGGTGAAAGAGCTTCCCAAAATTTTCCCGGGAAAAAGGTTTTTTTAGATACCTTCCAGGGACCTTTTTTCATGCCAAAATTGACATGGGACCCGACAGTTTACTTTTTCCGAACTGGGGCCCACCAGAAATTTATTTGGGGGTAGGGGGGGGGGAAAACAATCGTTCTAGCCAAAATTTTAAATTTGGGGAGGGGATTTTGGAGAGGGGATCAGACAATTTAAAGTTTTTTTTTTAAGAGGTTTGCCACCCAAACCCCAAAAGGGGAATGTCCTGGGCCCCCTTTTCCCGGGTAAAAATTTTAAAAAATTTGGGAAATGCACCTAGAAGCAAATTGGGGGTTTTCATTTCCTTTAAAAAAATTTTGAAATTAGACCCCTTTAGAAGCCTTTGGAGTAGTTTCATTTAGAAAAATTTTGAGATTAGGGGCCTATTAGACAAAAATTTTGTAGTTTTAAACTCTTTCCCTTTCACTTTTTCCACTGCTCGATTGCGTAGTTAAATTTGAAAATTTTTTAAGTTTTATTAAAATCATTTGGTTTCTAAGGAGGGAACAACTGCCCCAAAAAACCCCTGCACCTGGGTGTGCCACTGCCCCAAAGGGGAAGTTTGTCCCTTAAAAATTTTTTTTTTCTCTTTTTTTGGGTTTTCGGGCCTTGAGCAAAATTTTTAAAGATATTTGTTTTTGGTTTGTCATTATTTGGAGATTTAAATTTAACCCAAAAGGGTTTTAATTTAAAAGGTTGTGGGGTGAAAAAAATTTTTTTTTAAATACCATTTTAAATCAAAATTAAAAGGGGGAAATTATTAAATTTTCACGAAAAAGGGGGTTTGGTTTTATATCTTCGAGTAATGTTTAATGCCGGGGGAATAAGGGGAAAACAAATGTGACCCTTTGGGGCCGTCCGCAGAGCTCCGGGGGAATTTTCCCCCGAACTGTTTTCCTGTCCCCCGTCAACGTTTCCCAACCCCCCCCCCCCCCCCGCCCAAAGGGAGTAGAGTAAATTATCAACCCATTGATTAACGAGGTAAAGATGACTCGTCTCTTCTCGATTTTCCCAATTAAATTATGGGAGAACCATGGCTAAAGGAACGCGTTCCCTTTGTTCTAATTCTCTTTGAAAGGAACTCGCCGGGGAAATAAAAAAAAAATTCATTGATAAAGGGAAAAAAAACCTTAAAAAATGATTCTTTTAAAACAAGGAATGTAAACCTGTTTCACTTTTCCTTTCGGGGTTTTCTTATTTGTATGGGACATATTACGAGTATCAAAAATTAGTCATTTGCACTTTCTAAACTGCAAAACTATTTTTGGCAAAAGCCCTTCCCAAACGGTTTAATAGTACGTACCATGGAAAATAAAGGGGTTTGGAAGCACCCCGTTTCCCACAAAAAGACCATAAATACCCTTTTTTTTTTTTCACCGCTTTTCAACTACTTTTTCAGCTTAAAATTTAACATATAATAACAAATTAAGGTAGGGAAGGAATAAAAGTATTTTGGAGGAAAATTTATCTGCACTGCATGGAAGTAAAGTGAGAAACCTTTTAAGGGAAAATCCCCCTCATTAGCCCCGGCCGGGATTTAAACCCCGATCTCCCCTCTTAAACCGGCCCAAATATAATTGGAGTGACGCCTTTAAACCATCAGACCACTGAAGCGATTAATATATACAAAAATTTGGCTTAAAAAATTTAAAAAAACTAAAAATGTTAAATCCTAAAGATGTTCAAAACAATCTATAATTTTTTTTTTAAAAATCGGGCTTATGAAATGATTTTAAAAAAAGAATATTTTTAGCAACAGTAATTCTCTAAAACCCTTTCGATTTTTAAAAAAAAAAGTTGAAAAAAAAAATTTTTTCGAAAGATTTTATCCCCCCCCCCCCTTTAAAAATTAAAAACTTTTTGACTGTATCACTTTTAAAAAACCCGTAAAAGAAAAAACCCCTTGTTCCCCTCTTGTCATCTCATACTGAAAAAAAAGGCAACCCCCAATTTCCCCACCTAAAAAATTTATTTTTTTTTTGGGCGGGGAATCGGACCTTTAATACAAATTTTCCCTGTGCGGGCCGGCCGGGTTTAATCCTGGGTCCCGGCACATTTTTACTGTTTAAAAAAAACCCTTCCTTCCCCTTTGGGAAAAGGGACATTTTGTAAAATTGTGGGGAATGCCAGGCCGCCACCGTGGTTGGGTTTCCCACTTTTAAACCTGTGGGTTTTCCTTATTTAAACTCCAATAAACCCTACCATTAAAACATTAGCTTTAAGTGCGTAAAAACCCGAACGGGTAGTAAGACGCGGTCCCTTAATAATAATAATAATAATAAATAATAAAAAATTTAAATTTAAGGCGGGACCCGTTACCAACAAGATTTAAAAACCTTTGGGGACTGCACCTTTTGGGGGTTTTAAAACACGCCCCGTTGCTAAAAAAAATAAATTTTTTTTAAAAACAAAAAAATACTCTTAAATTTTTAACAAAAAAATTCATTTAGTTTTTTTTTTTGAAAGTGGGGACGGGGAGTTTATTGGGAACCGTGGAAGCGCACATAAACGTTTCAAAACGGGGGGGGGCCTGTAATCCCCCAAACCCCCCCTTGAATAAACTTTGGGTTTTAAGGATGGTGTCATCGTGACAAAGCCCTACAAACAACCTGCATTTTTTTTTCCCCTTTTCCCCCAAACCCCTTTTCCCTTCTTTCCCAAATTTTTCCCTGGACACGCCTGAGTCAGGTTAACCTTTTTTTTTTTTTACATTTTAGAAACCGCTTTTTGTTTAGGTTGTACGCGAAAGTTCTAATTACGCAAAGGGTTTTGGATGGGGAAAAGGTTAAATTTTAAAAATTTTAATTTAAACCTTATTTGAAATGGAGGAGGAGGGAAAAACCCATTTTAGAAACCTCCCTCTTTTACCCCCCGGCCCTAGGATTAAAACCCTTTAAATCCCCCCCCCCTGGCCATGGGCCCCCAGTTTACCCCAAAACACGAGTGTGACGTTTTCAGATAAATGCGGCCACCAAAATCAAGTGAAATAACTTAATGGGGGATAAAAAAATTTAAAAAATTTTGGAAGCCAAAATATCATCCCGCCTTAAAACCTTCTTTTTTAATTTGGGACCTTTCCCCCAAACCGAAAATTAAAAACCCCCCCTTCTGACCTTTTTCCCCCTTTCCCCCTCTTTTCCTTCCTTCCTTCCATCATTTGAAAAAAGATAAGGGCCCCCTGTAAAGATTAAAAAAATGGCCGCGGGGTGGGGGAAAGACTGTAGTTATGAAAAAGGGTTTGGTTTCCCCGTGCTAACTTTTTCCCCTTTTGCTTTAAAAGGCAAACTGAACCTTCCCCCCCCCCCCCCGTCCCCCCCCATAAATTTTAAATTTTTTGGCAAAACCCCCAGATATAAAACCATATTTCCCCAGAGCGTAGGTGACGTAAATTCCTGTTACCCCGTCTCAAAATTTTAAATTGTAGAAATTTTGAAAAGGGTTTTAAGGGGTTGAAAACTTCGCCCTATTTCGAAATTTTTTGGGCCTCGTCCTCAAGAAAAGGTTTTGAACACAAAAATAACCTTTTCAAAACCAAAAAACTTTTTTTAAATATTTATCCCCAAATTTTTCCTTTTTTATGATTTGAAACATCTTACATGTTCGACTAATTTTCCCTTTGGGAAATTGCCTGGCTTTTGACCATACGGTCGTTGGGGTGAATAAATGAGATTTTTATTTTAAAAATTTATAAAATTAAATTTTAACTTTTTAAAAAATAAAATTTTTTAAAAAAAGGGGGGCCCAATTTGTAAATTTTTTTTTTTGTAAAAATGTATACTTTTTAAAATTCTTCCCCCCAATTTTCAACCTTTTCTACCCGGGTTTTCCCAAATTTTTTGGTATTTTTAAAAGGATTCGAACCCCGGGCCAAAATTATGCCAAAGAATGTTTTTTAAAAAAATTTGACCACCCCCCTCAAACGCAAAGAAACATCTACTTTTTCCTCTAATTTTATCCCTTTGCTCTTTCCCAAACCCTAAAATTTTGTAAAAAAAAAATTTTAATATCCAAGGGGTTAGAAAAGGCACGCAGCAATAAAAAAAAATTAAATTAAAAAACACTTTCAAAAAATAATTAGCCTCCAAAATCTCATCCGGAATTTTAAAAAAATGTATAAAAATATTGGGGAAAACCAAAAAAGGTTTTCCTTTTTTTATTTCGAGTGGGAGGGGGGGGTCGGAGTTTTAGTAATTTTTTTGGGGAGAGAATTTCCACTCTACTGTTCCAAAGGTTTGAGTCTAGCTAGCTGTTTTCCCCATTACCCAATAAAATACCCACAACAAATCTTTGACCAGCCGAGTTGATACGAATGGGCCCTTTTGCCGGGGCGATAGGTTTGGGGGACTTCAATGCCCTTTTAAAGATTTGGGGTTCCTTTCTTCTCAAATTAACAGAATAGCTCTTGTAACACATACCACACAGTTTCTTACACCACTCTTCCCCCCCCCCTCCGACCCGCAAAATTTTTTTTTAAATTTTCCCCACAAAATTAAGTAGTAATAAGTAACCGGGAAATTTTAAAAGGGAAAATTATCCGCACATTTTGCGGATGAGTCGGGGAAACAAACACCTCACTTTTTAATCCACCCAAATGGGTTTTCGATCCCTTTTAAACCCGGCCAGGCAAATTAAACTACAGTAAATGAGCTAAAACTTTGTTCGCTTTGGTTTTCCCGAAACGGGCCCCCAAAACTTTGTTAAATCGATTTATTCGCCCGGGAAAAATCCCCCCCAAATCGTACTAAAAGGAAACCCGGGGGCTTTTGGGGAGCCCCCTTTGTGTAAAGTTGAGTGTTCTTTCCTTTTCTTGGGCGTGATCATCGAGGGTTTGCGCGTCAAAAGGTAAAGATGGCCTTTTTTCGTGTTTTGGGCCCGAAAAACAAAAGGGGTACGGTGATGTGAGTTTTGGGTCCTTTTCTCAAGTATAAAATAACACTATTCGTATCAAACTCTGTAAAATTTTTTTTTTTAATCAAAATAAATGAAACCCACTTTTATTGGCCGCTGGCCCTAAGGCGCCCATTCTCGTTTATGGATTAGACAGTTGTGACAGGGAGAAAAGGGGTTTCCCGATCCCGGTCGGGTGTATTGGGGGTTTTTTTCCCCCAAAATTTTTTTTCCCATTTTTCCTCCATGCAAATGCGGGTACTTTTTCCTAAAAAAACCCGGCCTCATTCCAACCCATTTAGAGAAATTTGGGGAAAAAGTGGCCCCGTTTAAAACCCAAACTTTGTTTTAAAAGACTTGGGGGAAAAAGGGGGGGAAAAAAAGAAAGAAAAAAAAAGAGTAAAACCTACCAGTACATGAGAGTTAAACCCAGGCCCTTTGGTTTTGCACTCCAACGTTTTACCACAAAGAAACCCCGGGGGTTGTCTGTATACGGGGTTCTTTTTTTCATTACATGTTATTTTTGATTTTTTAAAATTAAACTAGATAAGAGTACCTTTGGTGCGGATATTCGAAAGGCCCGATACTCTCAACAATAAATTGTAATAACCGGGGCCCGGATTTTAAATTACCTGAAGATCATAAAAAAATTACAAAAAATTTACATCAAAATTATATATTTTTTTTTCCAAAATTGCAAAAAAAATGACAAAAAAAATTTAACAAAAATTTGTAATGAATGACGCGCCCTAACCAAACACCCCTTTTTGCGAATGAAAACTAAAAAAAAAAATTGGGCTTTAAAAAGCCTTTTAAGTTTTGGAAACATTGGAATTCCCTAAAAAAAACTTTTTAATTTTACCAAAAACTGTTTCAGTTTTAATACCCGTAGAAACCCCTCCAACAAAAACCTCTCCACCCCCTAGTTGCATTTTTTTTCCACGGGAATGTGTATTTTCCCCCAATCAGACAAGCAAAGGGGATACAAATTTTCTTTGGACAACATTATTTTTCTCTTTCCCAACAACTGCTTTGGAATCAAAATTTTCATTTTTGGAGTATTTATGTTTTTAAAAAATTATTTTTTTGTTTTTTAAAAAATATAAAAACAAAAAAAATGCCAAAAAATTTACTAAATGTCTAAAAATGGGCAAAACAATAATAAAAAAACCCAAAAGGGGAGGGCCCTTAAGGGAAAAAAAAAATTATTAAAAATAAAAAACCCTAAAAACCAGGGGAAATTTAGTTTATGTACAACTAAACCATTGTCTTTGAGTAAAAAAAAAAAAAAAAGGAAGAAGCAAACATGTCACCAAAAACCCGGCCCCCATGATGGGTAGAAAACTTTTTGGGAATTTCCAACGCCTAAAGCTACCCACAATTTCATACGTGAAGGTCCTCAGGCCCCAGCCCCAGATTTTGGAAAAAACTTTTTTTCCAAGTGAAGCCCCTGGAAAAAGGGGAATCAGACCTTTAAATTTGGGCTTTCCCGTGTTTAATGCTCTTCCTTAAAATTGTAGTAGAGAAATGGCGCAAAAATTTAAAAAGGGCCCTGGGCCCCGATTCCGTGTCCTTTTTGCCCTTATTCATTTGATCAAATTTTTAAATTCCCTCCATCAGGACCCTAGGGAAAAAACAAAAAACGGGATCATTTTGGTTAAACACAAGCTAAGTTTTTTTTGTAAGCTTTGTTTTTTTTAATATTTTACAATTTTTTTTTTTTTTTTTTTCAAAATTTAAGTGTTTTTTTTCCCTTAGCTTATGCTTTGTTTTCAAGTTTAAACTTTCTTCCTTTTTGTATGAAGTTTAAACCCTTACAGCCCACTTTTCCCTTAGCCTTGGGGCCGTGACGGGGGTGATTTTGCAACGGTCAAAGCTCAGTTGCCTGAAAAAATTTTAGTTTTGTCAATGAGTTCGAAATTGGTAGCATATATTAAACTTTGGCACCAGGTTTTAGCATATGGGGTTTTCTTTTTTTTTTGAAAAGCTTAGGTTTAAAATATGAAAGTAGAATTTTAATTTTTTCTCTTTACTAGTTTAGCTTTGCCCCCCGGTTTTGCTCGCTTGGAAGTTGATTTTTACAAATAAAAAAAATTTTCATATTGTATTTCCCGTTTTAATTTAAAATATTACGTTAGTTGTTGACCATAATTTTGCCTCAGATCAAAAAAAAAGCAAGTCCGATAAAAAATTTTCCCCCCCTTTTCCCACCCCTTATTATTTCAAATTTTTCCCCAAAATTTCCCTGAAACACTTTTTAATTTTTTTTAAACGTCAGTAAAAAAACCCAAAATACAAAATTTTTTTTTATGAAATTTTAAAAAAATGCCCCATTTTATAACATATTATCATCCCCTTTTTTGGGACCCCTTTGGGGGGGAAATTTTCTAAAATCCTTTTTGTGGGTCCCCCCCCCTACAAACAAAATGAATTTTCGGTCCGAATTTATGCTTGTAGCCTTGATAGTTTGCGCCCCGGGCGATGAAAAAATTTCAGCCCGTCAGTCCCCAGTAAATTTTCGGGACATTTTTTTTTATATTATAGATAAACGTTTTCATAATTTTGTCCCCGAAAAATTTTTTCATAGAAAAAACCCCTCCTTATAGACATCTATATTAGGGATGGGTCGAAAACTTTTCCGATACCCTCGATACCTCGATATTGGGAGTATCAAGTATGGGAAAAACCCCATGCAAAAATAGAAAAATTGTTTTCAAAATTTGTTTGTCCCCTAAAGGGCAATAAAAGTAATAGGGTTTGTAGGGGTCGCCCCACTTAAATGGAAATGCTCCCAATAAAAAAAAAAACATATTGGCGATTTTCCAAAAAAAAAACAACCGGGGGGGTTGGGGGTATCTATTTTAATCGGCTGCAGAAAACCGGCCCCTTTAAAATGCCCCAGCAACTGCATAAGAGGAGGTTACTTTTTTTTAAAAACAAACCCAAATGCTGCCCCAGTGCGTTTTTTTTTCAGTAAACGGGAAAGACTAAATTTCATTTACCCAAAAACTCAGGGGACGGCTTGAAATTTAAAGTTTTTGGTCACTGTTTTCCTGGAGGGGCTTTTCAGGTCTGATTTGTGAAGAAAAGTGAAACAGGTGGATTCCTAAAATAAAAAAATGTTTTTTTTTCCTAAACAAAAATTTGCATTTTGGGAAAAAAATTTGGCTTTAAAAAAAAATTTTTGAAGGGTTTAAGGACCCTAAAATGAATGTTTTTTTCCAGAAATGTATCTTGGTTTTTTTTTACGGGGTTTGTTTTTAAAATAATAGTTTATCCAAAAAATGGAAAATTTATTTCAAATATTAGAAATGTTTTAAATATTTTTGGTATGGAAATTTTATGTATCTTATTTTAACAAAATTTGCAAAAATTAAACAACAAAAAAAAAAAATTAATGTCAGTGTTTTTAATTCCCCCCCTATCAAATTGGGTTAATATCGATTTTACTATGGGTATGGGTTTTATCGTGAGAAAATGGTTTGTGGTTTCGGAAAAAAATTTCCCCTCAAATTTCTAGATATTTTCTAGATTTTTTTAAATTATCCTTTCGCCAAGTAAAGGGATCGTTTGCAAAATCATTTTTTTTTGCCCTTATCAATACTTATCCCAAACTTAGAAATATAGAAAAATGTTATTTTTTTTGGGTTTCCAAAAATATATGTTTTTCCTAAATGTTTTCTTCCTACCAAAATCCTGCAATCAATTTAATATTTTTTTTCATAAAGATGGGGGAATCCCCTGAAAGCCTCCTGAAGTTGCTCTTTTTGGGGATTCACGCCAAAGAAAAGTAAAAAATTTTGGGGTAACTAAAAGGTGGGAAAAGTAGAGAGGGGATCTGGTTGTGTTCATTTTTCCCCCAGGGGGAAAAAAATTTAAAGGGCTTCGCCCGGAAAACATTGTTGAAATGTTCTGCATTCCTCAAATTATCAAATAGGTGTTTCCACGAAACTCCCCTAAACTCCGGTTATTAGAAATTACATTTTTTTGAAAACAGTTTCCGTTTGATTGACCAGCGATTTCCCCCCCTTTTTTTTTTAAATCTAAACGGACATAAACGGGCGAAAAAAAAAAAAGGCATCCCCTCCCAAAAATTTTTTTTTTTAAGGGGGGTTATTATTTTTTAAAAAAAAAATTAGCAAAAAAATTATGTTTAAAATTTAAATTGGTTAAAATTTTAATATTGTTAAATTTGGGACGGGGGGGTTTCGGTTGACCCGTAACCCTATAGTACGATTTTTGTAGAAAAAAAACTTTAAGGAAATTTAAAATTTTTTTGTTTTGGTAACTTTTGAAAACCCATTTTTTATTTTTTGTATAGTGTTATTTTTAGTTGGGGCCCCTATTGATAAAAACTCCCAAAAAAAAGTGACAGTTTAAAAATAGCATGACCTACCTAAAAATTTCCCGTGGGTGAAAAAATTAACTTTTCAAAGCTGTTTGATAAGGTTATTTTAAAAAATTGGGGCCCAAAATTTGTTTTTTAACGCCCCAAAAAAAACCAAGAAAAATGTTAATGGGGTTTGTAAGAAACCTCCCAAAAAAGCATTCTCCCAGGGGTTATATTAAAAATATATTTTATGGTGGGGAAAAATTATTTTTTTTGGGGGTTTCCCCAATTTAAAAGGATTGATTTTTGGGGGAATTAAATTTTTATTTAAACTTAAATTGCCCCCTTGGCGGTTAGAGGTTAAGGTGTTGAAAACTTTTTTTTGTGCGGGGGAAGCGCTTGCAGGAAGCCCGGGGTTTTCAATCCTTCCCGGTTAACCCCAAAACCACAAAAAAATTTATTCTGTTTCCAAAACCCCTTCCCCTTTCCCTTTCTGTAAAGACCTTTTTTAATCACATTTTGTGAATGGGGGGAAAAATGCCAGGCCTCTACAGGGGTTCGGATTCCACGTTAAACTGTAGGCCCCTCCAATTCATTCAAAAATCACTCTACCCAATTAAACCCCTTTAGCTTAAGATTGTATAACCCGAAGGGGGTAGTAAGCGGGGGGCCCTAATAAAAAAATAATAATAATAATAATTAAAAAATTTAAAAAATTAAAAATTAAAAATTAAAAATTTTTTAATTTTAAAAAACCGTCAACCTTTCCCTCAAATACTTTTTTTCATCCCCTTTTAAAAAAGGAAAAATACTTTTTGGGGAAAAAAATTTTTTAATTTAAAATTTTAAATTTTTAAATTTTTTCATATAACATTTTTTATTATTTTTTTAAATTTTTTTATTTTTAAAAAGCCCCGGGCGTCTTACTACCGTTGGGGAAATACCATTTTCGTTAATTGAAGGGTTTAGGGTGATTGTGAGATAAAATTAAGGCCCTACGGGTAAAAACCAAAACCACGGTGGGGGCCCTGGTAATTCCCCACATTCACAAAAATGTCTTGTCAGATTTGGGGAAAGGGGTTTGGGAAAAATTAGATAAATCTGTCCCGGGACATAATAACTTTAATACCCCCCCGTTTTTAAACCGATAAAAGTTTTTTTTGGTCATTTAAATTTTAATTTGATAGTATACGTCTTGATAAACCATTTGGGAGTTTAGAAGACTAAAGTTAACTTTAGTACAAAGAAATTTTTTTAAACGTGATTGATGAAAACCGTGAGTTCGATTTTTCCGATGCGATTGCCCCCGTTGCCGACCCCGGGACCTTAAGCCGTTAGGCCACGTTTTGGGTTTTTAGATTATTTTACTGAAATTTTCCAAAAAGCTGAGGGGGAAACAGAAAAATATCCCCCTTCTAAAACGACTTTTGACGTACTTAAAAGTTTTTTTGGGCATTGTCTCTGGAATGGGTTTTCGTTAGGTCAGAGTTAAGGGAGTTGTGGTTAACGCTACATGTGTGGCGTCATGTCCGCCGTAATGAGTCCTGGGGGTTTGGGAAATTAACAATCCCGGGGCGCTCCCGAAAAATGGAAAGCAATTACAAAAGCCGGGGCCCTGTTTTAGGTTTAAAAACTTTATTTCTCAATTTGTTTTATGTTGACTTTCCCTTTACTCGGGGACGAATTTAAAGGTCCAAACAATCGGTTAACTTTGGGCCCAACCCTAACGCAGAAAAAAAAAAAAACCCACACGAAATTTTTCGTCTTGTCGGGAATTGCCTTTTGATGAAAGGGCCGGAGTTCAAAATACTATTGAGTGAAAAAACCACCTTAGCTCTCTCGATAGCGTATTATCGATTTAAGGGCCCCGGGTTTCCCAAATTCCGGGCGTGGCCAAAAAATGTCTTTTGGGTGACTCCCCTTTCCCTTGCTGATGAATTAAGGGCCCGGGGAGCTGGGTATTATGTTTATGCTAATTAAAAATTAGTTTAAAATTTTTTTTTAAATTGTTTTTTGAGGGAGTTGGGTTTTTTTTAAAAGTTTGGGCCCCGGTTTCCCCCCGGCCTTTTTTAGGAGCTTGTTTTCCCCAAAAAAGAAATTTCTTGTTTTGGGTGTGTTTCCCCTTTTTCTTTTTCTTGATCGTTCGCTCTCTGTCCGTTTTTCCACCGTAGAAATTAAAATTGTTTTTTTATGAACTTTTTCCCCCTCAATCAATTTCCCCTCACGACTTGTTTTGGGGAAAAGAAGGGGGGAAAGGCCGTTGTTTAAATTTATACTCTTTTTATTTACTGACCGGATTTCCAGCGTTGCCCATTAAATTTAGAAGGGGGGGGGGGCAGGTTTTTATTGGCCAATTTCCCTGGGATATTGATTGCGTACGTCACTCTTTGGGTTTTTTTTAAGATAACCTTTCCCAAAAAATCACGATAACATTGTCACTTTTCCCCTATATTTACAGAGGGTTTTATTATTTTTTTGAGTTTTTAAATTTAAAAAAACCCCGATGAAGGGAAAATTAGACTAATGTTTGGGGGAAATTTTTTTTTTTTGTCCCCAATTTTTTCAATGGGGGTGGTAGCACAGGGTTTTCCCGTACCCCGGGAAAACTGGGAGGGCAAGGAAAACCCCAAAATAAAGTTTTTTTCCTGAAAAAAAAAACTAAAAAAAAAATTTATTTTATTAACTAATAAAGTAGGGTTTAAAAATTTGTAAATTTAGGACATTTTAAATGACAACTTAACAAAACCCTATGAATAGGGGAAAAAAGAAATGAAAAAACTTTAAACACCCCTGATTCAAAAACATGTCTTAAACTTCCCCCCACCCCCCTCTACCCCCCCCCCCCAAAAAGTTGGGGGGCGTAGCATTTATCATTTCCCCAACCCAAAACCCAAAACGAACCCCCCTTTTAAATAACAATATTAAATACCTTCACACTATATTTTTTTTGTGTGTATGTATGTTTTATTTTTGTATGTATTTGTTGTATGTATTTGTATGTTTTATGTTGGGAAATTTTTGTATGTATAATTTTGGGCTGTTTTGTTGTTGTTGTTGTGTGTGTGTGGGTTTTGTAAATTTTGTGGTTTTGTTGTAAAGTATGTTTATGTAAAGTTTTGGTGGTGGTTTTTTTTTTTGTGGGGTATGTTGTTGTATTTAATAATAACATTTCAATTTTATCACCACTTTTTCCCTGTCATTTTTAAATTTTAAAAAATTTTTCGTTTTTTCTTTTTTTTTGAATTTTTCCCTTTTTTACCCAGTCAAATTTTTTTTTTCTACTTATAAAAAATTTTTCTCACTGCGTCTTTTCACCATTCCCGGGGGTATCCGTAATTTTTCCCCAATTAAAGGGGAGGACGAAGGGAGAATTTAGAGGATTTCGTACGAGTTTTGCGGGGGAAGAGAAATGGGGGAAAAACATTTTATATTTAAACATTACACTCACTTCACCCGGCTGGGGTTTTGAACCCCTCTTCCCTGCACTGGGAAAACCCGACAAGATTTAGCTTGGACGTTTATTCCGCCTACCCAAAAGATGGTTTTTAGATAAAATTTTTTGAAAATCTTGCAATTTTTTAAACTATTTTAAGGTTTTAAAAAGAATTAAAAAAAACTCCTTTTTCCCCTTTTTGCAACTGTGTTAGCGTTAAAAATTTCCACTATGGATTTTTGGGTTTTTTATTATAACCAAAGTCCGGGGATTTGATTTCGAGAAAGAGGGTTTTTTCCCAAAAAAGGCCCCAACCCCCCAAAGAAACCCTTTAATTTAAATCCCCACCTACAACCGGGTTGGGGTTTTTTTCCCGTTGCTAGGTAGCATTTGTGAAGGTGTGTGGGATTAAAAAAAACCCATGCGGGGCTTTTTCCCACTTTTTTTTTATTAAATTTTTTTTGCCCCGCGCTAAAACTTGTTAATGTGTTGAATGCAGGCCCCACCGTGGGTTTTGGATTCCCCCGTTAAACGGGAGGGCCCCTTTATTTCATCCACAATTTACCCTACCCTTAACCCTTAGCGTGAATAAAAAACCCTAACCGGGATGTAAAAGTTGGGGCCCCTAAAAAAAATTTTTAAAAACCCCCGCCCTTTCTACTTCCCTTTTTGGGTTTGTACGCTCAGGGACTAATTACTCTAAAGATTATAGAAATTTTTTTGGGAAAGGGTTATTTAGAAGAAGTGTTGAAATTTTTTTATTTTTTATGGAGGAAGAGTGGAAAACCTTTTGAAAAAAACCACCCCTTTAGTAAAAACCCCAACCAGAATTTGAAACCCTTTACTCCCCGTCATCGGCAGTCTATTCCACTGCGAGAGTAGTGCCTTTTTTCAAATCTAATTTGTATTAATTCTGCCCCCGAATTTATCCCCCCCCTTTTAAAAACTTGACTCTAAAGTTGGCCTACCTTTTACTTTAAATAATACAACTCTTTTCCCCTTTTTAAAAAATTTTTGTTTATACTGTTTTTTAAAGACCCCAAAATTTTTGATAAAAAAATGAAAAAAGAAATTTTTTTAAATAAAAAAGTAGTAATTCGGGGTTTTCAAAAAATTTTTTTGGGATTATTTTTTTTTCAAAACCCCCTCCCCCCCAAAATTTAAAGACAAAAAAAATTTGACCGCCCAATTCAAAAACATGTAATACTTCTTTATCAATCAAATTTTTGGCTAAGTTTTAAATGAATTTTTTCCGGAAATTGGGGGAAAAGTTCTTAATTTTCAGGGATTTAGGAAAAGAATTTTTAATAAAACAGTTTGGGACTTTTTCTTTGGTGGGAAAAAGACTAAAAAAAAAGGCAAAGGAAAGATTATGATTGCTTTTTGATTTAACATTTTTATCGGTTTTGATATTTAAAAAAATTCTCTTTAAAAACGACAAAATTTTTCATTTATTCGCTATTTAAAAGGCCCAAAAAATTTGATTTCCCCGAAAATACCCCCAGTTTTTTTTTTTTTGAAGTATGAAAAATAAATTCTAATTAAAAAAGCTACAGTGAACTTTAAATTTGGTTTCCCAAAATTTTTTCAATGTGCAAGGTTTTTAAAAAATTTTGGTAAAAAAACACTTCTCTTTATTTCATGAAAGTTTTGCCTTTTGTTAAGGCCCCAATTTGTTGGGTTTAATTTTTTTTTTATAAAAAAAATAAAATTAAAAGTATTAGTTTCTATTAAATTTTTTTACAAAACCCATTATTTTGGGGTTTTCAAATTGGTTTTTAAATACAATTTTTTTTAAAATTCTAGCTTTTTTAAAACCCAAAAATATTATTTAAATACTTAAATTTAAGGGGTTTTGGGTTTGTTAGTTATTTTTTAAAATTTAAATGTACCCCATTAGGTTTTAAGAGAATTGGAAATTAAAGGGGAAAAATAACACGGGAAAAATACCCTGAGTGCATCGGCTAAAATTTGAACCCCAAGCTGCATCGCGGCAGTCCATTCCATTGCGAACTTTGTGCCCTTTGTACGTTTTTGACCAACGCTGTGGGTAAAAAAAAATTATATAATAATTTAAATTTCAGCAAAAACAGAAAAAATTTTTTAAAAAAAGAAATTTTTAAATATCTTGCTTAGGGTTTTTAATAAAAATTTTTTATTTTTTCCCTTTTTTCTCTTAGTTTTAAAAATAATAATAATAATAATAAATAAAAACTATTTTCCCTAGCACAACTTCCCTTTGGGGGGAAATAGAGCCGAGGGCCCCTGTCGATTGTGGAATGTAAATTAAACCCGGGAAATTTTTGAAAAATAAATTTTTTGGCAAAAATTTTGGTCCTTTCGCTCTCAATAGAAAACTTTTTTTTGGGGTTGATAAAATCAGTTTGGGTTTAGGAAGGGGGCAAATTAATACCTCAAATTTTTTTTTATTTTTTAAAAGGAAAATTTGGTTTTGTTTTAATTTTTTTTTTTAAAATTTATTTTTAGGGAGTTTACATTCCTTTTCGGTCCCTTTTAAAATTAAAAACTTGCTCTGATCCCTTTTTTGAAAATAACCCAATTCAACTCAAGTTTTCTGGGATAGGTCGAGGACCGCCCGGGGTGGTGAGGTGATGCCCTTTTTTCGCCCTATTTTTTGAGCAAAGGGAATTTCGCCTCCTTCCCGGGGATAGTGTAAGCTGGAACTCAGCCAGCCAAAGTTTGTTTATTTTTGGTTATTGCTAATGTCGCACCCGCTAGCCACACTCAAAAATAGTTCCAAAAACAGTCTAGTTTCTCCCCAACCCTTTGCGGTATCGGGATCTGTTTGTCGTTAGTGGGGAAGAAAAATAAGTCGGGGTCAAAGAAATCCGGGGCTGGTACCTTTTACCACGATTGGGGGGGTTTTTTATAAATTTTCCCCTCTAAGACACTGGAACCCCCAAAAAACCCCCGGGCGACCCAAAAACTTCAATTATAAAAGGTGTTTTTTTTTTTTTAGGTTTTGTTGACATTCGGAGGGCCCCCTCCGGGCTGGGGTTTTGTTGTTTTGGTCCCTTTATATTCCCTTTTTTTATTCATGTTTTAAACCCTATTCTAACGCTTTCATTTAAAAAAAAAGTCCTTACAAACCCAAAAAAACAAAAAAAAAAAGTGACAAAAAAAAATTAAAACCCCCCAAAAAAAATACCAAATTTCAATTAAAAAATTTTCTCCCAAGGGTTTAAAATTTAAATTTTAAATTTTTAAATTTGTCTACTGTTTTTTAAATCACATGGTAATTATTTGTTTGGGAAAAATTTTATCAAAAAAACATGGCTAAGAATTATTAAATTTTAAAAAAAAGAATTTATGTATACCGGGAAATAAGGCATTAATCAAATTTTCCCTTTTTCCCCATAGCATTGGGGGAAATTTTTTATTTAATCCTGATGATAGCCCTTTTTGGGAAATTTTTTAAATAGAAAATTATAGTTTTTTCCCTTTAAAAAAGGGATTAAAGGGAAAAATGCAAGAAAAGAAATAAAACAAAGTGAAGAGTGGGGGGAAGAAAGTGTAATTTTAAGTGCATTTAAAAAAATTAAATTTACATTTTAAAGTGTGATTTTTGGGGTTAATTATCTTTTTAAAGGGGGCGTTTCCCTTTCAAAAAAAGCTCAATACCGGGCCGATGCCGATAACCGATTCCCATTTTTCGGCCGAAAATTGACACAATCGGCCCAAGGGGGAAAAGTAAATTTTTTTTTTTTCTGAAGCTAATTTTTCACCGATAATTTAAAAATTCATAGCTATATTTTAAAAATTTCATGCCCCTGAAAAAATTTTATTTGAAATTCAAATAAAAATTTTTAAATACTTTAAAAGATGTAAACAAATATTTTTAGTTCTACTTTACATATTTTAATCTTGAATGAACGGGGAAAAAAAGAAAATTTTTAAACAAAATAAACCATTCGTTTTTATTTGTTTTAAGGCTTATTAAAATTTTGAAATACATGATACATACCAATTTTTATTAGGATACAGATTTCCTCAATTTACATAATTTAAACCCCTTTTTAAACAAAAAAAAAATTAGGGGGGCCAGTATGAATTTATTAGTTGTAGATTTTAAAAAATGAATAATACATCATATTATTATGGTGTTGGCGTTGGGAGCAAGTCGATTTTTGAGCGCTCCAAGTTTCATTAGATCCGAATTCGCTCCCAAACCCAGTTTCCTTAGACTCGTTTTATGCGTAAAATTTGAAGTACCAAATTTTCGCGTCGTAAATTGTTTTTAATTTATTTTGTTATTTAACTATAATTAAAAATATTTATCATTAACAAAAATAAATTTGGCATCAACTACCGGGTTTTTCCCGCAAAAGGGTCATCGTCCCGCCCTTTATATTTTTATATATATTCTTTTTGACCTTTTTAAAAAATCCCAAAGACAAATTTTTTTAAAAATTTAAAATTTAGATTTTTTATTGCTATCTTCATTATTTATTTGAATTTTTAAAAATAACTATTAAATTTTAAATTTTGGCCTATTAGGGAAAGATTAATGAAAAAATTTTTTAGTTTTTGAAAAATTGGGCCCAACGGTTTTTTAAATGGTTGCTTAAAGGGGGGCTTTTATTGATAAATAACAGTTAAGTTTTTTTTTGGGGGAAAAATTTGTAGTCCGGGAAAATTTACTTTAAAAATACGTAACATTTGAAAATTTCCAAAAAGTTTGAAAAAGTTGTTCAAAATTGGTATCTTGGGTAACTAAATTTTTACAAAAAAATAAAAAATGGTTTTATTTAATTTTCTGTATAAAATTTAATTTAAAAGGCCCCAAATTTTATTTACAAGTTTAACAAAAAGAGAATTTTTTTAAGATTGGGGACTTAAAATTTTAAACAAAATGGTTATATTTTTTTTTTTATGATATATTAAAAGGTTTTTTTTTATTTTTTACCAAAACTATAAAAAATTTTGGGGTAGTTGAGTAATTTAACAAAAATTTTTGAAAAATTTTTTAAACTTTAATTTTTTTGAAAAAAAGCTAAAAATTTTTATTTTGAAGAGAATTTTAAATAAAAAATTTTTTTTTTTGGTGAAAAAATTTTGGGTTCGTTTCTAGTTTACGGGTTTTTTTTCAAAACCCTTTTTTCGAGGTTTGTTAAAGATTTTTGTCGAACTTTTTTTTTTTTTAATGACAGTCTTTGGGCAGGGGGACTGTGCTTTGAGATCTTTAAATTTAAAACGCCGGGTTTTTTCCCCTGAGCTTTTTCTGGTTTGTCCCAGGGTTTAATGTGGTTTTTCAAAAATTTTTTTTAAGGTCATTGTGATTCTGATGAAGCATAAATTTTATATTTTATTCGTTTTTTTAGAAATACCAAAACAATTTTTTTATGCTCTAGCCTTAAATAAACCCAAAAAACCTTTATTTGTTTTTAAAAAGACTCAACACTTAAATAATTTGGGGTTTTAACAACCCTGTTTTGGGTTTATAAACCCAGGAATTTTTCCCTTGGTAAACATTGGTTTTTCTATTCCCAAAAGTAAACTGGCTTTGTTTCTAGTTTATTTTTTTTTAAATTGATTTCCCAGCATACAGGAACCCCCTTTTCCCTGAAGGGGGGAAAAAATTTTTTTGAAATTTAAATTTTAAAAATTTCCCTTAAAAAAATTTTTATTTTAATATAAATTTAAAAAAGGTTTCCAAATTAAAAAATTTAAAAAAAAAAGGGTTTTGTATTTTTTTTAAATATTTTTCTTAAGTTTAACCACATTTTTTCTTTTTAATGTTTTTACAAAATTTTTAAAACTATGATAAAGTAAAGGGTTTTTTTTCTTAGAAAGGGTTTTTCCCAAACACAACACCCCCCCATCCCTTTAGACAAATTTAAAGTTTTCGTTACCAAAAAATCCCTTTTATATAGGGGACCAATTTTACAGAATCTGCAGCTGTTCAAATTTTATAGTTTAATAAATTTTAAAAAAAACACCTTTTTTTTGGGATAATATAAAAAAAAAAAGAAAGCAATCGAGAAATTGGGTGAATGTCCCATTTTCATGACCCCGGTTTCCGGTTTTTTTCTTCTCTCTCCCCGGCCTGGAGCCCAAAACCCTTATACCGATGGGCCCAAACTTGAAAATATAGGATTTTTATAAGGTTAGGGCGGAGGTTTTTTTTTAAATTTTTGTAAATACGGGTTTACCCGGCGGTTTTAGGGGGGAAAGGGTGGGTTCTGTGCTGGGGTCCCGGGGGTTTAATCCTCGGTTTCCCCTTTACAGATTTTTCTGATTTTCCAAAAACCCCTTTCCCTTTACCTCTGACAAAACTGTATTTAAACCCCAACTTGTGAAATTTTTTGAAAAACAGGGCCCCACCGTGGTTTGGGGTTTTAAAAATTAAACTGTAGGGCCCCCATTTTTATCTCACAATACTCTCCATTACACATTACGTAAATGCGTATAACCCCAACGGGTTGTAGACGTTGGGGTTTAAAAATAATAATAAATAATAATTTAAAATACGAAAAACCAACCCTAAAAATTTAAGGGGAAATTTTCCCTTAAAAGCTATAGGGAAAAGGGGAATTCTTAAAAACGGTTTTAATGAAATTTTTATTCAAATTTTTTTTCTAGGCTTGTTTAAAATTTTAAACAAAATGGCGATTTTTGTTTTTCCCTTGAAAATGACTGTGGCCCCTTTTTTTTACATATCTTTAAATTACTTTAAATTTTTGAAAATTTTTTTTTTACACGTTTGCCCCATTAACCGTTCAGGGTTTTACCTTTTTTTGGGCTATTAAAAGTAAAATAAAAAAATATTTTGTTTTAAAAAAATTGGGAAAAGAAAAATTTGTATCTGGGCAAGGGGGGGTGGTGCGCTTTCCCCGGTTTTTGGGTTTCCTAAATAAGAGGTTCCCCCCAAAAAACTTGTACCTTAAGGGAAAATTCAAAAATAAATAATGCGGGGGGACACCCAAATTTCTTTTTTAAAAGGGAAATTTACCCTTTTTTTTAAATCCCCCCCCGGGTTAAGGTTTTAGCCTCCCGCTATTTCACCGGCCCGCAACTGCCATGTTTTAATTTCCAAAAAGGATTGTGACGTTAAAATTGGGATTTGTGGGGGAATGCTCGAGGCCATAGCCATGGGGGGAAGGGGTTTTTAAACCCCCTTTCCCAAATTGGAAAAAAAAATAAATTTAAAACAAATGCTTTATTTAAAGTTTTTAAAAAAAGACCAAAATCAAAGGCACAAGGGAAACTTAAATTTTCACCATTTTTAAAAAAATATATTTATTCTGTTGGTTTTTTTCAAGCCCAAAAAAGCTGGGAAAAACTCATGCCAGAAATTTTCCAAAAGGGAAAGGAAGTTTGCATGGGGTTTGTGAGTGTGAAGAGAAAAATTTTTTTTAAGGGCTTTGAGAATTTGGGAAAAAGCAAAAACCCTTCGGCTTGCCCCCCCCGGTTTTCCCCAAGGGAGTTTGCTAAAATTTTGTGGGGGGGTGCTCCCGAAAATGTTTTTTTCCCTTTTTTTTAAAATTGTTTAAAAAGGGGGGGAAAAAAAAAGTAAAAAAAAGAAAATTTATTCGGAATTTGATCAAATCTTCACAAAAAAAAAAACGTTTTTTCCTACTTTAAAAATTTTAAATTTTTTACCCGTTTTAAACTTGATCTATTCATTTTAAAATAAATCCATTCTTCTTGTTTTTAAATTTTTTGGGGAAATTCAAAATTTTCGCCTTGATTTTTTTTATGGGGCGATTGAGAAATTTTTCTCCATTTAAATTTTCTGCAAAAGGGTTTTTGTCTTTCTGTTAAATAAAAGGGGAACCGAAAAAAAAAAAATGAATCAAAAAGAATAGCTGGAAGCAGAATTTAAAAATAATTTTTACACCCTTTTTAACTTTATCACATTCAAGAATATGGTAAAACGGGTTTTTTTGCACAGCCCCCAAAAGCGAGTAAAAAAAACTTCCCCTTCCCCCATCACCCCGAAACGGGACTGGCGAGAGCAACAGTGCTCTTCTATGGCACTCCCCCCCTTCCCCTCCCCACCCCCCTTCTATGTGCGCCCTGCGCCAACAGTCAAACACCCCATCGCTTTTCAAATGTGGGAAACGGATATTTCCATACTAAAATTTTTGTATAAATTTTCATAAACTGGGGGATGGCTATGAAGTACTGACATTACCCCTTAAGGAATATATTTACTACAAAAAATTAAGAAAGAAATTAAAAAAATAGGGGCTCAATTATCAAAAAGCTTCGTTTTAAATTAATTGGAAAAAGGGGTTTTTGGAGTTCCGCGTGGCCCATAAACGAGCCGCCACTGGCTCCGGATTTAAAAAAACACTTTTTAAATGAGCCCCACAAAAAAAAAGGAATGAGGGGAGGGATTTGGGGAAAAAGGGGGGGCTTTTTAATCCCCACCTTTTTGAGGAAAAAGTATAAATAACTGGAGATAAGCACAAAAATTGATTTTTGTCGGAAAAAAGGGGCAGATTAAAATTTTGTCAAAAAACATTTTCCCAGTGAAAGAAAAAATGACAGACGCCCAAAAACTTTGGGGGCCCCCATGGCCCCCGGGCATATGGTTGGGCCCCCTACCCTAACTGCACTCTCTGTTTTTATCCCCTAGTTTACGAGCAAGGGAGCCGTTTCACTGCCCGGGGGGGTTATTTATAGGGGGGAGGGGAGAGCGTAATTTAAAGAAAAGGAACACATCTTGAATTTGTTGGGGTTTTTTTTAAATTTTAACCCGTATTCTTGAAATGGAAAGATTCCATTTTTTTTTAATTAAAAAAAAAATAAAAATAATAAAAATATTTACACCGGTCCTCCTACCCGTTTTGGGTTATACGTTTAAATTATTTTTACGGGGTTTAAAACCCGCATTTAGGAATTGGGGTTGGGGGGGGTTTTAAATTTGGTTGGGAAAAAACCCCCCCATTCCTTACTTTTCCCCTTTTTTTTTTTCCCCCTTGGGAATTGGAAAAACCTTTTTTTTTCCCCCCCCCGTTCCCCCCGACCAAATTTCCCTTTTTTATTGGAACTCCCCCTCCTCCCGTTTTTTTTAACCCAAAACCCCCGGACCAAAAAAAGGGGCCGGGTTGCCCAATACCCAAGGAAAGGTTGGGGGAAAAAAAATTTAAAGGGGAACCCCTTTTAAAAAATCGGGGGTTTCGTTTAAACCAAAAAGGTTTAACCCCCCGTTCGAGTTTTTGGGATATATGGAAGTTTTTTCTGGCCCAAGGGTTGTGGGCAGTTAACAGGAAGTGGGTCCCCTTGGATTGGGTTTTTACGTTCCCAGTTTTGTGGGTTCCCCTTCGGGGTGGGGGTAACGGGGCCATGTCGTGGGCCCAGCCCCTTCCCCCGGGGTTTTTGGGCGGCTAAGGCCCTTCCCCCAATTGGGCCAGGGGTAAGGTTGGGCCCGCCCCGTTCCAGTGTGGGGGGCCAGGGCCAAGGGTGGGGTTGGCCCCTTTCCTGAAAAAGGTTGGGGCCAAGGGGTGTTCAAAATTTTTTGGGGCCCTTTTTAGCCTGTCCAATTGGGCCTCAGCTCAAAGGGGTTGGGGTTGGGAAACGTTGTTTCGGGGGGTGGGAAAAAGGCCTTTGTTTTAAGGGGTGGCCCTTGCCTAGCGTGGCCAAAAAATTGTGGGGCAAAGAAGTTGGTCCCAAATTAAAAAAAAGGGGGTGGGGCGCCCAATTCCTTTTTTTGGGCCCCAACCCCCTTCCAAAAGGGTGGGGGTTTGCTAGGGTGTCCGTGTTTTTTGGGCTGGTTTTTGGCCCCCGGGAAAATTTTTCTACGAATTGGTCCGTGGAAAAATGGGGTTGGGAAAACATTAAACCCTTGTGAATAAACTGGGTTTGCCGGGTTTATTTGTTGGGCTTGGTGCCCGGGGGTGGGAAACCAAATTTTAGAAAAAACTGGGAAAAGAAGATTTTAAAAACCGGTTTTAGAATACCCCCCCTTTTTTGGGGGTTTTTAAATAAAATTTTTTAGTTTTTAATTTTTTAATTTTATTTTATTCCCTTTTAAAAATTTTTCCCCCCATTCTTGGTATTTTTTTACCCAAAATGGATAAAAAATTAAAAATCATTTTCTTTTTAATTTAACCCGGGGTTTAGGCCCCCCTTTAAGAAAATTGAATCTTAATACCCAAAAGGGGCCTTTTTTTAACCCCCCCCTTTAAAAAACAAGGGCCGGGCCCTTTTTAATTAAAAATTTTTATAAATTTGGGAACTTTTTGGGGTAAAAGGGGGGGTTAACCCCGGTCCTTTTGGGGACCAAGAAACCCAAAAAATTTTAAAAAAAATTCCCCATAAAGGTTAAAAAATTTAAAAAAAAACCAACCCCTCCTGGGAAGGGGGAAACTTTTTAAACAAACCCTTTTGGGGCCCCAACTTTTTAATTTTAAAAAAATTTATTAAAAAACTTAAAATTTTAATCTTTTGTTTTAAATAATTTTATTTATTTGTTGTAAAGGAAAAAAAATTTTTCTTTCCCCCCCTCCCCTTCCTTTTTTTCAAAACCCCTTTTTCCCAACTGAAAGAGTTTTTGGGTTTAAATTTAAAATTTCCAAACCTTCTTTATCGGGGGAAGGGGAGGGGTTTAATTCCCCAAACTTTTGAAAGGGGGAAAATTAAATTTTTTTCGGGTTCCAAGAATCCCTGACGGTCCCCTTTTATCCTAACCAAACAACCCCCCACCAATTGAGCGTGCCTAAAACCCCCTAAGGGTCTTTATTTAAACTTCCCCCCCTAAAAATATTTTTTTTTTAACGGCAATTTTCCCTTTGGGGGCCCAATTTTTCCCCCTTAATTTGGAAAGGAATGTTACTACCCGTTTAAATGAACACCCGGGCCCCCAAACCCCCCCTTTAAAATTTTTCCTTGCATCCAAATTTAAAATTTTCCCCCGGGTTTCCCCAATTTTTAAGGGTTTTTATTTGGGGTTATTTTTTCTCTTTCAAAAATAAGATTCCCCCCCCAACTTGGGTTTCCCCCAAATTAAACGGCCCTGGGTTTCCCCCTGCCTATTTTTGGAACCCCTTTCCCCCCAAGTTTCCTTGGTGGGCCAAAATTACTCCAAAAGGGGGCCAGGAAAAACCCCTTCCCAAACCCCTTTTTAAAAAAATTTTTTTTTAATTTGAAAGGGGGGCCCCCAACCCCCTTTTCCCACGTTAATTGGGAATTTTTTCTTGGGGTTTTAAAATCAAGCTAGCCGTAAAATTAGAAATCAGAAAAAGTTAGAAAAATTTTTTTCCCCTAAACCAAAAATTTTAAAAAGGCAAAAAACCTTTTTTTCCCCCTTGTCCGGGTTATTTTTCCCCCCCTTTTTTTTCGCCAATGTAGGGGGAACGGCCCCCAGCACCGAACAACAAAGTTTGTGGGGATTAAACTTGGGGCGTAAAATTTTTTGGCCAAACGGGGGGGGAATTTTTCTCCCCCCGGGGAGAATTTTTAGGGCCCCAAAGGGGGGAACCAGGCCCCTCCTTTTCGAATAAATGGGCAAACTCCCCCTGCCGGCCGCCTTCTTCTGGGGCCAAAATTTTGGTTAAAGGGGGTTTTTTTCCCCCCCATTAAAAAAATGTTTTCCCTTAAAGGTGGAAAAAATAAAAAGACCATTTCACCCAAGTTTCCATTTTATTTAAAAAGGAAAAAAAATTTAAACCCCTAAAAGGGGGTTTTTAAACCCCCAAGCTATTAATATTAAAGTGGGCCAAAACCTTAAGTTTCACTTTTGGGGTTTAAAAACCCGCCGTTAATTTTTCCCTAAGAGATTTGGTGGAAAATTTTTTTAATCTGGAAAGGTTTAAAATCGGTTTCGGAATTTTTTCACCCTTTTTAAAGGGGTTTAGGGGAAATTCCCTTTTTTATTTAAAGCGGATGAAACTTATTTTTTAAAAGTTTAAAAATAAATCCCAAGATTTTAATTTGCTTTCCCTATTGCTCCCACCTTAAGATAAGCCAGTCATCATTTTGTCAAAAATACAATATACAACATTGGAATTTCTAAGCGCCTTTGTGACCGGATATGTCTTGTAGTGACTAAAAAAGGTTAATAGGATCAGAGTTTAGATTGTCTACAAAAAACAAATGTGTTGAAATTGTTTGGCTTCCTTATTTCATTCTTGGCTTAACTCATTTTTGGATTCACTAACATACAAATAATAGATTTGCATAGTTCTTCCTGGTTGACTGCTTAAACCCACTTGTTGAGGTTTTTTTATCCCATGCTTTAACAGGAAAATAAGTGAAATATGTCTTTCTTAGGGTTTTATATTGATTTGAACACCTCAAAGTACAACTTTTTTTTTCCTATTCTGACGCTTTTTACTTGATTTTTTGTTCGAAATTAATAAAATAAGTTGGGCATTGTAGAGCCCTTCCGAGTCGAAAGTGGCTGCGCTATGATAGCTCACGGTATTAATTGCTCCCTCACATGTACTGATTGTCTCCGCACGTCCATTACGGATTCTGCCTTAAAACATGAGTGAATAGTGACCTGGGTAGCTCAGTAGTTATAGCATTGGCGTACTAAGTCACGGTGCTGAGTTCGATTCCTGGGTCCAGATGTCATTTTTCAATTTAAATAATAACATAGAAATAAGTTTAAACGTGGAGAGCGTCAATAAACAACGCATAGCTGTTCTGCTAAGGCAATGGTCTTCACTTCAGTGTTTCAAGATTCGGCCACAAGCAATCATACCGCTATACACCACTACTATAAATATTTTGATAGACCGGAAGGGTAATAAGTCGTGGATATGGGATGTCACTGGATTTTTTATGTCCATATTGTTATTTATAAATAATTAATTAAATAACAGTCCTGTTAAGTTTCTGGTGAGTATTGGCAGTATCAAAAGTGACAGTGACCGACTTATGAATAAATGAAAGTAGATCTAGTAACTTTTTCTAGCTGTCAAATAAGTTTCTTCATATGGTAATTGTATAGTAGACGAAGCTTTACACCCAACTCTGTAACTAATGTTTTAGGCGTCCGGAGTGGAGATGACGTGGGTCGTGTCTGACCACGTGGCGGCGGCCGGCTCGCAGGAGATCACCGTCCACAAGGGCCAGCAGGTGGAGGTGCTGGAGCTGCGCGCGGCCTCCCCGGACTGGTGTCTGGTGCGCATGCCCACCTCCGGAACCGTCGATTCCCCCCTGAGGGGCTGGTGCCACTCTCCGTGCTCAAACAACCGCCGCCGGGACTCAAGACCTCGCCGTCCAGGCGCGCCACTGCCGACCACGAGACTGGTGAGTGCTCTCTCTCTACATCTCTCTACCTCTCTCCACGCGGAAATGAACATTGACCCCTGACCCCTCAGCCCTATATTACCTATCGACATGGCTGGCTGCGCCGAGAGAGTAAAAGAGGCTCTCCACTCTTCTGTATTGGAGGAAAGTCAAGGAATCTCGGGAAATTCATCAAAAGTTACCCGCATCGGTGGATACATGTTCCAACTTTATTTATTTTTATTTAGCACCGCGTCTTACTACCCATTCGGGTTATACACTTAAGTACTAACTACGCTACTGGGTTAGGAATTGTGAAGTTTGAATTTAGAAGAATCGAACCCGCATCCGCGTGGAGGGAGAGTGGAAAACCATTTAGGGAAAACCACCCCCAGTTCACCCGACCGAGATTCGAGCCTCGATCTCCCGTCCTCGGCAGTCGAGCTCAACATGACTAGCGCGTTAGCTAACTACGCCACCGTGGTGGGTACATGGTCTAGCTAATAGAGAGCTACTTTTGATTTGCTGGTGACGGGGAAGTTTGGGATTCGAATCCCACTCAGATGTATTGAGTTTTTTTTCCTAAATTGCTTCCCACTCTCGTTATACGCAAATGTGGGTGCATTTATTCTAATTTATAAATTCACTATCCCTAGCCCGCCAGTGTAATATGCATATAGCCTGGATTGAATACTAAGACGCAGCGGAAAAAAAAATCAAAGCGTTTACAAAAAATTTAAATTCTAAAGCTCTAACAAAAAAGAAAAGGATTTAAAATATTTTTTTATGATTAACAAAATGATGGCCAGTCCATTGGTGACGTGGACCCTTAGTTTACCTTAAAAGGTAACAATCTTATCTTGTTTGTTCACACTATGGTGTAACTTTAATTTAGAACCATAGTCTATGTCGTAGCTTATAATAGATAAGGTTGTAGTATATTCCGTCAAGTAAAGACTGCTTGATACCTTTCAGGGTAAACTTACATGGATATTAAGGCGCACACTCTTGAAATAAAAAATGTAGCTTTTATTTATAATAAGTTTGATGTTTTTTAGCGTAGTGCGTGCGGAACATCCTTTAGTTCGAACGTAGCCTTTTTTTATATGGGACATACAAATGGCGTTGAATTATTTCTTCCTTTGACTGACATTATCATCTTATCTATAGCATCTGCTTTATGTATTTTTATCTAATTTTAATTTCACATAAATAACAACAGCTGCTGAGTAGCACAATGTAAATAATATTTATTTTTCTGCATTTTCAAACAACACTTACGACAATTTTATTTTTAACAACTTCACGGATACATTATACTACAGATATACGATTTCGCGTGCACTTAAGCTATACATAACGTCTCATATTACAACCCCTAATAGCAGGCATTAGGTTTTTCTGATCAAAGGTTTAGTTTATTGGCAGGTTCATTAATCTAATAAAATATTCCGTAAATATGAAACGGGGTAAACAGAGTGTACATTGCGAATGGCGTTGATCAAATATGGCTGCCACTTTAATGGATTAAGGATTTTTTTAAACTTGTTTTTTCAAGTTTATATTGCTGTATGGCGTGTTCCTACTTTATATTACGAAACATTCTAATCTTGGTTGGTACGTTCAATACTAGATGTTTGTATTTTATTTTTTTGCACCGGGTCTTACAACTCATTTGGGCTATCCGCATACTTAAATTAATGGGCTAGGAATGAAGAAGGTGACATTTTGAGTGTTTAAGGGGGGGGGGGGGAGAATTTTGCAAAAAAATAAAAAAAAACACCCTTGATACACTGCCGAGATTCTATTCTGGACCTTTCCGCCATCGACAAGCTAGACTATATTATATCCTGATATTTAGTCTGCGTGCCCATCGATGTGACCTTTTGTAAATACATTAATAATAGTAATAATCCCACTAACTGTTGGTGCGTGCAGCCTGTTGGTTCCGCTTTGTTCCCGTTGTCCGAGACACATTACATCTAATTAACGCCTGAATACATCTGTCGAGCATATCTTCTGAGCTTCACGGGCGGCTCGAGACCCCTAGCTATCGATTGTCGTCTCGCGCGTGCGCGGAACACTGTGCTGTGTAGTATGTGTCTAGCGAGCTCCCTGGGCTAGGGCCAAGCCGGGACACGCACTAGGTTAGGGTCCCCGCAGTCCTCGCTTCGAGTCCAGATCCGTGTTTCGTGCGTGGGAGGTGACGTGGCGTGACGGTCATGGACAGGTGATAACGTGGTGCTTGAAACAAGACATTTCTTACAGTCATTCAATTTTTGTTTTTTTAAATTTATTTTATTTTCTGAAGAAATAGACTACTTTCTGTGGAGGAAACCAGATTTCATCGGATTATTTTGCATGCTGGTAACAGTATTGTGATAGTTTGGTCTTCTTTCAACTGTTATTTTAAAACTAACTCATATTGCCTTTAAATTCAATATTTAAAAAAAATTGCCAAATATTGGTATAACATTTTAAAATAGCGTTTTGATTGGTAATCTCATCTTACCTCCTTTCTGTTTCTATCATACTCACTCTTCTTCGTATTTAATGTATGCAGCTGACGAGTTTTTTAAATCAATGTTAGTATTTAAAATGTTAAAAATCTTTATTTATTAATATAAATCCATTCAATTTTTTAATGTCTCATTTAAAAGCATGAGAACTGTTGTAATCGGATCAAGTGTATTACAATATATATTGCGGTAGTTGTGTGAAGTCAAAGAAGGGGATATTTTTCTTTCAAAAGAGTAAACGTATTCTTATATTCCTATGGAAATCGTATTAGCATTGTTTTGTGTTCGAGTTTGTGCTGACCACATGACACCTTCTTTCCGCAATTGTAGTCACTATAATCGCCAACAGACGGTGGTCTATCGGTTGGTATGGCTCGATTGCTGTCTAACGCCATGATTTTTTTTTTATTCTGATTAGTCTGGAAATGTTGAATTTATTATAAAACTGGTCACGGGGAAGTATCGGAATAAGGGCAACATAAGTCAATATTACAAGTTTAAGAATAAATAAATTATGCATCTATAATACGTTTTGATAAACTTTAGGTATCGTTCAAGCTGTGTTCAATTTGAAATTTCTTGTTTAGTATGAAATTACATATCAAATATGCTATGCATTAATTTAAAACTTTATTACTTTAAAAAAATTTAAAACGCAAAGTTTCTTTTATAGTTAGGTTTTCTTAGCACTGCGTCTTACTACCCGTTAGGGTTATGCGTATAAGCACTAATTACGCTAATGGTTTAAGAATTAGGAAGGTTGAATTTATAGGAAGTGAACCCGCCTTTGCGTGGAGGGAGAGTGGAAAACCATTTATGAAAAACCACCCCAGTTCACCCGACCGAGATTAGAACCTCGATCTCCCCGTCCTTGACTAGCACAAAAAAAAGATGTGTTTTTATTCATATATAACTCAAAATAGTGCTCTATAAAAAATTTGAACGAGTTTTCCAATACACAAGTTAATATTCACACAAAGTTGTTTTTATAACCGATTTTGTGTTTATCTTGAATATATATTTAACTATCATTTCACTTAAGACCTTGGATGAAAGGCATATTAAATGGTTCTAATTAAACAGCCAAAACCTTTTTATGGTAGCAAGGGATGTCTGAAAGTTCTTTTTGTCTGTCAGAAATCTACTATATCATCCTATATGGTAAGATTTTGGTTGGAGAAAGGAGCTTCCAGACGTTTCTGCCTACCATAGACAAGGTATAGATTTGTATAAAGTAAAAATAACAAACTTTTTTTATAACTTCAATCTTAACCTGATAGTCTGCATCAAACCACAACCTTCCATGTCAGATCTAGTTTTCTGAGTGATTTTGTGTTTCAATTAATGACAATTTCTGTAAGTTTAATTATCTTTAACATTAAAAGATGTGTAAAAAGGAAGTTCTCCATTATATAAACCTCATTCAGGTCAAGGTTAACATTTAAATAGGACCATTCAAACTAATAGCATTATCATCTATCTATCATTTCAAATTTTTAAATCAATTTCATATCATATAAGTCAATATTAAGATAGAGTTTTCATTAATTTTCAATGTGAGTATAGTTTATATGTTCTTATAAATTACATAAATACGATATTTGTATCACTTTAACCTGTTTGAGTGGCCGAATGATCTTAACCATCACTCTCGTGTTAGGCTGGCCTGGTGATGACTAGGAGATCGGCGTTTGAATCCTGGTCTGGTCTTCTGAGAAAGGTTTTTACTACAGGTTTTCCCACTCTACTTCCATGCAAATGCGGGTATATTACCTCTAAAATGTTTACTTCTTCATCCTTACCCCATTATATAGTAGTTATCACATATGTACATAACCTGAACAGACAGTAGGACTCGGTGATGATGTTGATAATAATAATAAAATATAATACTCTATGACATATTAATGACTATAGAGGGTTGTGCAAAAGTCTTAGTAGGATATAAACGAGGCAGCATAGAGTGAGTAATGGATGATTATATTTCAAAATAGCAACATTATATAGACAAATATATGCAATTTTCATTTAATGAACATCAGATCATATTTCTTGAATATTATGCCAGTTGAGTGTCTACCGTCAAGCGTAACACACTCCTGCAAGCGGAGGACGAAACTTGCATCACACGTTCCAACATTTCTAGGGAATGTTTCGTATACGATCCTTCAGCTCAGCCAGCGATTCAGGGCGTGCGGCAAACACCTGACTTTTGAGGTACCCACAAAAGAAGAGGTCTGGGGTGCTCAAATCCGCTGACCGCGCTGGCTGGATGTCCCCAAATCTGAAGATCACTCGACCGGGAAACTCACCTCGCAAGACGGCCATGGACTGACGGGCAGTATGATTTGTTGCCCCATCTTGTTGAAACCATAGCCGTGGCAGTCTTTGGGTGGCCAGCTCCGGAGGGAAGAAACCGTTTAAAAGCTGGACGTAGCGATCGCTGTTAACGGTAACAGAACGACCACGAGCTTCGTCAAAGAAATATGGGCCGATGATGCCAAACGTTGCAACGCCGCATCACACTGTCAAACGTTCACTGTGAATGTGCATACAGCATGTCAAATGGAATTACGTATCTTTACACTGTTGTTATTTTGATAGATATTCTTCCGTTTCTCACTTTATGCTGCCTCGTTTAAATTATTTTATGACTTTTGCCCAACCCTGTATATTCAAATTATTTATAGTACGTAAAAAACTTACAAATAGGTGTAAAAATTGGGGCATAGTATGTTTCCAAAACCTCTCATTTTCCTTCCATTTCAAATTTCAAATACCCGCTCCCAAATAGTTTATAAATTATGGTAGTAAGCTCACCAAAGGATCCATATGAGTTATCATGTGAGGAGAAGGTTTGACGGGTCAGGTAAGAGGTAGTACACCGATATTAATTGTCAGCACGAAGAATGGAGAACCATGATGAGAAAAAATCAACTTTAGTGTGATTGGTCGGGATTGAACCCTGGCTTCCTGTTCGTAGACAGATGAGCTACATCTACAATGATCTATGTTGGACAAACTTCTTAGTAGGTCATAGATTAGTTATCCCCAATAACTAATCTAAAACCTACTAAGAAGTTTTAGGGGTTGTTGTGCTAAATTGTTCGTTTACTGGGCAGTGGCGCCTGTAAGTTCTTCCAACTGGCGTGGAAAGTTTATGAGCGACGTCAGCTTGCGCGTAATTGCTTTTTCCTGGGGTGATGAGAAGAGGTGGGAAAGGGCGTGAAAATAGGGTGGGTTGCATTCACATTTCAACTTAAATTCATAATTCAGGAAATAACTTAGGTCTGCAAGCTAAACAGATTACACTAAACGTTATTGTCAAGCTAGCTAGCCACAATGAGGGTTTAATTAATAGGTCGAAAATATTTACAAAAGTCAAATTAATTTTAACACCACTCGAAAACCATCTCTCATTCTCCCTGCTACTGGTGTACAGAAACATCTCCCACTCTCCTGGCTACTGGTTCACAGAAACATTTCCCACTCTCCCTCCTATTGGTGCACAGAAATATCTCCCACTCTCCCTGCTTCTGGTGTACAGAAACATCCCCCACTCTCCTGGCTACTGGTTCACAGAAACATTTCCCACTCTCCTTCCTATTGGTGCACAGAAATATCTCCCACTCTCCTGAATACTGGTGCACAGAAACATCCCCCACTCTCCTGGCTACTGGTTCACAGAAACATTTCCCACTCTCCTCCTATTGGTGCACAGAAATATCTCCCACTCTCCTGAATACTGGTGCACAGAAACATATCCCATTCTCCTAGATACTGGTGCACAGAAACATTTCCCACTCTCCCTCCTATTGGTACACAGAAATATCTCCCACTCTCCCTGCTTCTGGTGTACAGAAACATCCCCCACTCTCCTGGCTACTGGTTCACAGAAACATTTCCCACTCTCCTTCCTATTGGTGCACAGAAATATCTCCCACTCTCCTGAATACTGGTGCACAGAAACATCCCCACTCTCCTGGCTACTGGTTCACAGAAACATTTCCCACTCTCCCTCCTATTGGTGCACAGAAATATCTCCCACTCTCCTGAATACTGGTGCACAGAAACATCTCCACTCTCCTAGATACTGGTGCACAGAAACATTTCCCACTCTCCCTCCTATTGGTGCACAGAAACATTTCCCACTCTCCCTCCTATTGGTGCACAGAAATATCTCCCACTCTCCCTGCTTCTGGTGCACAGAAACATATCCCATTATCCTTGCTACTGGTGCACAGAAACATCTCCCACTCTCCCTGCTTCTGGTGCATAGAAACATATCCCACTCTCCTTGCTACTGGTGCACAGAAACATCTCCCACTCTCCTAAATACTGTTGCACAGAAACATCTCCACTCTCCTGAATACTGGTGCACAGAAATATCTCCCACTCTCCTGAATACTAGTGCATAGAAATATATCCCACTATCCTGGCTACTGGTGCACAGAAACATCTCCCACTCTCCCTGCTTCTGGTGCATAGAAACATATCCCACTCTCCTTGCTTCTGGTGCACAGAAACATCTCCCACTCTCCTTGCTTCTGTTGCACAGAAACATATCCCACTCTCCTTGCTATTGGTGCACAGAAACATCTCCCTCTCTCCTTGCTTCTGGTGCACAGAAACATATCCTACTCTCCTTGCTTCTGGTGCACAGAAACATCTCCCACTCTCCTTGCTTCTGGTGCACAGAAACATCTCCCACTCTCCTTGCTTCTGGTGCACAGAAACATATCCCACTCCCCTTGCTTCTGTTGCACAGAAACATCTCCCACTCTCCTTGCTTCTGGTGCACAGAAACATCTCCCACTCTCCTTGCTTCTGGTGCACAGAAACATCTCCCACTCTCCTTGCTTCTGGTGCATAGAAACATATCCCACTCTCCTTGCTTCTGGTGCACAGAAACATCTCCCACTCTCCTTGCTTCTGGTGCACAGAAACATATCCCACTCTCCTTGCTACTGGTGCACAGAAACATATCCCACTATCCTTGCTACTGATGCACAGAAACATATCCCACTCTGCCTGCTACTGATGCACAGAAACATCTCCCACTCTCCCTGATTCTGGTGCACAGAAACATCTCCCAATTACTCCCATTCTAATTTTTTGAGTTAATTCATTACTGTTGTCGTAGACTCTGATTCGGAAGACCGGAACTTGTAGCTCGACACATTAATTAAGAATTTCCCGCTCTCTTATTGGTCTTTTCTTGCTCTTTGGTGAAATGATAAAAATGTGTTATTTTTAAATTATTGTATTGATCCTAATTATTTATATTATTTTGCTTATAATTTTTTTTAAGCTAATATTACAAATATAGCTATATAAAATAGTTTTAGTAGTCATCCCACTGTCACTATAGCGTACAAATAATCTAATACAGACTACACTTGGCAAAGGGAAGTGGAAGGGGGGATCATATGAATAAAGGGCCTCAAACTCGTCTAGGCTGGCTTGCCGAGGATTAAGAGGTCGGGTCTCAATTCGTTTAGGGGTGTACTGAGGTGTTTTCCCCTAAACAGTTTTCCATTCTTCCAAGTAAACGTGAGTGCAGATATATTAGAGCTTCTTAGCCCCTACTCTAGTGTAAGTATGTTGTTATTATTATTATTATTATTATTATTATTATTATTATTATTATTATTTATTATTATTATTAGCACCGCGTCTTACTACCCATTCGGGTTATACGCACTTACGCTAATGTGTAATGGTAGGGTTATTGTGAGATGAAATGAAGGACCTACAGTTTAACGTGGAATCCGAATCACGGTGGAGGCCTGGCATTCCTCACATTCACAAGATGTCTTGTCAGAGGTGAAGGAAGGGTTTGGTAGTAAGTATGTTGATAGTATAGATTCGCAATATGATGTAGAGCACAATAAAAATATGTATCATAGTATACGTTCAGTGTAAATTTGAAGAATCTAACTATGTTAGAAAACTAGATGTAACTATCTATAAACACTCATAAATCATTGTGTGAGTTAAGAGGAAAGTCTTGAGTGATGGTGAGAATCAAACCAGGGGCCCCATCTTCAAAGACAGACTAGCTACAGACTAAACCGGGTCACGATTGTCCACCTCCCAACGCATTCGGATCCTTTATGGCCGCGCACTAATTCCTGTCCAAATTATTTCGTGTCCTTGTCCATCTCTCTTGATAGAGCCGGCGTGGCCACTACATGCACTACAGGATGCCTTATGTAGGAAGAGTTGCCGCCCGTCCAGGGGCATACCACAAGGGCCCGCAATGCAATCGATACTGCCTGCATTCAAGGGGCAAGGTCGCGGTGCTTTGCGACCAGACGTCGCTCCAACTTCTAACAATTTGTTATGATGATGTGCCCGTTTTTAGTTTGGGTGCTAAACAATCAAAACTATATATTGAACCCATGACCCCTAGACCAACCACGTCAACTATTTAAGTAACACGACAGGTTTTTTAAAAATTTGTTTTAAAACTAACGTTAATCATATTCATAGTTACGAGTAATATTCCTTCATTTCCTTCCCCTACTAGTACCTAGCAGCAAGGGTGGCTAGTTTGTAATTATCTTCGTACACGTTTCCCAGAGAAAGAAGAGCAAAGACCACAAAGACCACACAACTTTCATAAATATACAGTACTAATAAAAATAAAGGTTCCTACATTAATCGATCCGTATGTTCTTAATCAATTTTAAATCACATTTGCTACTATTTATTATCTTTAGCATGTGACTAATATTTCTAGACATTGTTTTATATATAAACTCTTGAAATATGTGGTAGCAACCTGCAATACAAACACGACCAAGACACATTAATGATTCGTGTACGTGTATATATAGCGACACGTACACGTCATTATTATGTCTTGGTCGTGTTTATATTGCAGGTTGCTACCACATATTTTGTGAGTTAATTAGTTGATATTTTACAGTTTTTTGTATCATATCACACAAAAATGAATCGAGTGGCAAGACAATAACTAAATATATTTAAATTTTCGACACAATAAAGCGATAGTTATTTAAAATTTAAACACAACTGGCTCAAGGGGAGAAATTTATTTACTTAAGACATATTTCTTTCCCTAATGGCTTAGTAGTACAATTCAATTTTTACAGAATGCATCTTATCTGACAGCTATAAAAATTAATGGATCTACTTTCACGTATTTATACGTCAAGCCATGTGATCTGAAGCTATCACTTTTAATAGAAACTATCAAAACCTAAAATAACACTTATAAGATGGTAAAATGTTATCATTGTTGATTGCAACAAATCATATTTTTGTATTTACTAAAAGGTTATTCCCATAACAATTATACTGTACCTCATAATTTTAAATTTAACTATTTCACTGTCTTTCTGATTATTATTTTAAAATTATTACGTTTAATACACCAGTTATTAATGACTTCAACCTGAAGGGTAAGGATGAGAAAGGATATTTAGAGGAAATTCAGCTGCGTTAGCCAGGAGGAGGTTTGGAAAAACCACATGAAATATGTTTGTGGTAAATCACCTATCTAATATTCGAACCTTGGGCTCGACGCAACGAATAATTCAGTTCCCATAGGGTCTGACACCTTAGATCCTGTGGCCACAATTAAAAGTGCTCTCATTCTTACAAATCAGTCGTGATCATGCTTTCATATTTTCTAGAAAAAAAAATTGTAAGGGAAAAATTGGAAACCTGAAATTTTGGAAACCACCCTGTGTAAATACAGTGAGGTGCGCGTCTGAAGTGGGTCGATTGCTGTCTCCCGGTTGGGAAAGAGGGGAGGGGATGCCGTCATTTCAGGTCCGTTGATAAACGAAAGTGCATCAATAGATGATTATTGGAAGGCTTGCCTCTCCTAGTAAAGTGGCTGTTACGGTTGAAGTGCCTCTTGGCGTCGTGTAAACAATGTCGTCTCTTTTTATCTTCTATTTTCTTCCCCTTTCGACCTTCGCCGTTCCATCTTTTTGTCAGTTTTATGTTCTTCCGCGAGACTTTCGCCTATTAGCAAATTCTCTAGGCCGTAAAAAAAATTATGAATTTACTACTTAAAACTAACTAAATAGGCCAGCACTGTTTCATAACTAACTCGCCATCAGGCGTTACTTCAATTGACTACTGAGAAAATAGTATGCTTAAAGGCATCCTTCTTTGGTACAAGTGAACCTTAAATAAATAAATAAATAAACATAGAAACAAGCAAAAAACACTTTTATAATATAACTTGTAGTGTTAGCTCATGTTTGACTGAAAAGCTTAACTAATCCGGGAGGTCGTCTCTTGAGTCCGATTACTGATTGGGATCCTACCCCTTTACCTTATTCCCGCCCTTCTTTCCCTAAAATACTTTTCAATCCATTCCTCAAACAACATTTTTATACAGCTACTTTTAATTTCCTTTCCCCATTAGATAAAATATTAGTAAAATCAATTTCACTACAGCGTAATTACACTGTAATACATCGTCAATATTAATGTTTGGGTTAAACAATTCAATGTAAATAAAATTGGCTTTTTAATGTTGAATTGGTATAAACTGGGCTGAGGAGGGAGTGGGGGAGGGGGCTGAAATATTATTGGCGAATTTATTATTTTCTCTGCATCCGTCATGGAAACAAAATCTCTTTAGTTTCATACCATTTTTCGTAGAATATTTATTTATATAGATACATTACATACTAACCTCACCTTCAATAGTGGTCACATGGTCTAATTTCTCAAAAGTAGTTAATAATCCTTTTGGTTAGACGTAATAATTAAATTGCAAAAAACATAACATTGTACCTATGTGTAACCCCAGTTTTTTTTTAATCCTTGCCTGATAACCTTGTTATCAATTTCAATTTAACAACCAACCTGGGTGACCTGGCGGTCTAGGGTAAGGTGTCGGACTTCTGTGCTGGCGGCCGGGGTTCAATCCTCGGTCCCGGCAAAGATTTATCAGATTACCAAACCCTTCCTTCACCTCTGACAAGACATCTTGTGAATGTGGGGAATGCCAGGCCTCCACCATGGTTCGGATTCCACGTTAAACTGTAGGTCCTTCATTTCATCTCACAATCACCCTACCATTACACATTAGCGTAAGAGCGTATAACCCGAACGGGTAGTAATACGCGATGCTAATAATAATAATAATAATAATAATAACAACCAACCTAATCAGAAATGCGTATCGTTTTGGTGAACAATAATGTATAAACATAATATACAGGCTATTGTACTTCGAAAGTGGTAAATAAAGTCGGTCGCTCCTTGTTATAAAATAGTTAGTGGTAGTTTTTTTATTTGGAACTTTCGGATTGCTGCATTTTCAATGTAATTATAATTCATACTTTTTATTTCAAACTAAAAATTACTAGATTGAAACATTATCACCCAAGCTAGGGGAAGCCCATACATTATTTACTACTGCCTATTAAACTGCTGTCTCTATCAGGGCTGTCCTACACATCGCAGCAAAGTCAGTAACTCATCTCTATACCACCATCTTTTATGGAAGTAGCTTTTACTAACGTAGTAAGTCAACAAAAAACTGCAGAATCGTTAAACCCAGAAAATAAGTGGTTTTTTTTAGGTTTAAAAATCATTATTCTTTTATTTAACAACAGTAATGTTTCAATTATTTGATTTTTTGAAATCAACAGTAGACACTGGCCTCATGGACTAAGGTGTCTGTATTGACAATGACGGGGAGATTGGGACTGCATTCCTGGCGTGGCTTACCAAGAGGTTTTCCAAAGTAGTTTCCCACTAATTGAGTAGGGACGAGGTAGGTAGAAATGTAGATAATGTGTATCAGTATTTGCTTAGGAAAATGGTAAACTATTTAGTAAAAAGTACCCTCAGTGCACACTGGACAAGATTCGAAAACAAAGCTAGACTGCACGCCAATCCAGACAAGATGAAGCTGACGCCTTTGTCCATGTGACCACTGGTGTGGCTAAATATACCAATATCGTGGATTCTAACACGTTATGTTTAATAAGCATTGCTGGTGAACATACATCGTAGTTGACATTTTGTATCAAAACATTTGAAAGATACTGGGGGAAAGTCATATTACAGACATTTAAGGACCACAGCGATTATTTTTTACCAATAATCATGTCTTACTACCTGTCCGGAATATACGCTTATGTAATAATTACACTAATGGTTTTAGGGAGGTTATATTTATAGGAAGTGTCCCCGCATTTGCGTGAAGGGAGAATAGAAAAACAATTTAGAAAAAACCCTATTCAGTACTCCCGACCAAGATTTGAACCTCGATCTCCCCGTTGTTGGTAGTCTAGTCTACTGCGAGAGTGGTGCGTTAGACCACTCTGCCACCAAAGCGGTTTTATTCATTTAAATATGATAGAAATTGCTTGTAGCCATAATCTAAATTGCACTAGAAAGGTCTTATAATTCCAACAGATTGAAGCAGTAACTCAATTTGAGTTAAGATGGATGATTGGGTCTGTGGCCTCAATTTTAACATCACAGATCTCGAAACGGTTTTTGTCGATCCCCTTAAATTTAAGGCGGATGTAGTGCTACACGTGAAAATGTTTATTGCTCTTTTACTACAAAATCTATACTCAGAAAATGGAGGGAAAAAAATACCACCTAAAAATATAATAAGATTTGTCAGAACTAAAAAAACATGTTAAAATGGGTTTAATCCGACATGGAGTATTAAAAGCATTCAAAAGTATGAATCTTGAGCATTTTAAAATAAGGAAACACTATTATGCAAATTATATCTATACACACAGACATGCATACATACATTGTACCGCCTTCTAGTGACTTTGAACTAACATTACGAAAAGTTGAATTTATACTACCCCTAAAATTAAACTATTTTTCATATTTCTATCGCCTTTAATGGTAAAATTCTGACTAAAATAAGCTAATATGTTTTACACTGCAAATGAATTTTACCACACTTTGAACATTTTAAACCTTTCATGAGACAATTCCTGGACATTGTATTTTTATTTTATTTTAGGATCGCGTCTTACTACCCGTTCGAGTTCTACGCACTTACGCTAATGTGTAATGGTAGAGTGATTGTGAGATGAAATGGAGGACCTACAGTTTAACGTGGGATTCGAACCACGGTGGAGGCCTGGTATTCCACACATTCACAAGTTGGGATTAATACACGTCTTGTCAGAGGAGAAGGAAGGGTTTGGCAATCAGATAAATCTGTACCGGGGCCGAGGATTGAAACCCGGACCCCAGGACAGAAGTCTGACACCTCACCCCTAGACCGCCAGGTCACCCTGGACAATGTAGGAGACACAACTTGGATCGAGTGAGCCACTGGACGAGTCCAACTTTCTTCGTTTCCACAGTCAAACTTCTCCCCAGCGATATCTCTCTACGAACATACGGGTCCCCCAATTTATTATTCTAAAAGAGATACCCTGCTGCTCCCCCAAGTTTTGCGAGTCCTGCCATTCTGCCCCTGTCCTTCCCTTCGTCCTATTTTTAGTCAGGTCTTCTCTGTCCTCCTCCATCCCTCTCCGTCCTATCCACAGCATTCTGATGATATCGATTCTTGCTGCGGAAGAGGCTGCAAATTCCATTACTCGTCTGAGCGTGACCTCGAGGGGTTGGAGAGAGAGAGAACGAACCATTTTGAGAATACCAAAAGTTCTGGTCAGGGACGTGCTCTGAACCTCGACAACATTCCTGGGTTCGACTACCTTAACACTTCCCTAGCCAGTGACTCATACCACCCGGCCATTGCTGCCAATGTGTGCTGGTACATTTTTATCTTGTATTTCTAATATACTGTAGGTGCATTTTTTTTAAAAAAAAGCTAGTGCTATCGGTTGTACAAAACAACTAATAAAAAATTAACCCGCTTCGGTGGTTGAATGTTTTAGGACATCACTCTCTTTAAAATAGACTGCTGATGACGGGGATATCGGGAGTCGAATCGTATGTAGGCTACCAAGAGTGGTTCATCATGTTTCGAGTCGTTTTGTGTCGTCCTGTGTACGCGCGATCTAATCAAATGTTTTTTTTACTATCTTTGTCTTACTACTTATATGACTATAGCCTACTAATTGTGTAATGGGTTAATAATGAGTAAGGTTGAATTTAGAAGAAGTTTACCTGCTTTTTACCGAGAGAGAGAGAGAGTAAAACCGGTTAAGGAAAGAAAAACTCAGTACTCCCGACCGGGATTCGAACCCTAATCTCCCTGTCATTAGCAGTTTAGTATATTGAGAGAGTGACGCCTTATACCAAGCATCAACTTAAGTGGGCTTGATCAAGTTTAATGAGAGTATTACGCTATACAGCTCAGTCCCTGCTACGCGTTTGAATAAATTCTAATTGTAGGTCTACGGATTGCTTTATTTCTCTATGATAGACAGTACAAATATTTGAAATTTCACTTTTGGTAATTTGTTATGCATATTTTAGGCTTTTTTATTAGCCTTGTAGACAATATTCAATAAATATTCGAAGAATTTTTCATTTTTAAATTGTTAAAGTTCCCCATCTTTTTATATTTTTATTTTATTTCAAAATGACTGTTAGCCCTGCATTTTCTGAATTTAAATATTGACACTAAACATACCAGCGTTTGCGGTCGATTGGACTTACGCCTTGAACATTAATATGCATTTGGGTGGTGAGAGATCGAGGTTCGAATCTTTGCTGGTAGCACTGGGAGTGGTTTTTCACATTTGATCTATACATTGGTTTTCCATAACCTCTCCACGCTAACGTGGATGCACTTAATCTAACCTATTCCCCTTAAATAACTAAAACATACCTTCTAAACATTTGTAGGCCTATATATATATATATATATATATAAAATCTAGAATTATAACTAATATATATATACTAGATAGCTGTTGCCCGCGGCTTTGCTCACGTGGAAGTTGATTATATACAAATACGAAAATATACATATGTATTTACAGATTAATTTAAATTTTACGTTACGTTAATGACCATAACTTGACCTCAGATCAAAAATAATGCAAGTCCGATACAAACTTTCACCCCCTTTTTCATCCCTTATTAAAAAAAAATCCAAAATTCCTGAAACACTTATTTATTTGTTTTATGTCAATAACCGAAATACAAAATTTTGTTTATGTAATTTCAAAAGCGACTTTCATACATATTTCATACATATTATCATCCCCTATTTTGACCCCTTTGGGGTGGAATTTTCTAAAATCCTTTCTTAGTGGGTGCCTACATAACAAAATGAATATACAGTCCGAATTTCATGCTTGTAGCCTTGATAGTTTGCGCTCGGCGATGATGAATCAGTCAGTCAGTCAATCAGGACATGTTATTTTATAAGTATTATATATATATATATATATTAGTTATAATTCTAGAATATTTTTTAAATATACTTGTACCATCTCGTCGATTTCATTGGTTTTGGGGTAAAGTGCTCGCCTCATGACCTTATTTTCGTGTGTTCAAACCTAGGTGGAGTCGGCGGAGTTTTATTGAGTGATAAGACTGATAACAATCCGTAGCACAACTTCTGTGAAGGGAAAGTAAAGCCACCGGTCTCATTTCAATTTTTGCATGTAATAGACCCTTGAAGATTTGCGAAAATACATTCCCCGGCAAATTTGGTACTTGATAGGCTCTTTCGTTCTCGCTTATAGAAATTCTAGTGTGCTGATATAATCAGTCGGTTCAGAAAGTGCACGTTAAATACTAATCCTAATTATAGTAATTTTGATGATAATGGTTCAAAAATAACTGAACACAAAAATAAATATTTTTGATTAGTTTAAATAAATATGCCTACGTAAAGTAGTTTTTTCTTTTTGTTTCACATAATCATTTTGTGAATCTATTTGAACAAACAGGTTTATAATCGATGACGACATTTTGTTTAAATACTGCTTGTGTGTAATTTCACTCTCATACACATTTTTTTTTTTGCATTTATTCTTTCAATAAATATTGTGCTAGTCGTATATAATTTGGTTGTTGCGTTTCTTTGACGAGCTTGACGACTTTTAGTTCATGCGAACCACTAGAGGACGAAACCGATTACGATCCATTTAACCAATTGTATCAATCACGACTTAAGTGTGACTAGAATAGACGGAGGCTATATACGAACATCCTAGATGTCACTGGATGTATTACTTTACTACATATAGAAATTAGTCAGCAAGAAATTATCTTGAGGAAATGTGTTTCACAGTCCAATTTTTATAGGAAGGGCCTATTTAAAAAAATAAAAATAAAAATTTTGGTAACTTTACTGTTGTATTGGTGTAATTTAATAGCAATTGATATTATCGATTATAATTTGCATTTGCACATTATATGGATATACGTATGAATATGTAAAAGTATAACTAGTAACCTTTTAGCTGTCAAATAAGGCCCTTCCTATGAAAATCGGACTAGAAACTAAAGCATGGATCCCATGGCTTATTATTAAATATGTCGACTATAATAAGGTTGGACCTTAGGGCCTACTTCGATACCAGTTGGCTCCTTAAAATTAACTTATTTGTTATACAGACTGGTCTTGATATGAGGTGAGCAGGGTTGATTGCTCTAACTTGCCGTCAATATTTTAGTTTAATCATTTATTACATTGCGATTTGGTTTACTATCGACTGGAACCGCACGCGTATTGATCTCCGAATCTCTGGTTTGCCACCGGACCAAAATATCTACTTTTCAGAGATTCAACCGGACTGTTGGTCTCGCGTATAGCGCATCAATCTTGTCTTTTATGGTTTTCCGATGATGGGGAGGTCAAAGATCCAATCCTCTCTTGGTGTACTTAGTTTTTTTAAATAGTTTAGATGGTTTCCCACTCACTCTTCATGCAAATGTCGGTACACCTATAATAATTTCACGCATACCTACCTCATAATTGTAGCTATGTAGATAATCCGGATGGGTTGTAATAAATGGAACATGCACACAAATAAAAAATATTCTGAAAAATGCGGTAGGCCTATAAAATATTTAACTTGATTCTCTTCCCTCCCCCCCCCCAAATAAAATCGATAGAATCAAAATTTTAAAAGCGTACCAAGGAGGGTGTCTTTACCACCCTTCTGAAAGTATGATTACTAATTAGTAATGTATGTATGTACACTTAGTTTACCCTGAAAGGTAGCAGACATATCCTGACAGACTAAATTATGAGTCTATGACCCTATTTTATAAGCTACGCCACAGTGGGACAAAGAATGCAAGGTAATCTCGCTACCTTTCGGCGTAAACGGCGTGTACTTATTCCTCGTTATTGCCTGGGCTCTTAGTCTATTTTAGTCAAGATTCCAAACAGCTATAATATACGAATATACCCCAAAGTGTGTGTTTTGGAAGACTTTAAATGTCTTCTAGTTGGATTCAATGTTAAAAAAAAATTATTGAAATATCCTGTGCAGAAATTTAACTTAGCCACCACAGTCAGAATGCGCCCCACCCCACCTCCCCAAATTAATGTATCTGGGCTCATCTCTGAAAAACATTATTAGGTGTATATGAAGAGTTGTTTCAAACCACAGTTTTGGTGTGATGATCGCTTCGAACAACCCTGACGAACCTCCCCCAATTCTCGTTTATTTTCATCTCCATGTTTATCACGGTTTCGTATTGAAAGTGCACAGGTATAATAATTATTTGTGTGCCTTCTTTGAAGTGTATCAGAAGCGCACAAGGCAGATGCATCAAAATTGCACCATTGTTCCCAGTCTTTGAGCCCCGCAGGGATGACCAACTCTTCATAATATATATATATATATATCGATATATCAGTTGTTTCCGATACATTGGATTGGATTGGTCTGGGCGAACTGGAACGGGGGTATTAAGATGGTTGCTCTTCTGTTAAGCTTTGACTTGCGATTTTTCACTTTTTTTAATTTTTATACAGCCATTGAAACTAGAAGACAAATTTAATAAAAAGTAAACCTAAATTGATTAAATTGATAAAAATAGAGGAAAAAAAGGGCTAGGCCCTCGTTTATTTTAATTGACAGGCCCTAAACTATAGTCCAATATATTTAATATTTAAATAAACTGATCGATGTATACCTGTTGGTCAAATATCAATATAAATGTTTCGGATGTTTTTGTAACTATATTGATGTGTTTAATATATCAATACAATATATCGTTGCTATCCCTTTCCATTATGGCAATACCGCTTGTTACTTATTTCGAACTCGTTCCTTCAACAATTGTGAGGGTGATCTGGTGGTCTAGGGGTAAGGTATCAGACTTCTGTGCTGGCGGCCGGGGTTCAACCTCGGTCCGGCACAGATTTATCTGATTACCAAACCCTTCCTTCACCTCTGACAAGACATCTTGTGAATGTGGGGAATGCCAGGCCTCCACCGTGGTTCGGATTCCACGTTAAACTGTAGGTCCTTCATTTCATCTCACAATCACCCTACCATTACACATTAGCGTAAGTGCGTATAACCCGAACGGGTAGTAAGACGCGGTGCTAATAATTATAATAATAATAATAATAATAAACAATTGTGAGCTATGGAAGTGGTGGGGACAGTGACTAATAAAGGCAATAAATGTATACTTTTCTTTAAAGAATTACAAGTATTGTGAGTTTAGTAAATCAGCCAGTTTTAAACCTAACCTTACCACTATTGTAAGGAGTGAGGGGGTTGCTCCCTGTAGTTTTATTACTTTAGCTTGTTTATTTTAGGTATTAAACGTGCACTTCCTGAACCGACTGATTATATCAGCACAAAAGAAATTCTATTAGCGAGATTGAAAGGTTCTATCAATTTTTTCGAGAAAGCTATTTTCACATACCTTCCAGGGTTTTATTACATGTCACAATCGACATGAGACTGACAGCTTTACTTTCCCTCCCAAGGAAGTTGTGCTACATATTTTTACCGCTCAGAAAAATCCGTCGACCTCGGTTGGGTTTGAACTCACGAACATCGGGTCCTATAGCGAGCACTTTACTCCTAAACCACAGAGGTCGAATATTTTATTGTATTATTATTATTACCGCATCTTACTAGCCGTTCGGGTTATACGCATTTACGCTAATGTGTAATGGTAGGGTGATTGTGAGATGAAATGGAGGACCTACAGTCTAAAGTGGAATCCGAACCACGGTGGACTGGCATTCCACACATTCACAATTTGTGATTAATACACGTCTTATCAGAGGTGAAGGAAGAGTTTGGTAATCAGATAAATTTGTGCCGGGACCGAGGATTTAACCCCGGACCCCCAGCACAGAAATCTGACAGCTTACCCCTAGACCACCAGGTCACCTTATTTTATTTATTTTTTATTTTTACTACTGTAAAGGGTTAAGGGGTTGTTTACAATAGCTACATGTTGCCACGTTATGAAGCTGTTTTTCCCCTTGTGCGCCTTCAATGTTCCCCCAGTTTATTACAGGTGTGTTTACTCCAACCCTCTTATCTTTGGCGCACTTCCTGTGTGAGCCTCTATTCATCGCGCGATCATTGTCCTCCTTCTGTAACTTAACAGTCTGATTGAGGGGAACACCGCCGAGGTGGGTTAAAGGTAATTTGATGCTCTTGTGGTGGTAGGAAGTGTTCTCGAATAGGATATGAGTCGAGAGTACTGTCTGATAAGTCTTACACACAGGGCACTTTTATTCGCTCTTCGACCGAGGACCTATCTATCTCTGTTGTACTTGATGCCCACGCACATTAGGGCTATGAATTAACCCGACTAACACACTCAAAGGAATAGCGAATAACCTAAATGTATAGTAAGACGTAGTGCTAAAATAAGTTGGGTAAATTTTTTAGATTAAATAAGAAAAATGAAACATAGATTTTGTCAGATTATCTAAATACTCACATCGCGTAATATTTATAAATACTATGGGCCAGTTTCTTATACTTAGTACGCCTCAAGTATGGCGCTATACTAAACACAAGATGACACCTACTTAGACCAGAATGAAATGGGCTAGTCTAGTAGAATTGCAAATACATATTTTTTTTCATCATGTCATAGTGTTATGCATATACATTTATTTCGTTAATGAGTTCGAGATAAAGAAGGAGGGAGACTAATAATTTATTTAGGTTGAAAAAAACCTCAGGTCCTACCGGGATTTAAACCCTGATCTTCTTGCCGTCACCGGCAATCCAGTTTAACACGAGAGTGACGCGTTAGACCATGATACTCCCGATGCGGGTTGTATAAAAATGAAGCACACACTGAAGTAAACACACAAAATTTCAATTTTTCGATGCCACATGTATATATGTGTTGGTGTTTTATTTTATGTGTACTTTGTTTTTCTACAGTTATATCATTTTTATTTAATTGTATACTAGGCTCTTCCTATAACATGCTAAACTAACTTTATTTCATAAATATAAATACAGTTTATAATATTTTTTTATCATACCCAAAATAGGTTTCAAGGAGCGGACTATCCAAATGTTCTGGCTTAAAGAACTGCCCATCATTCGGCTGGGTGGAGAATACAAAACCACCCACAGTGCACCAGGTCGGGATCAAACTCCTGCCAGTCAACAGAGCTATGAACACTGAACGCTCATCCAAGTTTACTGGTAGCAATAAGCTAAATGCTGAAGACGGGGAGTTTGAGGTTCGATCCCGGTCGGGTGCACTAAGGGTAGTTTTCTTAATTATTTTCTACTCTCCCTCCACGCAAATACGGGTGCACCTCCTCTAAATTAAACCTTCCTAATTCTTACCACATTAGTGTAATTAGTAAATAGGAGTACTACCCGAACGGGTACTAAGTCATAGTGAAAAAAAAAACCACGCTAAAGGCAGTTGTAAACACATGATTCACCTCCGCCTCGCATACTTCGTGTTTTGGTTTTAATTTAGACTTTCATCTGACGCGTAGATTCAGAATTAGTAAACAGAGCTATATACTTTGAGTTCCCCACTGAGACCCTGACCTGTTTCTCTGGCTTGTGACATGGAATTCTTGTCTCTCGGTTTTAGACTAAATTGTATTTTAGTAGCTCATCATTTGGAAAGAGACGATTTTGGCGGTCAGGCCAGCTGTTGGCCAAAATTTGAGAAAAGGTGTCTATAGTCGGTCCAGTAGCTACTGACACTTATTTATATGTTTCTATATCGAATAGAGCTACAGTTAATTATCACAGGAAGGGTCTTATTTGACAGCTAGAAAAGCTACTCAATCTACCTTTACGTATTCATACGTCAGGTCATGTGATCTGCAGCTGAAACTTTTGATACATAATATTTCATTTTTCTTTAAAATTTATTCTAGGTATTTAATGTTCACTTTCTGAACCAACTTATTATATCAGCACAACTTATAAACTAACTGAAATCTATAACCGATACAACAGCCATCCCCCGGCGGTTAATTCATTACCCACTTTTCACCAATGATACATTTTTCGGCCATGCCATGAATCAAACCCGGGACCTTTAATTCAGTAAGCAGACATGCTACCAACCGAGCGATACATAATACCAATATAGGGCATATATAAAATAACATTACTAAAATACTCTCAATTTTCGCTGCAAACAAGTATAAAATGCTTTTTAATGAAAATTGGACTGCTCGCTACAGGGTTTCTTATTCAAATTTTGACTGAAATTTCATTGATCTTAAATTAATTGAGTCAACAAAAAAGGAAAATCTAGAGTGAATTTAAAGTTTAGGTGTATTAAGGAAAAAAAATAAGTATTTGAACGTTTTTTTATCAGCATAGAAATTTCATTTTGCCCTCAAAAGTAAGGTCAATGACGTTTATGTCAATTCTAAGTTAGGTTGAGAAAAATTTAAAAAAGTACTCGATCATAACTAAGCACCACTACCACTGAGCCATTATTTGATAGGCTTTCAGCAGTCGGTTCAGAGAGTGCACCCTCAAATAAATAAAAATGAAATAATTATAGGCTTTGTGTATATGTGGTGTGTGTATGTATATATACGTCACCGTATTTCTTTGGTCTGAAAACTTTAAAATTTCGCGTCAAGGTTCCTTTTAGGCCCTAGGAAAGAGATAATATGGGGCTTTGCAAAATTCAACTTCTAAGAGGTGCTCATTGTTTCAAAATTCACTCATGTTTCTTTTGAACCAATTGCCATAGAATCTTGAAATTTAATGAAGGTTTCTTTATAGAATTGGGTAGAACTTTTTTTTATGATTTTTCAAATGTCATCCCCTAATAAGACGGAGAGGGGCATAAAGGTGTGGGACTAACCGACTTACTCATTACCTCAACCCTGGGCTTGGAAACTTGAAATTTTGCATGGTAGGAAGGTAACTGGGTTGCCCCATATAAACATAAAAGTCTAAAATTTGGAAATCTCAAAATGGGTCTAAATGGGTAAATGGGGGAGAGGGGGCTCTCATTTTCAGAAAAAAAATAGAGAAGGTATCTAATTAAAATTTGGCAGACAGGTAGAGAGAGACAACTCCAGATAACCAAAATAAAGTTGATAAATAAAGGTTGAAGATGAGTAAATCCAAAGTAAAGAAAATGTCTTGGTCCCAATCATAGAAAAGCGATAGTTACTATTTTCACTATTTCAATATAAAGTCATAGTTATTGATCAAAACATCGGAACTTGTTTGAATTAAAAGTTTTTTTATAAATAGGCTACACTTGTTTTCCTTTCTCCTACATAGTTACAAAACAATATATTAGGGACTCGTTTGACTAATATGTGGATATTAAGAAATATTAATACATGCAAATAAAGGATGAGTCCACTCAGGTTTTTTCAATGTTACTGGTCGCGATAATCACAATTAAATTGTTGCTCATTTTTTCCTAAAACTTGCCTACCTTCTCACCCCCTCCCCCCTTTTTTCTTCAAGAGATTAGGTGAGATGGGAGACAATGTACCGATTGTACCCCCGCCTTCCCCCTAGTTCTGGAGCCTATGAAAACCATGTGGTCTACAATAGGAGGCCAAGGAGAAAGTGAGAGTAGTGAAGAAAGAATCCGCAGAACCTATGATCAAATCTAGAAAGGAACATAGAGCGCTAAAAGTAAAGAGGACACTCGCTACCTTAGTTCCCAAATCTGTGCCGTCGTCACACCCTTCACGATCAGTTCACCCGCGTCTCTCGCACCGCGCGGCTGCTTAAATAGCGACAGATGAAGGAAAAGTTTCTCTTCGAGATCAATATAGTACATCAATACAACACGGTGCTGGTTTCATTTCATATTGACTTTTTGTTGCGTGGCATTTTATTTTACCTGCATTTTATGTTGTCTGCGCACGTCTCGTTGTTTTTGTAAGTTTCGAACCCCTCCTGTGAATGTAGATGAGTCCTTGACTCTTCCATCATGTGCTCTCACGGGACGACGATGAGATCATCTAGTGCCGTGTTCCCGCTCTTTGCGCCCTGTTGTGCGGGTTACCGGACAGGTAGAGTGGCAGGGGGGTGAGTCTCTACCCTTCGAACGATGGCCGCAGCGGTGGCCGGACTCGTTACTTGCAACATGGACCGGCTTCGGAGAAGAGTGTTGCTGGCTCTCTACGCAGTTGAACCAGGTAGGAAAGAATGTCAACTCCAGTAAATTAGGAACGCGATCAAGCGCTATCTAGACATCGCATTCAATCCTTCCTCTAGACCAGTGGTTCTTAATCGTTCTGCGAGGGTATCTATCACCTTTTGGTACATCCTCCATATTTTGTAGCAACCTTGGAATTAAACAAATGTTTGCCCGTGTGCTAATGAATATCCTGTTGAAGGACGCACCTAAAATAAAATGTCTCTTTTATTATTCTAAATTTACTGTAGTAACTCTAAATTGATATTAACTAAAAACAAGAATATTTGTGGTGCAATACATATGGACTTAATCATACATTTTCCCCTTATTCATGTGGCACTGATTTTGAGAACCATTGCTCAAGCGAAAAGTGAAATTGATGGAACTCAAGAATTTTGTTAATTTTTAATTTGGGATTTACCTAAATAATCTTATCAATTTCGCTTATCGTCTGGTTAAGAATGCGGAAAACCACACTTGGATGCGACTCCTGGTTCCTAGGTTACCCGCTATCTCTGGGATACACTTACCACAGTAGGAATGGCCGGTCCCCTCAACTTGGAAGAACCTGTACTGTTCCTTTTACCCGCTTATGTTCATCCCGGTTAACTGACTCTGTTCCGTGATTACCGGGCAATCCTATACAAGGATGCAAGTTGCCTCTTGGTTGTTGCACTTCATTTTTAATGTTGCCTTACCTCTCTAGCAGCTGGCCTCCTGAATGAAGGACTAAACAAATTGGTAAAAAAAAGCATGATTACAAAAACCTACTATATGTTTATGACTGTTTGTATGGGTGATATAATTTTAACCAACAAAGCAATTATCACGCCGTATTCTAACTTAACAGGGTTTGTTCCTGATAAAAGTACTCAAAATTATATTTTCTCACTATCTTTTTTCCCATCCTCTCTATCTCTTGGTGAATTTTATTGTAATTTATTTTAAAGCACTCATTCTTAAGTTAAATGGGGTTTTTAATACCCGGAAAGATAATACTGATATTTAAATGCAAGACAAGCAAGCGAACTAAAACGTCTACCTCATCTGGTATAGTTTACCGGTGATGGGAAGGTCGGGATTTGAATTCAGACGGGTGTACTGAAGATATTTTAAATTACATGATTTCCCACTTTTTCCGCCAAAATTCGGGTATAGCTTCTCTAAATTTTATCGTCCTCGTCCCTACCACACTAGAATAAATATGAGGAACGGCCAGAGGCATTCACCTTTATAGAGAAACACAAAACAATGAATACAAATTCTCCCCAATACATCTTATAGGAAGTCAATCACCTTTATAGAGAAACACAAAACAATGAATACAAATTCTCCCCAATACATCTTATAGGAAGTCAATCCACAACCGCCAGGGCTCTAGGGGCAGTTTCATGGACTTACTACTCAATGTGACTATGAGACTGGCCCTAGGAGTTGAACCCTGTCAGTCTCAAACTGATAATTGCGCTCAGCTCAAGAGAGGGGTGGCCGTCACACGTTTCATAGTTCTCGTGTTGACCTTAACTTGACTGGCAGGCCTGTGTGTCAGGGCCGACCGAGCCCGAGGAAAGCGAATAATGGAATTGGGTCGAGGCAACACCCCCCTCTCTATTCCCTTTTCATCCCTTACTCTCGACTTGCATCAACGTCCAAGCTCGTTTTAATCGACAGCCCCTCTATAGCGTTCTCCCCGTCATTATTGCGAGCTTGTTGAAATAATATGTAAAGAATGAAGGAAGACATTAATCGTCCTTCCACAACAACATTAAGCACCATGCAGAAACAACACAACACTCGTCACTCATTCAAAACAAAAGTTTTCCCGCTGATGGTATTTATTATATCGAAACATGTAGAAATTCACTAGTTGGTCATTAAAAAACCACCTTAGCTACTAAGGAGTAAGGGACTCAAATCATCACAGAAAACACTTTGGAATTGAACATTTGTGAACCTTAAAATAAAGATATATTTTTTTATGTCTTACCTTATATTTTATCTTTGAGCTTCCGCACTGAATAAGGGGGGGATACAGTGAATGGTTTACGCTCTATTCCTTAAAAATCGCTCTATTATAATTCTTTGAAACCCACCTCCAGCTTCCTATGGTCGGCTAGTGTAAATGTTTCTGGTAGCCACTACCAAGGCCGTAGCCAGCCAATAATTTCAGGGGGGGAGGGGGGGAGCACATCCCCCAATTAGAGGAGGCTAGAAAAAATTATAAATGATAAATAGTTCTAGAAGCTATCTGAAGTGTTTTTATATGGCAACATAACCGCCTAACTGCTGGAGGCTAGGAAAAATTCTAAATATTAAACACCTCTAGAAGCTCTCTAAATTGTTTTATGGCAACATAGCTCCTTAACTACCGAAGGCTAGGAAAATCTAGATATTTAAACACCAATAGAAGCTCTATAAAGTATTTTTGTTATGGTAACATAGCCCCTTAACTGCTAAAGGCTAGGAAATATATCTTTATATAAGCACATCTTGAATATAGTTGAAGTGATTTTTATGGCAACATGACCCCCTAACTGCCAGAGGCTAGGAAAAATATATTTATCTAAATACCCCTAGAAGCTCTCTAAAGTGATTTTATATTAACATAACCCTTTAATTGCTGAAGACAAGGAAAAATTATAAATATTAAACGCCTCTAGAAGCTTTCTGAAGTGTTTTTGTGGCAACATTAACACCATAACTACCGAAGGCTAGAAGCAATTCTAAATATTGAACACTTCTAGAAGCTCTCTGAAGTGCTTTTTATGGTGAAACGGCCCCCTAATTGGTACTTATACCTTAATTTTGATATTGTTTTAACCATAAATAAACCCATGTATATTTTTTTGTTCATATGGGGGGGGGTTCACCCCCACCCCCCTACTTGACTACGGCCTTCGCCACTACTGGCATTTTGTGTAGAAAAAAACACCACTGTAGCACCATGTCCGTCGGAGGAAGACTCCATGTGAATGCAATGTATGACGCAATTTGTTGAACATGTGGGTTAATATCTGGCGGGTGTTGATTGAGTATGTGCCGTTCAGCGGGCGCCTGCTTCTCCGCTCCTCTACTAGGGAAATGGATCATCGTGTACACACCCCGACACACAAACTCAATATGGCATCGTAATTTAAAAATTAAATACAAGACTTTCGTAGTATAAAACTATACATGTATTAATCATTCGTATAATATTGACCGAAAGGAGCAATATAATGTTTACAGGTTGTATATGTTTTAATGTATGCCGCAAAAAAAAAGTGTATTATTTGAGATTCTAGATTTATGTATTGAAGAACGAACTTCCCAACATGTTCCCTATCTATACTACACGAATAGTACCCTTATTTACTGAGTAGAGCACAGGGCAATAAAATATTGTAGTGCATTCTTGATCCATGTGACCTCACTTCAATACTCATATGATAGTTTTCCTCCTAAATTTTAGTTTTATCATCCCTTCTTTAGAAAAACGCTGTTACAGTTCCTTAATATTCACTCTCGTCATGTTACTATATTTGCGTTTTTTTAGTTACTCCCGCTAGTGGGCACGCGTACAAAGGTGTCAGTATCGAATTATCTAGTTTTCCTATCTTTAGGACGTTAAGTTCAAATCCTGGTGGAGTCTAATGAAGTGTCTTTACTTGGTTTAACTCATTCCTTCCATGCATATGCGGGTACACTTCCTCTTAAATTCAACCTTCCTCATTCCTAAATCATTAGCGCAGTTAATAAATATACGTATTACCTGAACCAGTAGTAAAACGCGGCGCTAAAAAAATAAATAGGACATTACGTTGAGGGTAATCTCCAGGACTCTGGTATAGTGTAAAAATACTTACTCTATCACATTAGGAACTAGAAAGTTCATTGCAACACTTAGAACGTTTACTGTACGCCACCATCCCTATCCAATCAACTTCAATACATCCTCTTTCTGGTCCCAAAATGTAAATGTAAATGTTTCTGGTAGCCACTACCAAGGCCGTAGCCAGCCAATAATTTCAGGGGGGGGGGGGGGGAGCACATCCCCCAATTAGAGGAGGCTAGAAAAAATTATAAATGATAAATAGTTCTAGAAGCTATCTGAAGTGTTTTTATATGGCAACATAACCGCCTAACTGCTGGAGGCTAGGAAAAATTCTAAATATTAAACACCTCTTGAAGCTCTCTAAATTGTTTTTTGTGGCAACATAGCTCCTTAACTACTGAAGGCTAGGAAAATCTAGATATTTAAACACCAATAGAAGCTCTATAAGCTCTATGGCGTTTTGCATCTTAATAGTTTTGCAAGAAAAAAATCAATACAAAATAAGATCAGAATTAATGAATGGGCTAAGTTCAGCTCATGCCTTGTTTCCCCAAAAAGAGTTGGGATTTTTCCTATGATAATATTAATGTATTATTTGCACTCAAACATGAATTTTTGAACATAATAGTCTAGCCAGAATAATAATTAACTATAATAGAAAGTTAAAGTGTCTTATTATATTCACGGATTTCCAAAGTTTATAAATGTTATTAGGTTCGCATAATGTTTTACACCTTAGTAATTAATTTACTTTGAAGTAGAAATAAATATATTGTTTTAATGTCTTGTTTGGAAACCGTTTTAGACACTATTTCCTTTTTTTCCTAAAAATGCTTGCTGAGCAACTGTCGGTCCCGATGTTTATCTTGCCCACGTGGTCAGTGTAAGAACATAACTACCCTAGTTGAGCTTCTTTTATGGAATGTGTTCGAGCTGGAAGGGTGTGCATGGGCATCTTTAACAATAGAAAGCTACCCTTTTCCTATATTATTATAAAGGTTTGATTAATATCTATACACTAGAGTTGTGCATTATAAAACTTATTTTCATTGACATTTAGAATAAACTACATTAATTTTTCTCATTAATGAAAATTATTAATTATAAAATATCGAGGAGCCTTATATCCCGGACCCTGGCTCATTAAGTAGTAATTTTTTTCATTATATTCTGAAATAGTGGAAAATGTAGTTCTTAGGTCCAGTTGATAGTTAAACTTTTGTGCTGAATAAAATGTTTTATTTTACTTTAAATGGTCCTAGCTATACAGCTGGGATTTGCCCCAACATATTTTAATCCAAATTTGAAAAAGTTTAGATTGCTTAGTATATTTTAGAAAAATTAATTTGAATCTTACGTAGAATTTACATAAGAACTGTATTTTATATTTAAATGTTTGACTTTTATGAAATAACTATTCACAAGTTATAAAGTATGCTTTAAATATAGTTTAACTCTTTTTTTTATAAAATTTTTATTTTCTCATCAAGAAAGAAAATAGACCTATTGTATTCATGAACATTTTCATCCTCGAGATTACGATGAAGCTTTACGTTCTATTTTCTCCTAAATTAAAAAAGTGGATTTTACAATATTCTGTTTGCCTCTAAACATAAATACTAAAACTGTTTGAATGATTTTGTTCAAAATTTAATGGCTATGCTTTGGGAATTTGTATTGATTTTGACACTAATCTTTATATAAACGATAGTTTATTTAAGAATGAATTTTTAAAATTACAAATATTTCGAGAAGGCTTGACCAATTTTGTTTAAATCTTATATCTAGCTAGTGTTTGATCTGGCAAATAACACTGTACACTTGAGTAAAAACTCATTTTAGTTCAGTTTAATGAAAAATAATGTCTGCAAAGTCAAAAGCTTTTCGAAAATGTCTCTAGCGGTTTGGTTAAATGTGTATATATGGGGAGTTTTCAACATGAGAAATAGAAATGTACACTTGGTTTTTTTAGGGAAAATTCACTAAAGGGTAGTTTACCAAAGACTGATTTTTATACAATTTGAAATGTTTTGAAAATAGTTTTAATGATTTGGGTCAAAATGGGTATCTGGCAAGTTATTTACAATAAAAATATTTTCATAATTATTTGTTTATCTTATACAATTCATTTAATAGTAGTGCTGATTACTGATATTTGAACAATTGTAATTTTAAAAGGAGAAAAATTAAATCACATCAGTTTACTGCCTGTTCAGATTATACGCATCTATTATAACTACTCTAATGGGGTAGGGAGGAGGAAGGAAACGTTTTAGAGATAATGTTCCTGCATTTGCGTGGAAAGAGAGTGGAAAACCATTGAGGGAAAAAATACCCTCACTAGACACGACCGGTATTCGAACACCGATATCTTCATCTCCAGCAGGCCAATCCAACAGGAAACTGATGCCTTGAACGATTCTGCTGCTGAAATGAGTTTTTTGCAAATAGATTTAACAATTTTGCCAATTGAGGACTATTTTACATGATTTAATAATAACGTATGTTGATTTTTATCAAATATATTAATCTAAGGGTAGTTTACACATGATAAATCTTAGAAAATTTGATATCTTTAAAAAAAGTGTTTTAATATGTTATTTAAATGGGTGTCTGTTAATTGTTTATCATGATAAATACGAAGATATATTTATTTTTAACATATAAATAGTTTGAGGTTATTTTATTTAAAAAAACTTTTTGAAAAGTTGAAATATTAAAAACAAGTTTGGTCAATGTTTTGATTTTGAAATGATTTCTTAATATTCTTTGTCAAGTAGCCAATTGTTTTATTTCTATAGCCTATAAACATTGTCAGTTTTGAAGCGCATGTTTATAGTTCTCCAACACACTTTCATTATTTAATAGTTTTTGTTCTCGTGATTTGAGTTGAAGGTGATTTCTCACAACATACTCTCTCACATCTTAATTTTTTTTATTTCGAGCAGTTTTTATCAGGGGCGTGTGCTGATGTCCGGACACCCAATCCCCGTATCCATCCATATATTATGATCAATACATAGTTATTTTATATTTTCAAGTAATTTTTAAATAGTTCACGTTTAAAAAAAAATTTGTGACCCACCAAAAATCGGCTTGCAACCCATAGTATGGGAATCACTGGCCTAGAGTCTTGAAATTGGTCACAGTTGCCATACCACAACCAAATTTGAAAATATGATACAAACCTTTTATCAAATCTAGAATAAATTGTTTTTACAATTGAAATTTCAGTAAAATAGTATATTTTATCGTATAGGCCTAATCGTACTATTTTAACTCACCACCGCACTTGGAAAAGTAGCGGTGATACGATGCTTCGACATAATTCAACTGATATCAATGTGGTCTAAACTCTAGAAAGGGGAAGTATTTACACCGGTTACGTTGCGTTCACGTAAGGCTGAGGGCCTTGCGTTGCGTGTCACCACCACCTGAGTTGAGAATCATTTTGGTCACGTCAACGCATGGTGAATGACTATTAATTGTCTACATACATTTTCATTCTGATTTTGTATCCTCTTTCCACGCTAATCTGGGTGCATTTCCTCTTACCTCTTATCTCTATCTATCCTTTATAATAAGTCGTGAAGGATCTTCGTATTACACTTTCAACAACATATTTTATAATTAAGTATATTGAAGAGACTTGCATCGATGGGCATGCGTGCATAGGTGTCAGTCTCATCTTATCTAGTTTGCCTATAACAAGGTTGTCTGGTCTCGAAACATAGCCGGTTGTACTGGGGTGAGTTATCTTAAAATGGTTCTTCACTTTCCCTTCGCGTAAATGCGTGTACACTTCCTCTCATTTCTACTCTCCTCATTCTCACGTGGTTAGTGTTAATATCCAAATAGCCCTTATGGGTAGTAAGACCTACTCTGTTAATTGATGTTATATATTAAAGGCAAAACCCACTCACTCATCACCGTACATCCTCAACCCCTGGAAACTTGAAATTTTGCGTGATGGTTCCGGTAGTATATAATTGAGATTGTCATTTGAATAGTTGAGCGTCCTACACACTTGTATTTACATAATAGAAATCACTCGGGCTAGATATAGTTCCAACCCTTACCCCCACCCCACCGCATTCCACCTATTTCCCTTTTAACAATAAATGCAAGACTTCCGAATTTATAGATATTTTACTACGACGCAAGCATAATCAAATACTAAGCCCGATTGCTGCCATGTTTTCGTCGAGTTATCTATAAGTTCCTTGTACTTCCAGGCTTTTTCGTAAATACTCAAGTTTACCCGATGTTGGAACTCTGGGGATTCCCGCAAGGATCGTCCTGTATATACGATTAGTCAGCCTTGATCACAGGAAAACCAAGTGGCCCAGTGTCTCCCCTTCGTCATTTCCGGACTCTGTTATCTATCTACTGAGGTATAATCTCTTCCTGCCTCTGAGCGACATTTTCTAGTGAGCGTACATTTATTTTATGTTTTTCCTCTTGTGAATCACATTATACGTTTTACCTCTTGTGCCACGTCTTTTGGCGTCGCTAACTCTTTGAGTGAGAGCAAATGAACAAATTTTCACCGTAAATTTTAAAATAAAAATATATATATATGTAACAACTGAATACTACTAATCATATAACGGAATTGGTGACCTGGTGGTCTAGGGGTAAGGTGTCAGACTTCTGTGCTGGCGGCCGGGGTTCAATCCTCGGTCCCGGCACAGATTTATCTGATTTCCAAACCCTTCCTTCACCTCTGACAAGACATCTTGTGAATGTGGGGAATGCCAGGCCACCACCGTGGTTCGGATTCCACGTTAAACTGTAGGTCCTTCATTTCATCTCACAATCACCCTACCATTACACATTAGCGTAAGTGCGTATAACCCGAATGGTTAGTAAGACACGGTGCTAATAATAATAATAATAATAATAATATAACGGAATTAATATTTCTACTCGTATAAGTCGAGTAAAAACAAAAAATGTTACCTTAATCATTAATGCTAGCTCCAAATGTTGATTTTCAATTTTCTGAATCAAACAATTAACTTTTCGCTACGGTACTAAAAGGGTCGCATCTGAGTATATTAGTCGGGGTCTGCCCTGGTCCCCCCTGCTAACTACGCCCGTGGTCACGTCCATCTATTCTGTAGCCATAGTGGAGCCGAATAGCCACTGGGAGAATCTTAGCTTAAAGTTCTGAAAGTTACTAGATTCTTTTTTATATATTTTTACAAGTAAAACCATGTGCTCTAGAGCTGTCAGTTTTTACTCTGGTAAAAGATGAATATAGTGACACCCGTTTTGGTGGCCACATGGTTTAAGGCATCACACTCACATTAGGTTAGACTGCCGATGATGGGGAGGAGAAGGCGATGGTCTAATCTGGTTAGGTGTACTGAGAGTGGTTTTCCAAAATTGTTTTTCACTCTTCTCCACGTAAATGCAAGTACACTTCCTTTAATATAACGTCCTCATCCCTAAAACTATCATCGATGTACGTGTATCCATATTTGCGTGGGAGAAAAGTTAAAAAAAAAATTTCCTCATTATCCTTACCGGGATTTTAACCCCGGTCTCTTCATCGGCAGTTAGTCCATTCTATTCGTTCTCACCATAGCAGATGTATGGATACTTTAGTGTAATCTTTTACACTACAGTTTCATATCTACTATGGTGAACGAATAGAATGGACTTAACTGCCGATTGAAGAGACCGGGGTTAAAATCCCGGTAAGGGTTAATGAGGAAGATTTTTTTTTACTTTTTTCCACGATAATATGGAAACACTTACCATACGATGAATAGTTTAGAATACACACACACACAACCAAAAAGAAAACCCAAGGTGGGACGGTTATATTTAATGGAAGTGTACTTGCATTTACGTGGAGGAAGAGTGTAAAACTAATTTTGGAAATAAACCATCTCGTACACCTAACCGAGATTAGACCATCGATCTTCTCTCTCCCCATCATCGGCAGTCCTAACCTATATGTGAGATGTGATGCCTTAAACCATGTGGTCCAAAAGGGGTCACTATATTCATCTATTTCAGAGTTAAAACTGACAGCTTAGAGCACATGGTTTTACTTGTAAAAATATATAAAATAGATTTAGTAACTTCCGAACTTTAAGGCTAAGTTCCCAGTGGCTATTCGGGCTCCATTGGCTACAGAATAGCTGGACGTGACCAGGGCGTAGTTAGCAGGGGGGACCAGGGAGACCCCGACTAAATTTTATTTTTTATTTTGTACTCAGATCGGACCCTTTTAGTTACCGTAGCGAAAAGTTAATTGTTTGATTCAGAAAATTGGGTAAATCAACATTTGGAGCTAGGCATTAATGTCTGTAACCTTTTTTGTTTTTACTCGACTTATCGAGTAGAAATATTAAATTCCGTTATATTATTATTATTATTATTATTATTAGCACCGTGTTTACTAACATTGGGTTATTTATACGCACTTACGTAAGGTGTAATGGTAGGGTGATTGTGAGATGAAATGAAGGGACCTTACAGTTTAATCGTGGAATCCGAACCCCGTGGTGGCCTGCCATTCCCCACATTCACATGATGTCCTTGTCAGAGGTGAAGGAAGGGTTGGAAATCAGATAAATCTGTGCCGGGACCGGGATTGAACCCGGCCGCCAGCACAGAAGTCTACACTTCTTACCCCTTAGACCTACCAGTCACCAAATTCCGTTATATGATTGTAGTATTTCAGTTGTTACATATATATATATTTTTAATTTAAAATTTACGGTGAACCCCCCCATGAAAATTTGTTCATTTGCTCTCACTCAAAGAGTTAGCGACGCCAAATGTCGTGGCCACAAGAGGTAAACGTTATAATGTGATTCACAAGAGGAAAAACTTATAATAAATGTACGATCACTAGAAAATGTCGCTCAGAGGCAGAAGAGATTATACCTCAGTAGATAGATAACTGAGTCGGATAAATGACGAAGGGGAGACACTGGGCCACTTGGTTTTCTGTGATCAAGGCTGACTGATCGTTTATACGGTCGATCCTTGCGGGATTCCCCAGAGTTCCAACATCGGGTAAACTTGAGTATTTACCGAAAAAGCCTGGAAGTACAAGAACTTATAGATAAACTCGACGAAAAAATGGCAGGCAATCGGGCTTAGTATTTGATTTTGTTGCGTCGTATGTAAAATATCTTAAATTGGAAGTCTTGCATTTATTGTTAAAAGGAAATAGGTGTGAATGCGTGGGGTGGGGGTATGGGTTGGATACTATATTCTAGCCGAGTGATTTCTATTATGTAAATACAAGTGTGTGGAACGTCAACTATTCAATGTCAATCTCAATTATATACTACCGAACCATCACGCAAATTTCAAGTTTCCAGGGGTGAGGATGTTCGGTGATGATTTGAGTGGGTTTTGCCTTTATATATAAATCAATTACAGAGTAGAGTCTTACTACCATAAGGGCTATTTGGATATTAACACTAAACCTCGTGAGAATGAGGAGTGTAGAAATGAGAGGAAGTGTACAGATTTACGCGAAGGGAAAGTGAAGGAAATCCATTTGATAGATAACTCACCCCAGTATCAACCGGCTATGTTTCGAGACCAGTCAACCTTGTTCTAGGCAAACTAGATAAGATGAGACTGACACCTATGCACGCTTGCCATCGATGCAGTCTCTTCAATATATACTTAATTATAAAATTTGTTGTTGAAAGTGTAATACACGAAGATCCTTCACGGATTATTATAAAGGATAGATAGAGTAAGTGGTTAAGAGGAAATTGCACCAGATTTAGCGTGGATAAGAGGAACCAAAATCAGAATGAAAGGTAGTAGACAATTGATAGTCATTCACCACTGCGTTGACGTGACCAATAATGATTCTCAATCAGGTGGTGGTGACACGCAACGCAAGGCCCTCAGCCGTACGTGAACGCAACGTAACGGTTTGTAAATACTTCCCCTTTTAGGAGTTTAGGTCCATATTGATATCTGCTTGAAATTATGTCGAAGCTTCGGTTCCCGGCTATCTTTTTCCAAGTGCGGTGGGCCGTGGTGGTGAGTTTAATAGTACGATTAGGCCTTATACGATAAAATATACTATTGTACTGATATTTCAATTGTAAAAAACTATTTATCTATGTTTTGATAATAAGTTTGTATCCTATTTTCAAATTTGTTTGTGGTTATGGCAATGTGGACCAATTTCAAGGATCTAGGCCGTGATCCCATTATTGGGTTTGCAAGCGATTTTTGGTGGGTCACAAATTTTTTTTTTAAACGTGAACTATTTAAAAATTACTTGAAGAAAATATAAAATAATATGTATTGATCCATATATATGGATGGATAGGGGATTGGGTTGTGCCGGATCATCAGCGACACGCCCTTGATAAAAACTTGCTCGAATAAAAATAATTAAGATGTCGAGAGAGTTTGTTGTGAGAATCACCTTCAACTCAAATCACGAGAACAAAAACTATTAAATATTGAAAGTGTGTTGGAGAACTATAAACATGCGCTTCAAAATGACATATGTTTATAGGCTATGTATTAGAAATAAACCACTTGGCTACTTGACAAAGAAATATTAAGAAATCATTTCAAAATCATTTTTTTTTTTTTTTTTTTTTTTTTTTTTTTTTTTTTTTGGGAGCGGGGATTTGAAATTTTAAAAAGGGAAAGGAAAAAAAGAGGTTTTGGAAAATACAGCCCAATTTTTACACCATTTTTAAGTTTTTTTTCGTACTAAAATAATTTTAATATAAGGGTTTGGGGAAAAGCATAAAAATTAAAATTTTAAAAGAGGGCGATAAAATGAGAAAACGGAAGAATATCTATCAAAAAAACAACATGTAAAGTACGTAATTCCATTTGACATGCTGTATGCACATTCACAGTGAAGTTTGACATGTGTGCGGCGTTGCAACGTTTGGTCATCGGCCCCTATTTCTTTGCGAAGCCGTGGTCGTTCTGTTACCGTTTAAAAGCGATCGCTACGTCCAGCTTTTAAACGGTTTCTTCCCTCCGGAGCTGGCCACCCAAAGACTGCCACGGCTATGGTTTTTAACAAAATGGGGCAACAAATCATACTGCCCGTCAGTCCATGGCCGTTTGCGAGGTGAGTTTCCCGGTCGAGTGTCTTCAATTTGGGGCATCCCCCAGGGGGTCAGGGATTTGAGCACCCCCCGACCTCTTTTTTTGTGGGTACCCTCAAAAGTCAGGTGTTTTCCGCCGCCCTGAATCGCGGCTGAGCTAAGGATCGATAGAAACATTCCTAAAATGTTGGAACGTGGATGCAAGGTTTCGTCCTCCCCTTGCAGGAGTGTTTACGCTTGACGGTAACACTCACGGGATAAATTCAAGAAATATGATCTGATGTTCATTAAATGAAAAATTTATATATTTGTCTATATAATGTTGCCCATTTTTAAATATAATCATCCATTACTCACTCTATGCTGCCTCGTTTATATCCTACTAAGACTTTTGCACAACCCTCTATAGTCATTAATATGTCATAGAGTATTATATTTTATTATTATTATCAACATCATCACCGAGTCCTACTGTCTGTTCAGGTTATGTACATATGTGATAACTACTATATAATGGGGTAAGGATGAAGAAGTAAACATTTTAGAGGTAATATACCCGCATTTGCATGGAAGTAGAGTGGGAAAACCTGTAGTAAAAACCTTTCTCAGAAGACCAGACCAGGATTCAAACGCCGATCTCCTAGTCATCACCAGGCCAGCCTAACACGAGAGTGATGGTTAAGATCATTCGGCCACTCAAACAGGTTAAAGTGATACAAATATCGTATTTATGTAATTTATAAGAACATATAAACTATACTCACATTGAAAATTAATGAAAACTCTATCTTAATATTGACTTATATGATATGAAATTGATTTAAAAATTTGAAATGATAGATAGATGATAATGCTATTAGTTTGAATGGTCCTATTTAAATGTTAACCTTGACCTGAATGAGGTTTATATAATGGAGAACTTCCTTTTTACACATCTTTTAATGTTAAAGATAATTAAACTTACAGAAATTGTCATTAATTGAAACACAAAATCACTCAGAAAACTAGATCTGACATGGAAGGTTGTGGTTTGATGCAGACTATCAGGTTAAGATTGAAGTTATAAAAAAAGTTTGTTATTTTTACTTTATACAAATCTATACCTTGTCTATGGTAGGCAGAAACGTCTGGAAGCTCCTTTCTCCAACCAAAATCTTACCATATAGGATGATATAGTAGATTTCTGACAGACAAAAAGAACTTTCAGACATCCCTTGCTACCATAAAAAGGTTTTGGCTGTTTAATTAAAAACCATTTAATATGCCTTTCATCCAAGGTCTTAAGTGAAATGATAGTTAAATATATATTCAAGATAAACACAAAATCGGTTATAAAAACAACTTTGTGTGAATATTAACTTGTGTATTGGAAAACTCGTTCAAATTTTTTATAGAGCACTATTTTGAGTTATATATGAATAAAAACACATCTTTTTTTTGTGCTAGTCAAGGACGGGGAGATCGAGGTTCTAATCTCGGTCGGGTGAACTGGGGTGGTTTTTCATAAATGGTTTTCCACTCTCCCTCCACGCAAAGGCGGGTTCACTTCCTATAAATTCAACCTTCCTAATTCTTAAACCATTAGCGTAATTAGTGCTTATACGCATAACCCTAACGGGTAGTAAGACGCAGTGCTAAGAAAACCTAACTATAAAAGAAACTTTGCGTTTTAAATTTTTTTAAAGTAATAAAGTTTTAAATTAATGCATAGCATATTTGATATGTAATTTCATACTAAACAAGAAATTTCAAATTGAACACAGCTTGAACGATACCTAAAGTTTATCAAAACGTATTATAGATGCATAATTTATTTATTCTTAAACTTGTAATATTGACTTATGTTGCCCTTATTCCGATACTTCCCCGTGACCAGTTTTATAATAAATTCCAACATTTCCAGACTAATCAGAATAAAAAAAAAATCATGGCGTTAGACAGCAATCGAGCCATACCAACCGATAGACCACCGTCTGTTGGCGATTATAGTGACTACAATTGCGGAAAGAAGGTGTCATGTGGTCAGCACAAACTCGAACACAAAACAATGCTAATACGATTTCCATAGGAATATAAGAATACGTTTACTCTTTTGAAAGAAAAATATCCCCTTCTTTGACTTCACACAACTACCGCAATATATATTGTAATACACTTGGATCCGATTACAACAGTTCTCATGCTTTTAAATGAGACATTAAAAAATTGAATGGATTTATATTAATAAATAAAGATTTTTAACATTTTAAATACTAACATTGATTTAAAAAACTCGTCAGCTGCATACATTAAATACGAAGAAGAGTGAGTATGATAGAAACAGAAAGGAGGTAAGATGAGATTACCAATCAAAACGCTATTTTAAAATGTTATACCAATATTTGGCAATTTTTTTTAAATATTGAATTTAAAGGCAATATGAGTTAGTTTTAAAATAACAGTTGAAAGAAGACCAAACTATCACAATACTGTTACCAGCATGCAAAATAATCCGATGAAATCTGGTTTCCTCCACAGAAAGTAGTCTATTTCTTCAGAAAATAAAATAAATTTAAAAAAACAAAAATTGAATGACTGTAAGAAATGTCTTGTTTCAAGCACCACGTTATCACCTGTCCATGACCGTCACGCCACGTCACCTCCCACGCACGAAACACGGATCTGGACTCGAAGCGAGGACTGCGGGGACCCTAACCTAGTGCGTGTCCCGGCTTGGCCCTAGCCCAGGGAGCTCGCTAGACACATACTACACAGCACAGTGTTCCGCGCACGCGCGAGACGACAATCGATAGCTAGGGGTCTCGAGCCGCCCGTGAAGCTCAGAAGATATGCTCGACAGATGTATTCAGGCGTTAATTAGATGTAATGTGTCTCGGACAACGGGAACAAAGCGGAACCAACAGGCTGCACGCACCAACAGTTAGTGGGATTATTACTATTATTAATGTATTTACAAAAGGTCACATCGATGGGCACGCAGACTAAATATCAGGATATAATATAGTCTAGCTTGTCGATGGCGGAAAGGTCCAGAATAGAATCTCGGCAGTGTATCAAGGGTGTTTTTTTTATTTTATTTTGCAAAATTCTCCCCCCCCCCCCTTAAACACTCAAAATGTCACCTTCTTCATTCCTAGCCCATTAATTTAAGTATGCGGATAGCCCAAATGAGTTGTAAGACCCGGTGCAAAAAAATAAAATACAAACATCTAGTATTGAACGTACCAACCAAGATTAGAATGTTTCGTAATATAAAGTAGGAACACGCCATACAGCAATATAAACTTGAAAAAACAAGTTTAAAAAAATCCTTAATCCATTAAAGTGGCAGCCATATTTGATCAACGCCATTCGCAATGTACACTCTGTTTACCCCGTTTCATATTTACGGAATATTTTATTAGATTAATGAACCTGCCAATAAACTAAACCTTTGATCAGAAAAACCTAATGCCTGCTATTAGGGGTTGTAATATGAGACGTTATGTATAGCTTAAGTGCACGCGAAATCGTATATCTGTAGTATAATGTATCCGTGAAGGTTGTTAAAAATAAATTTGTCGTAAGTGTTGTTTGAAAATAGCAGAAAAATAAATATTATTTACATTGTGCTACTCAGCAGCTGTTGTTATTTATGTGAAATTAAAATTAGATAAAAATACATAAAGCAGATGCTATAGATAAGATGATAATGTCAGTCCAAAGGAAGAAATAATTCAACGCCATTTGTATGTCCCATATAAAAAAAGGCTACGTTCGAACTAAAGGATGTTCCGCACGCACTACGCTAAAAACATCAAACTTATTATAAATAAAAGCTACATTTTTTATTTCCAAGAGTGTGCGCCTTAATATCCATGTAAGTTTACCCTGAAAGGTATCAAGCAGTCTTTACTTGACGGAATATACTACAACCTTATCTATTATAAGCTACGACATAGACTATGGTTCTAAATTAAAGTTACACCATAGTGTGAACAAACAAGATAAGATTGTTACCTTTTAAGGTAAACTAAGGGTCCACGTCACCAATGGACTGGCCATCATTTTGTTAATCATAAAAAAATATTTTAAATCCTTTTCTTTTTTGTTAGAGCTTTAGAATTTAAATTTTTTGTAAACGCTTTGATTTTTTTTTCCGCTGCGTCTTAGTATTCAATCCAGGCTATATGCATATTACACTGGCGGGCTAGGGATAGTGAATTTATAAATTAGAATAAATGCACCCACATTTGCGTATAACGAGAGTGGGAAGCAATTTAGGAAAAAAACCTCAATACATCTGAGTGGGATTCGAATCCCAAACTTCCCCGTCACCAGCAAATCAAAAGTAGCTCTCTATTAGCTAGACCATGTACCCACCACGGTGGCGTAGTTAGCTAACGCGCTAGTCATGTTGAGCTCGACTGCCGAGGACTGGGAGATCGAGGCTCGAATCTCGGTCGGGTGAACTGGGGGTGGTTTTCCCTAAATGGTTTTCCACTCTCCCTCCACGCGGATGCGGGTTCGATTCTTCTAAATTCAAACTTCACAATTCCTAACCCAGTAGCGTAGTTAGTACTTAAGTGTATAACCCGAATGGGTAGTAAGACGCGGTGCTAAATAAAAATAAATAAAGTTGGAACATGTATCCACCGATGCGGGTAACTTTTGATGAATTTCCCGAGATTCCTTGACTTTCCTCCAATACAGAAGAGTGGAGAGCCTCTTTTACTCTCTCGGCGCAGCCAGCCATGTCGATAGGTAATATAGGGCTGAGGGGTCAGGGGTCAATGTTCATTTCCGCGTGGAGAGAGGTAGAGAGATGTAGAGAGAGAGCACTCACCAGTCTCGTGGTCGGCAGTGGCGCGCCTGGACGGCGAGGTCTTGAGTCCCGGCGGCGGTTGTTTGAGCACGGAGAGTGGCACCAGCCCCTCAGGGGGGGAATCGACGGTTCCGGAGGTGGGCATGCGCACCAGACACCAGTCCGGGGAGGCCGCGCGCAGCTCCAGCACCTCCACCTGCTGGCCCTTGTGGACGGTGATCTCCTGCGAGCCGGCCGCCGCCACGTGGTCAGACACGACCCACGTCATCTCCACTCCGGACGCCTAAAACATTAGTTACAGAGTTGGGTGTAAAGCTTCGTCTACTATACAATTACCATATGAAGAAACTTATTTGACAGCTAGAAAAAGTTACTAGATCTACTTTCATTTATTCATAAGTCGGTCACTGTCACTTTTGATACTGCCAATACTCACCAGAAACTTAACAGGACTGTTATTTAATTAATTATTTATAAATAACAATATGGACATAAAAAATCCAGTGACATCCCATATCCACGACTTATTACCCTTCCGGTCTATCAAAATATTTATAGTAGTGGTGTATAGCGGTATGATGCTTGTGGCCGAATCTTGAAACACTGAAGTGAAGACCATTGCCTTAGCAGAACAGCTATGCGTTGTTTATTGACGCTCTCCACGTTTAAACTTATTTCTATGTTATTATTTAAATTGAAAAATGACATCTGGACCCAGGAATCGAACTCAGCACCGTTGACTTAGTACGCCAATGCTATAACTACTGAGCTACCCAGGTCACTATTCACTCATGTTTTAAGGCAGAATCCGTAATGGACGTGCGGAGACAATCAGCTACATGTGAGGGAGCAATTAATACCGTGAGCTATCATAGCGCAGCCACTTTCGACTCGGAAGGGCTCTACAATGCCCAACTTATTTTATTAATTTCGAAACAAAAAATCAAGTAAAAAGCGTCAGAATAGGAAAAAAAAAGTTGTACTTTGAGGTGTTCAAATCAATATAAAACCCTAAGAAAGACATATTTCACTTATTTTCCTGTTAAAGCATGGGATAAAAAAACCTCAACAAGTGGGTTTAAGCAGTCAACCAGGAAGAACTATGCAAATCTATTATTTGTATGTTAGTGAATCCAAAAATGAGTTAAGCCAAGAATGAAATAAGGAAGCCAAACAATTTCAACACATTTGTTTTTTGTAGACAATCTAAACTCTGATCCTATTAACCTTTTTTAGTCACTACAAGACATATCCGGTCACAAAGGCGCTTAGAAATTCCAATGTTGTATATTGTATTTTTGACAAAATGATGACTGGCTTATCTTAAGGTGGGAGCAATAGGGAAAGCAAGTTAAGGGCAGTGTTTTTGCAGTTTTTATTGCAAAATATATTTTTGGTCAAAATAAATCAAATAACTTTCCAGTAGAAACACCTAGTTTAATTTTCTTCACATGGTGATATCAACAGTTCTTTAATATCTCTCAAACATGTCCTAGAATTTAAAGACAACTTCTTCTCTTCATTAAAAATAGTTTATTATCTAATACCGCTACGCTCATGACATATATTCAACAAGTAGGCCTATTGATATCACCACACGAAGAAAATTAAATTCTTATTTTTCTACTGAAGAAATATTTTATTTATTTTAGCTAAAGTATCTAATGTTTTACTATAACAACTGTGAAAACACTGCCATTAGCTCACGTTCCCTACAACCCCATTTTAAGTTTTGTTACTGCTAATTTGTAGGTAATAGTCTATCATGGGTGTCAAATTTTACATCATAAGGTAGTGAACCTAAACACGTTTGCCTCACAATTTCAGAGGTTATACATACAAGTTGAGTTTCCATCTCAAACGCTGATCAAATCAGTTAAGCGATCCGCTTTAAGTGAAGCTAATCTCTTTTAAATGGTCGACAAGAGTCGTAACCAGGATTTACCTTTGAAAACCATGATTACTAATATTCCATCTATATCTGACATATGTAAATATTAACAGCTGTTAGGCTTACACTCAAACTTCAAGGTTAGCCACATCAGCACTTCATATGCTCTCCCTAGCACCACCTACGGTTAAATAAGGTGCCTATAGAAGAGGAAGGGAAACTTCGATGAAATGTAACTCCATTTACGTCACGGGAGAGAGGAAAAACACTTATGGGGTAAAAAAACTCATTTAAATCGGGCAGAATTCGATTCCCAGCCTCAACCCCGCCGGCAAGCCAGGCAGGGCGAGAACTGCCCATTTGACTGCGTTACCACGGGTTCCAGCTATTGTGGGCCTATTTATCAATACTCGCCAGAGTACTCCAGTTCGTTGCAATTCAAAAAATACAGCTCAAGTTAATACATCGATCTAAAGAGGTTCGAGTGCTGGCGACCGTTATCTACACTTAGTGACGAGATAAAAGGATAATTATCGGCACAAGGGGAAAGACAAATTGCCTGTTGAATTGTTTAGGAAAACATTCTACATAAACTTTCTCGAATCTATTATTTTACGTGCTATGCTTGATTCTACCCTCAGTAGAAACATTCCATTAACGTTGGCAAAAGTAGGCAATCTTTTCGAACTCAACAAATAAATATTTTTTAAAAGTTTGGGAAGCTCTGGCATCGGAGTAGTGGCCAACAGGATCTTAATATGTCCCAAAAGAGCACAAAAGGACCTTATGTGTGTACCAAGTGTGGACGCAATGCATACTTTTGAAAGAGAAAAAATAATTAAATAAAAACTTAAAATGGAGTCATCCCTGTAAAATGTTAAACCTTAGATGACTCTTGAAGAAATTTGATGGGGGGGTTACTCTTTCCATGTTGCACTTTTACTGAGTACTTCCTTTGCCATTAAGTGTACTAATAAAAAGGTAAGAATGGCGATTTAAAAAAATATTATTATTATTATTATTATTATTATTATTATTAGCATCGCGTCTTACTACCCGTTTGGGTTGTACGCACTTGCGCTAATATGTAACGGTAGGGTGATTGTGAGATGAAATGGAGGACCTAGAGTTTAACGTGGAATCCGAACCACGGTGGAGACCTGGCATTCCCCACATTCACAAGTTGTGATTAATACACGTCTTGTCAAAGGTGAAGGAAGGGTTTAGTAGATTTAATAAACACAAACTTACAGTTTGCTGTCAACAAGGAAAATAAAGAGAGACTTCATCACTCCTTTACACAAATATAGGAATTATTATTTAAAACTAGAAAAAATAAGTGAAAATAAATAATATACATAGTTGCAAAAAATATAATGAAAAAAAGATTATCACATTCCACGAGAGAGCATAAATTAAATTATATACACTGTTATAGAACCAATGAGAAAGTGTAATATCTTGGTCCACCAAAGATCATAGCAATCAACTCCCCCATTTCCCAGACCTCCATTTAAATAAATATATATTGAAAATGCACACGGAATATTCATGGTTTTAATTATTAAAAATAAAGCAACACCTATAGTAATTAAGATACAATTATTAAATTAACTACAGCTAAACAAGTTATTGAAAGAATAATAAGAGTAATAAGTATAAGTTTGTAAGTTAATAAGAGAATGAGAATACATAAAATGGAATAAAATCAAATAAACAAATTAATAACTACTAAAATATTTAAAAGCCACAAAAATGTCCATTACTTACACAGTTCACAATAACAATCAATGTCTACGTCACCAGTGTCATTCATTTAAGTCGCCACTGGTCCCCGCACAAGACACACTGCGTCAACCCGTGTTACACGAACGGTATGTTTGCCAACCCACTCACTGGACACGCTAGCCCATACCCTTGACACGCTGGCCCACACACTGGACACGCTAGCAAGCCCACACCCTTGACACGCTGGCCCACACACTGGACACGCTAGCAAGCCCACACCCTTGACACGCTGACCCACACACTGGACACGCTAGCAAGCCCACACCCTTGACACGCTGGCCCACACACTGGACATGTTAGCAAGCCCACATCCTTGACACGCTGACCCACACACTGGACACGCTAGCAAGCCCACACCCTTGACACGCTGGCCCACACACTGGACACGCTAGCAAGCCCACACCCTTGACACGCTGGCCCACACACTGGACACGTTAGCAAGCCCACACCCTTGACACGCTGGCCCACACACTGGACACGCTAGCAAGCCCACACCCTTGACACGCTGGCCCACACACTGGACACGTTAGCAAGCCCACATCCTTGACACGCTGACCCACACACTGGACACGCTAGCAAGCCCACACCCTTGACACGCTGGCCCACACACTGGACACGCTAGCAAGCCCACATCCTTGACCCGCTGGCCCACACACTGGACACGCTAGCAAGCCCACACCCTTGACACGCTGGCCCACACACTGGACACGCTAGCAAGCCCACATCCTTGACACGCTGACCCACACACTGGACACGCTAGCAAGCCCACATCCTTGACACGCTGACCCACTCTCGGATACACTAGCCCACTCCCGGTCGTGCCAGTTCACTCACTATACTATCCACAACTCGACTGGGGATACCTGGTTATCGCAGATCGTTTATTTAAAGGTACCACAATTAATAGTTTGGATCACCCACCTCGGTGGCGTAGTTGGCTAACGCGCTTGTCGTGTTGAGCTCGACTGCTGAGGACGGGGAGATCGAGGTTAGAAACTAGGTCGGGTGAACTGGGGGGTTCCTAAATGGTTTTCCAATCTCCCTCCACGCAAGTGCGGGTTCACTTCCTCTAATTAAACCTTCCCAATTCCTAATCCATTAGCGTAATTAGTACTTATTATTATTATTATTATTATTGTGGTTTAAAGGCCCATCGACACATCTAGGTCATTAGGGCCTTGAAATATATTAAAACCATAATAAAATCCCCAAAGGGGAAAGAGATAAAACATTCACCATCTGAGACACTCCATAGGAGTGCTCAAATGGATTCATGGTATAAATTAAGTGATACACCTGCTAAAAAAAAAACCACAAGTGTATCACTCCAATAAAAAGACAAAACAAACATATTAAAATATAACACGTTAAAAAGACAAAACATGTTAAAATGATAATACGTTAAAAAGACAAAACAACATGTTAAATTGTAATAAAACTGTTAAAAAGATCTCAATATGAGATATTATCCAAAAGAGCCACTTTATAAAAGTGACTCAAATGGCATTAAAAAGATCCGCCTGGCGTATAAAACGGAGTAAACAAATAACTCCATCCGCACTATCGCGTAATAAAAAACGTAAGTCACCTTTAAAATCAAGAGCCAGACGGATAGGGGCTAGTTTGCGACACTCCACCAAAATGTGATGCACACTAAGGGGAGTATCACAAAACTCACACACTGGAGGTGGATCCCCTCTTAGTAAAAAACTATGGGTCAATGCAGTATGCCCGACGCGGAGTCTCGTCACGATGACCTCCTCTCTTCTAGACTTTCGTATAGAAGAGGGCCATCGCGACACACCGTCCCTGATGGACCGCAGCTTGTTCTGAGCAGGGGTCGAGACCCACTGCTCGTGCCAGGTGCGTAAGACTCCACGCCGAACATAACCCTTTAGATCTAAAAACATGACACCCAAACTCGCCTCCGGAGGCATACGTGCTGCCTCCTTGGCCGCCCGGTCCGCCAGTTCATTTCCTGGAAGACCAGCGTGACCAGGAATCCAGCAAAAGGCGAGCCGGGTGCTTAATGAATCAATTTTTAAAATTTGTTCGTGAATCATCTGCACGAGAGGATTCCACGAGTAGAGAGTGGACAATGCCAACATAGCACTCATGGAATCCGTGCAGATGAGGACAGAACGGTGACTACTTCGGTAAACAAAACACAAAGATTTAAAAATGGCATATAATTCAGCCGTAAAAACACTGGTTTCTTTAGGTAAACCAAATTTAAAATTGGATCCTTCCACAACAAAAGCACATCCCACGGAGGCTCCAGATTTAGAGCCGTCAGTGTAGATGCGCTCGAATCCGTGAAAGCGAGTGGAGAGGAGCTCATTAAAGGTCCTCTCATATACAAAGTTTGGGGTGGTCGCTTTAGGGAACTTGGCAAGATCAAAATGGCATTGAGGTAGGCGTATCTTCCAGGGAGAAACTCGACCTGGGGATGTAGGGATAGCCTTTGGCAAAACTATCCCACACGTGTCGAAAACCGATAGCATCCTGATCCCAACCGGCCTTGTACTACGCCATTTGGTTTCATACAAGACACGGTTAGGGGGATGAAACACAGGACGATAGGCAACATGCTGCGCCATGCAATGAAGTTTCGACACGTAAGATGCCAATAGATAGGACCGCCGGTAAGAAAGAGGCGGCTCACCGGCGTCGGCACAGATGCTGACGACTGGACTGGTACGAAAGGCACCAGTAGCCAGTCGAATGCCAGCATGGTGGACACTATCTAGCATCTTCAACGCCGAGGGTCTAGCTGAGCCATAAACAAAGCTCCCATAATCTAGTTTAGATCTGACCAGGGCCCTATACAGGCGCATCAAGGTTTCCCTATCAGCACCCCAGGACCGGCCGCTAACCACTTTGAGCAAATTCAATGCCTTAATACACCTCGCTTTCAGGTCTTTGATGTGGGGGATCCAAGTTAGTTTAAAATCGAATAAAAGTCCCAGGAACCTTACGGTCTCGGAGACAGGTAAAACAACGTTGTTCATTATAATATTGGGGGCTGGGTGTATTCCGCGTAATCTATGGAAGTGGACGACCGTCGTTTTGGCTGCAGAGAAGCGAAAGCCATTACGCGATGCCCACGACCAAAGATTGTTAACACTCAGTTGGATCTGTCGTTCAGCCCTGTGGAGACTTGACGAACTGCAATAAATTGCGTAGTCATCCACAAAGAGGCATGAACGAACAGGTGAGCGCACGTTGTCCACAATACTATTTATCGCGATAGCGAACAACGTACAGCTCAGAATACTACCCTGAGGCACCCATTTTCTTGAATAAAATCCTCGGATAAGGTGTTATTTAACCTTACCCGAAAGTTTCTATCCGACATAAAATTAGATATAAAAGAAGGAAGGTTTCCTCGAAACCCCAATTAAAAAGTGATTTCAAAATGCCGTACCGCCAGGTGGTGTCGTACGCTTTCTCCAGATCAAAAAAAACAGCCAGAAGGTACTGCTTATGGAGAAAAGCGTCACGGACAGCCGTCTCTAGACGGACAAGATGATCCACTGTAGATCGGTTCCGGCGAAAACCACATTGAATATTAGATAGCAGATTGCGGGATTCTAAATACCATATAAGTCGTTTATTAATAATTTTTTCCAGTATTTTACATACACAACTAGTTAAAGCTATCGGTCGATAACTAGTTGGCTCTAATTTATCTTTGCCACTCTTATACAACGGGATAACGATTGCTTGCTTCCAAAGTGATGGGAAATGATGAGACTCCCAGACACTATTGAAAAGGTCCAGAAGATATGCGTGTCCGGCAGGGGGCAGCTGCCGCAACATTTCATAGTTGATATCATCTGGACCGGAAGCTGTGTTACCCGCCTGGGTGAGGGCATAGGACAGTTCATCTTGCGTGAAAGGGGAGTTATAATCCTCCCCCGACTTTGGCCAAAATCAATAGTAAGGCGCTCGATGCTGCGCTTATGCACCACGAACTCGTTGGAGTAGCTCGCAGTGCTAGAAATAGCGGCGAACATCGAGCCCAATACATTGGCGACCTCCATAGGGGAGGAGACAAGTGAACCGTTAGACATGAGTGCGGGTATATTATAAATGGTATTTTTGCTACTACGTACTTTACGAATGTGATCCCAAACCTTGGTTGTGGGAGTGGAAATAGTAAGGGTAGAAATAAACTGTCTCCAAGACTCTCTTCTGCTTTCTCGAATAATACGGCGAGCTCTAGCACGTAGAATCCGGAATGACTCCAGATTCTCCGAAGTTGGACGTCGATGAAAGAGACGTAGGGCCCTTCGACGGTTAGAAATAGCCAGCCGGCACTCCTCGTTCCACCAGGGAACAGGACGGTGGCGCGGGTTTGGCGAGGATTTTGGGATGGATGCCCTCGCCGCCGCTATGACCGTCGAAGTAAATTGCCCAGCCTTAACATCGACGTTGGGAGAATGGGGTTCGTCGAATACGGCGAGCTCGCGGAATTTATCCCAGTTAGCACGTTTAAGAACCCATTGGGGTAACCGTGCTGTACTGGGAGGATCTTGGATTTTTGAAAGCAGAATTGGAAAGTGATCGCTGCCACATAGGTCCGAGTGAACCTCCCAAAGGAAGTGAGCAGCAATCCCGGGGCTACATAGAGCTAGGTCGATGGCAGAGGATACACCATTAAAGGTGGAGAAGTGTGTCTGGGTCCCGGTGTTCATTAACACCAGGTTTCCCGAGACAAGAATATCCTCTACCATCCTCCCGGGGCGTCTGTAAAATTAGACCCCCACACCAGGTTATGCGCGTTAAAGTCCCCCAAGATGATATAGGGGGCGGGAAGTTGTATAAAGAGGGCCTCTAGTGTCCTCTTGGAAACACGCTCACCTGGTGGGAGGTAGATGCAGCATACGGTTACCTCCATAGGAAGGGAGACTCTGACAGCGATCACTTGGAGATCAGAAACAATATTAATATTCTTATGATATATAGTACTTCGTGCGAATATAGCCACACCTCCGCTAGCCCGATCAAAGAAAGGCTTGTCGGTACGATACACATCGTACCCACGAAGCATCGGGTTGTCAGTTGGGCGGAAGTGGGTCTCCTGCAAACACAAGATGGAAGGATGCAGGGAAGAAATTATTAGTTTGATTTCCTCTACACGAGCATAGAAACCCCTACAATTCCATTGTAGTAGCGACATAAGTTATTAGTATGAAATTTAGTTATCCTCGCAATCCATTTCGCTATCCTTTAAGAATAAAAATTTGTTGAGGCCCTTTTTAGGCCCTCTTGCCTTTCCCAGTCTCTCCTGTACCTCTCGCTTCAGGAGAGGCTTCGGCTTATTTTGGGGAGACTGGGGAGTCGGATTCTTGTTCGAAGGCTTTAAGGCCTTAGACGCTTTTTTTATACAATGTTTTTCGGCGGTCTCTCGCTGGTCCTTCTTCAAGGCACCAGTGGGACTCGCCCTAGCGGCCTCAACTGTTCCGCAACTCGTCCCCACCTCCGGAAGCCCAGAGGTGGGTGTGAGAGGCTCAACAACGGCCGCCCTTGTTTTATTACCCCGAGGCGGGCTCGGGGGGATTACCCGAGGCGGGCTCGGATCGGTTCCCCGAGGTGGAGCCGGGGGGGTTAACCGAGGTGGACTCGGGGATGTTCTTAGAGGAGGGCCACGAGGAGAACTCCTAGGTGGCACAGGTGGTGGAGACAACATCTCCGAAGTTGTCACCTTGGGCACTAATTTCATCGCCACCGTTGCCGGCGCGATATTACTATTTTTTTCTCGAGTAGAGGTCAGTGGCACGGGTCTCGAAGAAGGCTTTGAAATGTTAACTGCGCAATGGCAGTTGGGGCAATTGATATTCTGGGAAACTATCTGACTGTAAGAGGTCTGAAATACCGGAGCTTGGTTAGATGCGTATTCTTTGCGTGCTTGGTTATATGGAATCTTCTTTTCAGTTTGTATCTCAAGCACTTTTTTCTCCACCTTCCATTTCGGACAGGCCCGAGACCAAGCAGAGTGCGAACCCTTGCAGTTAACGCAGAATTTAGGAGACTCACACGGTGTATCGTGAGCCTCCTGTCCGCAATCCGCACAGGTTGGCTTACCACGGCATCGCAGCTTCGTATGCCCAAATTCCTGGCACTGAAAACAGCGCCGAGGGTTAGGGACATACGGCCGGACCCTGAGCACGTGGAAACCCGCTCGGACCTCCTTTGGAAGGGTTGGAGTCGCAAAGGTAAGGATATAAGTGTCAGTCACTTATTATTATTATTATATTATTGTGGTTAAAGGCCCATCGACACATCTAGGTCATTAGGGCCTTGAAATATATTAAAACCATAATAAAATCCCCAAAGGGGAAAGAGATAAAACATTCACCATCTGAGACACTCCATAGGAGTGCTCAAATGGATTCATGGTATAAATTAAGTGATACACCTGCTAAAAAAAAAACCACAAGTGTATCACTCCAATAAAAAGACAAAACAAACATATTAAAATAAACACGTTAAAAAGACAAAACATGTTAAAATGATAATACGTTAAAAAGACAAAACAACATGTTAAATTGTAATAAAACTGTTAAAAAGATCTCAATATGAGATATTATCCAAAAGAGCCACTTTATAAAAGTGACTCAAATGGCATTAAAAAGATCCGCCTGGCGTATAAAACGGAGTAAACAAATAACTCCATCCGCACTATCGCGTAATAAAAAACGTAAGTCACCTTTAAAATCAAGAGCCAGACGGATAGGGGCTAGTTTGCGACACTCCACCAAAATGTGATGCACACTAAGGGGAGTATCACAAAACTCACACACTGGAGGTGGATCCCCTCTTAGTAAAAAACTATGGGTCAATGCAGTATGCCCGACGCGGAGTCTCGTCACGATGACCTCCTCTCTTCTAGACTTTCGTATAGAAGAGGGCCATCGCGACACACCGTCCCTGATGGACCGCAGCTTGTTCTGAGCAGGGGTCGAGACCCACTGCTCGTGCCAGGTGCGTAAGACTCCACGCCGAACATAACCCTTTAGATCTAAAAACATGACACCCAAACTCGCCTCCGGAGGCATACGTGCTGCCTCCTTGGCCGCCCGGTCCGCCAGTTCATTTCCTGGAAGACCAGCGTGACCAGGAATCCAGCAAAAGGCGAGCCGGGTGCTTAATGAATCAATTTTTAAAATTTGTTCGTGAATCATCTGCACGAGAGGATTCCACGAGTAGAGAGTGGACAATGCCAACATAGCACTCATGGAATCCGTGCAGATGAGGACAGAACGGTGACTACTTCGGTAAACAAAACACAAAGATTTAAAAATGGCATATAATTCAGCCGTAAAAACACTGGTTTCTTTAGGTAAACCAAATTTAAAATTGGATCCTTCCACAACAAAAGCACATCCCACGGAGGCTCCAGATTTAGAGCCGTCAGTGTAGATGCGCTCGAATCCGTGAAAGCGAGTGGAGAGGAGCTCATTAAAGGTCCTCTCATATACAAAGTTTGGGGTGGTCGCTTTAGGGAACTTGGCAAGATCAAAATGGCATTGAGGTAGGCGTATCTTCCAGGGAGAAACTCGACCTGGGGATGTAGGGATAGCCTTTGGCAAAACTATCCCACACGTGTCGAAAACCGATAGCATCCTGATCCCAACCGGCCTTGTACTACGCCATTTGGTTTCATACAAGACACGGTTAGGGGGATGAAACACAGGACGATAGGCAACATGCTGCGCCATGCAATGAAGTTTCGACACGTAAGATGCCAATAGATAGGACCGCCGGTAAGAAAGAGGCGGCTCACCGGCGTCGGCACAGATGCTGACGACTGGACTGGTACGAAAGGCACCAGTAGCCAGTCGAATGCCAGCATGGTGGACACTATCTAGCATCTTCAACGCCGAGGGTCTAGCTGAGCCATAAACAAAGCTCCCATAATCTAGTTTAGATCTGACCAGGGCCCTATACAGGCGCATCAAGGTTTCCCTATCAGCACCCCAGGACCGGCCGCTAACCACTTTGAGCAAATTCAATGCCTTAATACACCTCGCTTTCAGGTCTTTGATGTGGGGGATCCAAGTTAGTTTAAAATCGAATAAAAGTCCCAGGAACCTTACGGTCTCGGAGACAGGTAAAACAACGTTGTTCATTATAATATTGGGGGCTGGGTGTATTCCGCGTAATCTATGGAAGTGGACGACCGTCGTTTTGGCTGCAGAGAAGCGAAAGCCATTACGCGATGCCCACGACCAAAGATTGTTAACACTCAGTTGGATCTGTCGTTCAGCCCTGTGGAGACTTGACGAACTGCAATAAATTGCGTAGTCATCCACAAAGAGGCATGAACGAACAGGTGAGCGCACGTTGTCCACAATACTATTTATCGCGATAGCGAACAACGTACAGCTCAGAATACTACCCTGAGGCACCCCATTTTCTTGAATAAAATCCTCGGATAAGGTGTTATTTAACCTTACCCGAAAGTTTCTATCCGACATAAAATTAGATATAAAAGAAGGAAGGTTTCCTCGAAACCCCCAATTAAAAAGTGATTTCAAAATGCCGTACCGCCAGGTGGTGTCGTACGCTTTCTCCAGATCAAAAAAAACAGCCAGAAGGTACTGCTTATGGAGAAAAGCGTCACGGACAGCCGTCTCTAGACGGACAAGATGATCCACTGTAGATCGGTTCCGGCGAAAACCACATTGAATATTAGATAGCAGATTGCGGGATTCTAAATACCATATAAGTCGTTTATTAATAATTTTTTCCAGTATTTTACATACACAACTAGTTAAAGCTATCGGTCGATAACTAGTTGGCTCTAATTTATCTTTGCCACTCTTATACAACGGGATAACGATTGCTTGCTTCCAAAGTGATGGGAAATGATGAGACTCCCAGACACTATTGAAAAGGTCCAGAAGATATGCGTGTCCGGCAGGGGCAGCTGCCGCAACATTTCATAGTTGATATCATCTGGACCGGAAGCTGTGTTACCCGCCTGGGTGAGGGCATAGGACAGTTCATCTTGCGTGAAAGGGGAGTTATAATCCTCCCCCCGACTTTGGCCAAAATCAATAGTAAGGCGCTCGATGCTGCGCTTATGCACCACGAACTCGTTGGAGTAGCTCGCAGTGCTAGAAATAGCGGCGAACATCGAGCCCAATACATTGGCGACCTCCATAGGGGAGGAGACAAGTGAACCGTTAGACATGAGTGCGGGTATATTATAAATGGTATTTTTGCTACTACGTACTTTACGAATGTGATCCCAAACCTTGGTTGTGGGAGTGGAAATAGTAAGGGTAGAAATAAACTGTCTCCAAGACTCTCTTCTGCTTTCTCGAATAATACGGCGAGCTCTAGCACGTAGAATCCGGAATGACTCCAGATTCTCCGAAGTTGGACGTCGATGAAAGAGACGTAGGGCCCTTCGACGGTTAGAAATAGCCAGCCGGCACTCCTCGTTCCACCAGGGAACAGGACGGTGGCGCGGGTTTGGCGAGGATTTTGGGATGGATGCCCTCGCCGCCGCTATGACCGTCGAAGTAAATTGCCCAGCCTTAACATCGACGTTGGGAGAATGGGGTTCGTCGAATACGGCGAGCTCGCGGAATTTATCCCAGTTAGCACGTTTAAGAACCCATTGGGGTAACCGTGCTGTACTGGGAGGATCTTGGATTTTTGAAAGCAGAATTGGAAAGTGATCGCTGCCACATAGGTCCGAGTGAACCTCCCAAAGGAAGTGAGCAGCAATCCCGGGGCTACATAGAGCTAGGTCGATGGCAGAGGATACACCATTAAAGGTGGAGAAGTGTGTCTGGGTCCCGGTGTTCATTAACACCAGGTTTCCCGAGACAAGAATATCCTCTACCATCCTCCCGCGGGCGTCTGTAAAATTAGACCCCACACCAGGTTATGCGCGTTAAAGTCCCCCAAGATGATATAGGGGGCGGGAAGTTGTATAAAGAGGGCCTCTAGTGTCCTCTTGGAAACACGCTCACCTGGTGGGAGGTAGATGCAGCATACGGTTACCTCCATAGGAAGGGAGACTCTGACAGCGATCACTTGGAGATCAGAAACAATATTAATATTCTTATGATATATAGTACTTCGTGCGAATATAGCCACACCTCCGCTAGCCCGATCAAAGAAAGGCTTGTCGGTACGATACACATCGTACCCACGAAGCATCGGGTTGTCAGTTGGGCGGAAGTGGGTCTCCTGCAAACACAAGATGGAAGGATGCAGGGAAGAAATTATTAGTTTGATTTCCTCTACACGAGCATAGAAACCCCTACAATTCCATTGTAGTAGCGACATAAGTTATTAGTATGAAATTTAGTTATCCTCGCAATCCATTTCGCTATCCTTTAAGAATAAAAATTTGTTGAGGCCCTTTTTAGGCCCTCTTGCCTTTCCCAGTCTCTCCTGTACCTCTCGCTTCAGGAGAGGCTTCGGCTTATTTTGGGGAGACTGGGGAGTCGGATTCTTGTTCGAAGGCTTTAAGGCCTTAGACGCTTTTTTTATACAATGTTTTTCGGCGGTCTCTCGCTGGTCCTTCTTCAAGGCACCAGTGGGACTCGCCCTAGCGGCCTCAACTGTTCCGCAACTCGTCCCCACCTCCGGAAGCCCAGAGGTGGGTGTGAGAGGCTCAACAACGGCCGCCCTTGTTTTATTACCCCGAGGCGGGCTCGGGGGATTACCCGAGGCGGGCTCGGATCGGTTCCCCGAGGTGGAGCCGGGGGGGTTAACCGAGGTGGACTCGGGGATGTTCTTAGAGGAGGGCCACGAGGAGAACTCCTAGGTGGCACAGGTGGTGGAGACAACATCTCCGAAGTTGTCACCTTGGCACTAATTTCATCGCCACCGTTGCCGGCGCGATATTACTATTTTTTTCTCGAGTAGAGGTCAGTGGCACGGGTCTCGAAGAAGGCTTTGAAATGTTAACTGCGCAATGGCAGTTGGGGCAATTGATATTCTGGGAAACTATCTGACTGTAAGAGGTCTGAAATACCGGAGCTTGGTTAGATGCGTATTCTTTGCGTGCTTGGTTATATGGAATCTTCTTTTCAGTTTGTATCTCAAGCACTTTTTTCTCCACCTTCCATTTCGGACAGGCCCGAGACCAAGCAGAGTGCGAACCCTTGCAGTTAACGCAGAATTTAGGAGACTCACACGGTGTATCGTGAGCCTCCTGTCCGCAATCCGCACAGGTTGGCTTACCACGGCATCGCAGCTTCGTATGCCCAAATTCCTGGCACTGAAAACAGCGCCGAGGGTTAGGGACATACGGCCGGACCCTGAGCACGTGGAAACCCGCTCGGACCTCCTTTGGAAGGGTTGGAGTCGCAAAGGTAAGGATATAAGTGTCAGTCTTTTTCTCACTGCCGTTCTTTTTCACTACTATGCGGTATACTTCAGTGACATTCTGAGGGGCTAGCTCCTCACAGATTTCCTCAATGCTCACGCAGTCGAGGTCATAGCAAGTGACCACTCCCTTGCAAACATTGAGGAACCTGTGGGGTTCCACCTTCACCAGTATACGAGACGTATTGCTCAACGGTATTTCTTTAAGAGCAAGTATGTTGCCTGATTGGATGTCGGATGTTGTCTGAATGAGAATGGTGCCGTCACGAAGTTTTCTTATAGACACACTTGCCTTGGCTGCGCCATTTATCGCTCTTTCGAGGATAAATGGGCTCACCCGTTTCATGTTCTCACCTTCGTCCACTCGAGACATTACCAGGAAGCGGGGCTGGGGCCTCACCACCTCCTGGATTTCTTCTAATTGAGGGCTAGACGGCCTTACCCGTTTCCGCCTCTTATCAATATTACGGCCCTGTGAGGGGCCGGGCAGTGAGTTGCCAGCAGGGTTTGGCAGTACGATGCCAGCGGCGACAAAATTATCGGCCATGCCGTAATTGGGGACAACCTACACAGTACTCGGATCGTAGACCCAGGGTGATCCAAGTTGGTACTACCACATATGGCCCTGTTAACTGTCCGACGAGAGGCCCTATGCGACGCTAGACATGACAACCTTCGCATAGTGCATCGCCGAGACAGAGGTCGTCGCAGCAAGTGGGTGTAGGAAAGTGCCAATTTTACGTCCGGGCCCTCATGAACGCAACCGATCTTTTCCCAAAGTAGGGTACCCGGTTATTGTCATCCCTAAGGCCCTTCTACTAAGGTATTGCAACCGGCGCACTTTCATTTAGGAGCTCAAGGCAGTGGTATCCAATAATAAACAGAGAAGAGCCGGGTTAGTTGCCAAGGTCGTCAACAGAAAGGCCAAAAGCCTCTGTGCAGGATGAACGGTGGGGGAAAGGAAGAAATAGGTAAGGATAGATAAAGCGAAGGGGGAAGAGTGAAAAAAGGGGAAAGTGAAGGAAGAAGAAAATGATGTGAAAGGAAAGATATAGGATAGGTTTGTCCCACACGAGGTACGTCCTGCACAGAAGCCTCCCCTTTTAGTCGCTTCTTACGACAAGCAGGGGTCACTGCGGGACTATTCTAAACCCCGTCCCGCAGGGGGGAATTAGTACTTAAAGCGTATAACCCGAACGGGTAGTGAGACGCGGTGCTAAATATTATTATTATTATTATTATTTTTATTATTAATAGTATGGAATCATCCATTTCAAGAATACTGGGTTAGAATAAAATAAACCCAGACTATTCAAGATGTGTTCCTTTTCTTTAAATTACGCTCTCCCCTGCCCCCTATAAATAATCCCCCGGGCAGTGAAACTGGCTGCATAGCTGCTAAACAAGGAGGGAGATATAACAGAGAGTGCAGTTAGGGTAGGGGTCCCCAACCATATGCCCGCGGGCGCCATGGTGTCGCCAAGCCTTTTGCGTCTGTCACTTTTCGATCACAGGAGAAATGTTGTTGACTAAATTTTAATCTGTCCCTTTTCCGACAAAAATCAAGTTTGTGCTTATCTCCAGTTATGTATACTGTCCTCAAGAAGTTGGTGATTGAAAGCTCCCCTCTTTCCAATCCCTCCCACTCATTCCTCTTTTTTTGTCGGCTCATTTACAAAGTGTATTTTTATCCGGAGCCAGTGGCGGCTCGTTTATAGGCACTGCGGAACTCCAGAACCCCCTATTTCCACTTGATATTATCGATAGCATTTAGTATAATGAGTCCTATTTTCTTTAATTCTTTCTTTATTTTTGTAGTACAATATATTCCTTAAGCGTAATGTCAGTACTTCAGTAGCCATCCCCCAGTTTATGAAAATATATACAAAAATATTAGTATGGAACTATGCGCTTCACAGTGCCAGCGATGTGGTGTTTGACTGTTGTGCGCATGCGCACATAGAAGGGGGTGGGGATGAAGGCGGGAGTGCCAGGTAGAGAGAGCACTGTTGCTCTCGCAGTGCCTGATCTGGCGTGATGGCGGAAGGAAGTGTTTTTTACTCAGCGTGTGCTGTGCTTAAAAACCGTGTACCATATTCTTGAATGTGATAAAGTGTAGAAGGGTGTAGAATTATATTATTCTGCTTCCAGCTATTCTATTTGATTCACTTTTTTTTCGGTTCTTTTATTTAACAGAAAGACTAAATGCGCTTGCAGTAATTTCAATGGAGAAAAATTTCCTCAATCGTCATACAAAAATCAAGGCGAAAATTATTGAACTTTCTGCACAAATTAAAACAAGAAGAATGGATTTCATTTTTAAATGAATAGATCAAGCTTGAACTGTAAGAATTTAAGTTAAAGTAGGTAAAAACGTTTTTTTTTTTTGTGAAGATTTGATCAAATTCCTGAATAAATTTTCTTTTTATACATGTTTTTTTCCCCTTTTACACAATTTTAAAACAAAGGCTAAACATTTTCTGGAGCAGCACCCCCACTAATTTTAGCTACTGCTCGGAAAAACCGTAGTTTCAAGCCGAATGGTTTTGCTTTTCCCTAATCTCAAAGACCTAACCATAATTCTCTTCACACTCACTAACACCATGCTAATACTTCCTATTCCTTTGTAAATATCTTGGCATGAGTCTACCCAGCTTTGTTGCTTGAATAAACACAGAATAAATATATATTTTAAAAATGGTGAGTAGTTAAGTAGTTCCTTGTGTCTTTATTTTGGTCTTATTAAAACTGTAAATAAAGCAGTTTGTTTTAAATTTATTTTTTGTCAACTTGGAGGGGGTTGAACACCCCTTCACCCCATGGCTATGGCCTCGAGCATTACCCACAACCACATGTAACGTCACAATCGCTGTTGGAAACTTAACATGGCAGTTGACAGGCCGTGTGTATAGCGTGGAGGCTGACCTCTGAACCGGGCGGGAGTTAGTAAATTTGCCTTGAAAAAGTAATTGGTGTCCACCGCATTATCATTAGTTTTGAATGTGCTCTAAGGTACAAGAAGGTTGGGGACCTCTGAGTTAGGTAACCAAACGAGGAGCGCACCAGCCCCACTGTCAGATACTAATTTCGTTACAATTTATTTCAAACAAAATATGTATTTATTTTACTTTTAATAGTCCTAAAAGCGTATAACCTGAACGGTTAATAGGGCGACGTGTGAAAAAAAAAAGTTCTAAAACTTAGTAATTTCAGCATATGTAAAATAAAGTCACAGTCATTTTCAAGGGAAAAACAAGATGCGCCATTTTGTTTCAATGTTAAACAATGCCTAGATACAAATTTGAATCAAAATCATTAAGAGCCGATTTTAAGAAGGTCGCCCTTTTCTCCTATAGCTCTTAAGTAAATTACCCTTAATGTTAGGGTTGGATATCGTATTTACAAATTATTATTATTATTATTATTACCACGTCTTACTACCCGTTCGGGTTATACGCACTTACGCTAATGTGTAATGGTAGAGTGATTGTGAGATGAAATGGAGGACCTACAGTTTAATGTGAAATCCGAACCACGGTGGAGGCCTGTTATTCAACAAATTCACAAGTTGTGGTTAATACACGTCTTGTCAGAGGTGAAGGAAGGGTTTGGTAATCAGATAAATCTGTGACGGGACCGAGGATTGAACCCCGGACCCCAGCACAGAAGTCCGACACCTTACCCCTAGACCGCCAGGTCACCCGTATTTACAAATAATAAAAATAAACCTCCGTCTAACCTTATGAAAATCCTATATATCAAGTTATAGCCCGATCGGTATAATGGTTTTGTCTCCAGGCCGAGAGAGAGAGAGAGAGAGAGAGAGACAGACGGCACCGGGTCATGAAACATCGACATTCATCAATATCTCGATTGTCTTTCTTTTCTTTTTTACTATTATACAATAAAAGGTGTTATTTTATAATTATTGATCTATCAAACTTGACAGCTGCAGATTCTGTGAATTGGTACCTATATGAAAGTAGTTTTGGTAACGTAACGTTACTTTGTCTATACGATAGTGGTGTTGTGATACGGAAAACATTTCTAAGAAACAAACTTTACTTTATCATAGTTTATAACTATTGTCACAACATTAAACAAGATAAATGTGGTTAAACTTATAGAAAATATATTTTAAAAAAATACAAAACTTTTTTTTTAAATTATAAGTAGGTACCTATTTTATTTATATTGAATAAAACTTGTAATGCGAATTTAAAATTACTTTCAAGCTAATTTATGACCCTTCATGAAATTAAGTACCTGTATGCTCGAAATCTATTTATAAAAAATAAACTAGAAACAAAGCCAGATACTCTTGAATAGCGCACCAATGTTCTACCAATGAGATATCCTGGGTTATCACCTAATCAGGGTTGTTACAACCAAATTATTTAAGTGTTGAGTCTATTAAAACTAATCAAGTTGTTGGTTATTTAGAGGCTAGAGCTATCAAAAATTGTATTGTATTTCTAAAAAACACGAATAAAATATGAAATTATGCATTCATCAGATATCACAAATGACCTTAAATAAATATTGAAAAACCACATTGAACCTGGGACAAACCAGAATAGCTCAGTGGTAGAACCCTGGCGCTTAAACTTAAAGATCTCAAAGCACAGTCTCCCTGTCCAGACTGTCAGTTAAAAAAAAAAAGTTCGACACAATCGTACAAACTTTCTCGAACAGAAGGATTTGAACAAAAATCAGTACACTAGCACGAACTAAATTTTCACCAGAAAAACAAATATTTTATATTATAAATTCTCTTCAAATACAAATTTTAGACATTTTTCTAAACACTTAAAGATTACAAATTTCAAAAAATTAGTTGTTAATTACTCAACTAGCCCAAATTATTTATAGTTGTAAAAATAAAAATAAACTCTTATATATCATGAAAAAAAAATATAACCATTTTGAACTTAAATTTTAAGTGCCATCTTCAAAAAATCTCATATTGTCTAGAACTTGTAAAATAAAATTGCCGTTAAATTAATTTATACTAGAAAATTAAATATACATTATTATTTATTGTATAAATAGTCCCAAGATACCAATTTTGAACAACATTTTCAAACATTTTGGAATTTTTCAAATGTTACGTACTTATTAGTAAACTATCCGACTACAAACTTTCCACCAAAAAACAACTTAACAGTGTTATTTATCAGATAAAGCACCCCTTTACGCATCCATTAAAAAAATCGTTAGATCCAATTTCAAAAACTAAATAATTTTCATTAATCATTCATCAGTAGGCCATACTTAATTTAATAGTTATTGTCAAAATTCTATCAATAATGAGAGATAGCAATATAAAATCTAAATATTAAGTTTGAAAAATGTCATTGGATTGTAAAAAGGTCTAAGAATATATATAAATATATAAAGGGCTGGACTGATGAGCCCTTTTGCAGATATTGCCGGTAGATGATGCCGATTTAGTTTTGTTAATGATAAATATATTAATTATATGTTAAATAACAAAATAATTAACAACTATTTACGACAGCGGTAAATTGGTACTTCGAAATTACGCATGAACGAGCTCTAAGAACTGAGCGCTCAGTGAGCGATCGATCTAGAGTATCTTGGAGCGCTCAGTAATCGACATGCTGCCAACGCCACACACCATAATAATATGATGTATTATTCATTTTTTATAAATCTACAACTAATAAATTCATACTGGCCCACCTAATATTGTTTTTGATAGATAGTTTAATTATGTCACTTGAGGAAATCTGTATCTCTAATATAATTGTATGTATCATGTATTTCATAATTTTAAATAAGCCTTAAAACAAATCAAATCGAATGGTTTATTTTGTTTAAAATGTCTGTTTTTCCGTTCATTCTAGATTAAAATATGTAAAGTAGAACTAAATAATATGTGTTTACATGCAATAGACTGTATTTAAATATTTTTATTTGAACTACAAATGATATTTTCATGACATGATAATTTAAAATATAGCTATGAATTCTGAATTATCGGTGTAAAATAGCTTCATGATAAAAAAAAACTACTATCCTTGGCCGATTGTGTCAATATCGGCCGATAAATCGAATCGGTTATCGGCATCGGCCTCGGTATTGAGCTTTCTGCAAGAACGTACCCTTTAAAATAGATAATTAACACCACTCACACTTTAGAATGTGAATTAATATTTTTTAAATGCACTTAAAAATTACACTTCTCCTTCACTCTTCACGTTTGATTATTTCATTCTTGCATTCTGCCTTATCCCTTTATTGAAGGAAAGACTATAATTTTCGTATTTAGACAAATTACCCTAAATGCTACTCATCAGGATTAAATCAAAAATCCCCTCAGATGCTATGAGCTAGAAAGTAATATTGATTAATGCCTTAGTCCCGTCATACATCAATCTATTTTTTAAATAATAATTCATAGCCATGTTTATATGATCAAATTTTACCAAACAAATAATTACCATGTGATTTATAATACAGTAGACTATTTAAAATTTAAATTATTTTAAATCTATGAGTAAATGATTAATTGTAATTTGTATGTTATCATTTGATGTGGGTTATTTTTTTTGTCACTAGTTTGTTTGTTTGTTTGTAAGGACTTTAATTTTATGTAGCGTTAAATATGGTAGACATGAATAAACAAAGAATATAAATGACACATAACAACAAACACCAGCCCTGATGGGGCTCTCGAATGTCAACTAACCTAGAAACAAAAAACACCTTTTATAATTGAAGTCTTTGTCGCCCTGATTATTGTGGTCCAGTGTCTTAGAGGCGGGAAAAGTATCAAAAACCCGCCCAATCGCTGGTAAAAGGTAGCCAGACCCGTATTTCTTTGACTCCGACTTATTTTTCTTACCCACTAACGACGAACAGATGCGATACCGCAAACGTTCGGAGAAACTAGACTGATTTTGGAACTAGTTTGAGCTGTGGCTAGCGGTGCTGACATCTAGCAATAACCATATAAACTACGTGGCTGGCTGAGTTCCAGCTTACAGCTATCTCCGAGAGATGGCAGAAACTTCCTTGCTCGAAAATACGGTCGATAAAAGCATCACCAGCAGCCGGGCCCGAGTCCTCGACCTATACCAGAAAACTTGAGTTGAATTGGGTATTCAAGGAGACTCAGAGCAAGTTTTTAACTATATTGACCGAAAAGAATGTAAACTCCCTGCTATGAATTAAAAACAAAATGAAAACAGACCAAAGTTTCCATTTAAAAATAATAAAAAATTGAGGTATTAACTTGCACGTCCTGAACCAGCTGATTATATCAACACACGAGAATGTATTCTAGTGAGAGCGAAAGGACCAAACATTTTTGCCAAGAAAGGTATTTTTCACATACTTTCCTGGTTTAATTTACATTCCACAATCGACATGGGACCGACGGCTCTACTTCCCCCGAAGGAAGTTGTGCTACGGATAGTTTTTTATTATTATTATTATTATTATTATTACTAAAGAGATAAAAGTTAAAATAATAAATTATTAAGGCCTAAGCAAGATACTTAAACTCATTTTTTAAATGTTTCTGTATATAGCTGCAATTAAATTATTATATAATTTTTTATTTTACCCACAGCGATGGTCACACGTACTAAGGCACTAGTCTCGCAATGGAATGGACTGCCAGCGATGCAAAGCTTGGGGTTCAAATTTTAGCCGAGTGCACTCAGGGTAGTTTTCCACGTGTTATTTTTACCCATAATTTCCAATTCTCTCTACACGCTAATGCGGGTACACTTAATTTAAAAATAACTAACAAATCCAAACCCCCTTTAAATTTAAGTAGTCAATAATATTGTAGGTTACAAGCTAGAATATTAAAATAAAATTGTATTTAAGACAATGAAAACTCCAAATAATCGGTTTGTAAAGAATTTAATAGAAACTAATACATTTAATTATATAGTTTTATAAAAAATAATAAATCCAACAAATTAGCCTTAACAATAGGCAGAACTTTCATGAAATCACGAGAAGTGATTTTACGAAATTTTACCTAGCACATTGAAATTAATTTCGAAACATATTTAAAGTTCACTGTAGCATTTTTAATTAGAATGTATTTTTCATACGTCAAATAAAATAAAACTGAGTATTTTCGCGAAATCAAATATTTGGCCTTTAATATGCGAATAAATGTAAATTTTGTCGATTTTAATGAGAATTAATTATATCAAACCGATACATATGTTCACTCAATAGCAATCATAATCGTTCTTTGCCTTTTTTTTTAGCTCTATTTCACCAGAAGAAATAGTACCAACTGCTTTATTATAATTCTATTCCTAATATCCCTGTAAATAAGAACATTTCCCAATCCGGAAAATGCATTTATACTTAGCCAAAATTGATTGATATAGAAGTAGTACATGTGTTTGAATTGGCGGTCAAATTGTTTTCGTCGTTAAGTGTGAGTGGGTTTGTTAAAAATAATAATAGCCAAAAATCTTTTGATACCGAATTACTACTTTTTATTTAACAAAATTCATTCATTTTATTTATCAGAAATTTGGGTCTTTAACAACAGTATAAACAACAACAGTTGAAATGGAGAGAGTTGTATTATTTACAGTAAAAGGTAGCCTACTTTAGAGTCAAGTTGTTAAAGAGAGACTAATTATACGAGCAGAATTAATATCAATAGAGTTGAAGAAGGCACTACTCTCGCAGTGGAATAGACTGCCGATGACGGGGAGATCAAGGTTCGAATCTAGGTCGGGTTTACTGAAGGTGGTTTTTTTCAAAATGGTTTTCCACTCTTCCTCCATACAAATAAAATTAATTCATACACTTCTTCTAAATATAGCCTTCCAAATTTCTATAATCATTAGAGTAATTAGTACATGAGCGTACAAACCAAATGAGTAGTAAGACGCGGGTCTAAAAATTATTATTATTGGCACCACATCTTACTACCCGTTAGGGTTATATTCACGCTAATGTGTAATGGTAGGGTGATTGTGAGATGAAATGAAGGACCTACAGTTTAACGTAGAATCCGAACCACGGTGGAGGCCTGACATTCAACACATTCACAAGTTGTGAGCGCGGGGCTAAAAAAAATAATATAAAAAAAGTCGGAAAAGCGCGACATAGTTCTGTTTAATCCCACGACACCTTCACGATGCTACCTAGCAACAGGAAAAACAACCCGGTTGCTAGGTAGGACTGTATTAAGATAACATTGGGGGTTGCGCTCTTTTGAAGAACATCTTTCTCGAAATCAAATCACGACGTAGGTATAATATAAAACAAAATCCATAGTGGTAATTTAACGCTAACACAGTTGCATAAATGAGAAAATGAGTGTTTTTAATTCGTTTTCAAACCTTAAAATAGTTTTGAAATTGCAAGATTTTCACAAAATTATCTATAACCATCTTCTGTGGGTAGGCGGAATAAACGTCCAAGCTCATCTTGTCTGGTTTGCCAGTGACAGGGAAGTCGGGGTTCGAATCCCAGCCGGGTGTAGTGAGTGTGATGTTTCATATAAAACTGCTTTCCCACTCTCTTCTCGCCGCAAATACTCGTACGTATCCTCTAAATTCTACCTTCGTCCTCACATTAGTGTGGATAAATACAGATACTCCTGACTGGTGATAAGACGCAGTGAGTAAAAAATTATAAGTAGAACAAAATTTGACTAGGTAGAATGTAAAATTCAAACAAAGAACTAAACGAACAATTTAAAACTAAAAATGACACGGAAAAGTGGTGATGAATTGTATGTTATTATATATTTATACATACATACATACAACGTACATACGCAACGCGCACGCACACATACATACAACATACATACAACATACAACAACATCATACATACATACATACACACACACACACATACATACATACATACATATATACATACATATATACATACATAAATACATACATACATACATACACACATACATACACACACATATACATACACAACATACATACATACACACATATAGTGTGAAGGTATGTAATATTGTTATTTAAAAGTATACGATTTGAGTTTGGTGGGGAAATGATGAAGTGACTACGCAACCCAACGTTTTAAGGGGGTAGAGGAGGGTAGGGGAAGATAAGACATGTGTTTGAATCAGCGTGCTTAGTTATTCATTTCTTTTTTCTCCTATTCATATGTATGTTAAGTTGTCACTTAAAATGTCCTAAATTTACAAATATTTAACTACTTCTATTAGTTAATAAAATGAAATTTTTATTTAGTTTTTTTTTTTCAGGCAAAACTTTATTTTGTGTTTTCCTTGCCCTCCCAGTTTTCCAGGTACGTGGCAACCCTGTGCTGACCATCCCATTGACAAATTGGGACACAAAAAAACGTTCCCCAACATTATGTCTAATCTTCTTCATCTGGGGTTTAAATTAAAACTCACAAAATAATCAACCCTCTGTCAATATAGAGGAAAGCTGACAATGTTATCTGTGATACGTGTGAAGGTTATCTTCACAAACACACCGAGTGACGTGACGCAATCAATATCCCACGGATTGGCCAATAATAACTGCCCCTCCCCCCCTTCTCAATATATGGGCAACCGCTGGTAATCCGGTCAGTAAATAATACGAGTATCAATTTACTAACGGCCATTCCCCTTCTATTCCCAACAAGTCAGTGAGTGGATAGATTGAGAGAAAAACAAGTCTCATAGTAAACAATATTAATTTTCTAGCTGGATGGAAACGGACAGAGAGCGAACGATCAAGAAAAAGATAAAGGAAACACACTCACACAAGAAATTTCTTTCTTGGAAAACAAGCTCCTAATAAAGCCAGGAGGATACCTGAAAAACAAACTATAAAATAAGCCACTCCCTCTAATAAAATTTAATTAATTAATTTTAATTTTCATATAACATTATATTATTATTATTATTATTATTATTATTAGCACTGTGTCTTACTACCCGTTCGGGTTATACGCACTTACGCTAATGTGTAATGGTAGGGTGATTGTGAGATGAAATGAAGGACCTACAGTTTAACGTGGAATCCGAACCACGGTGGAGGCCTGGCATTCCCCACATTCACAAGATGTCTTGTCAGAGTTGAGGAAGGTTTGGAAATTAGATAAATCTGTGCCGGGACATATATAACATTATACCTTCTCGATTATAACCGATCAATGTTATTTGGTCACTTAAATATTAATTGATAGTATACGTCTTGATATAACCTACACGACATATAAACCGAACAGCACAGATTTATAAACTAATTTAACTCTAGCATAAACATAATACCCAGCTCCCGGCCGTTAATTCATCAGCATGGAAGGGTATGTCACCAATAGTACATTTTTCGGCCACGCCAGGAATCGAACCCGGGACCCTTAAATCGATAGATACGCTATCGAGAGAGCTAAGGTGTTGTAATACACTCATATAGTATTCGAACTCCGGCCTTACATCAACGGCAATCCAGACAAGACGAGAATTACGTGTGTTTTTTTTTTGTCTGCGTGAGGGTTAGGCCAATGTTAACCGATTGTTTGGACCTAACTTCGTGCCACGAGTAAAGTAAAGTACAACATAAAACAATGAGAAGTAAAGTTTCAAACTAACTTACAGCCTCGGCTGTGTAATTGCTACCATGTAGCGGGAGACGCTCAGGGATTGTTAATTCCAACCCGCAGGACTCATGACGGCGTGACATGACGCCACACATGTAGCGTCTAGCCAACAAGCTCCACTTAACTCTGACATAACGACCCATTCCAGAGACAATGTCAAATAAAGCTATTAAGTACGTCAATAGTCGTTTGAGAATGCAGATATTTGCTGTCCGCTCAGACTTTAAGATATTTCAGTAACTAATCTAAACCCATTTCAGTGGCCTAACGGCTTAAGGTCGGAGTCGGCAACGGGTCAATCGCGATCGAATAGTCGATCTCACGGCTATTTTCAGTCAATCACGTTAGAAAATTTCTTCGTCACTAAAAGTTAATCTTGAGTCTTCTAAGCTCGCAAATAGGTTATATCAAGACGTATACTATCAATTAATATTTAAGTGACCAAAATAACATTGATCGGTTATAATCGAGAGGGTATAATGTTATATATGTCCCGGCACAGATTTATCTAATTTCCAAACCCTTCCTCAACTCTGACAAGACATCTTGTGAATGTGGGGAATACCAGGCCTCCACCGTGGTTCGGATTCTACTGTAGGTCCATCATTTCATCTCACAATCACCCTACCATTACTAATTAGCGTAAGTGCGTATAACCCGAACGGGTAGTAAGACGCGGTGCTAATAATAATAATAATAATAATAATATAATAATAATAATAATGTTATATGAAAATTAAAATTAAATTTAATTAAATTTTATCCAAACAGTATTTTTCCTTATAAAGGTGATGAAATAAGTATTTGAGGAACGGTTGAAGTTAAGAATAATAATAATAATAATAATAATAATAATTATTATTATTATTATTATTATTAGCACCACGTCTTACTACCCGTTCGGGTTATACAATCTTAAGCTAATGTGTAATGATAGAGTGATTGTGAGATGAAATGGAGGACCTACAGTTTAACGTGGAATCCGAACCACTGTAGAGGCCTGGCATTCCCCACATTCACAAGATGTGATTAATAAAGGTCTTGACAGAGGTAAGGGAAGGGTTTGGCAATCAGATAAATCTGTGCTGGGACCGAGGATTGAACCCCTGACTTCCAGCAACGCTTCCAGCACAGAAGTTCAACACCTTACCTCTAGACCGCCAGGTCAACTTTAAGGTTTAAATATAATTTATGTCAAGAGCTAAATCCTAACTGGCTACAATAAAGGTAATTTTCCCCCACCATAATATATTTTAATATAACTCTGGGAGAATGCTGTGGTAGTTTCTTACAATTCACCCTATTCAACATTTTTCTTGGATTTGATGGGTCGTAAAAAGCAATTTGGTCCAATTTTCAAAATAACCTTATCAAACAGCTAGAAAAGTTATTTCTTCTACCTTCACGAATTCATAGGCTAGATCATGCTATCTTAAGCTGTCACTTTTGGTAGATAGTATCAATAGGCCTAACTAAAAATAACACTAATACAATAGTAAAATGTTATCAATGTTGACCACAACAAAATTTTAATTGCCTTAAAGTTTATTTCTATCAAAATCGTACTATAGATTATCGGGTCAACCTGACCCATCCCGTCAATTGACACAATGATTAAAATTTTAACCAATGAAATTTTAAACATAATTTTAATGCTAATTTTTTTTTTAAATAATAAATATCTCCTTAAAAAAAATTGTAGGGTATGCCTTTGCGCCTCGTTTAGTGTCTCGTGAGATTAAAAAAAAAGGATGAAACTCGCTGGTCAATCAAACAGGAAACTGTTTCAAATAATGTGAATTTCTAATAACCAGGACGTTTAGAGAGTTTCGTGGAAACACCTATTTGATATTCGAGAGAATGCAGAACATACAACAATGTTTCCGGCGAAGCTTAATTTGTTTCTCCGGAACTGAACACAACCAGATCATCTCTACTTTTCACCTACTATAGTATATCACATATTACTTTTCTCGGCGTGAATCCAAAACGAGCAACTTCAGGAGGCATACAGGGAGATCCTATCATTTATGAAATAATCATTAGTTGATATAGCAGGATTTTGGTAGGAAGAAACATTGAGGAAAAACATATATTTTGCAACCAAAATTGATAACATTTTACTATAGTACTATAGTATTGCATAAGTATTGATAAGGCATATAAAAATGATAGCAGCAGATCACATGACTTGGCGAATGGATAATTTAAAGTAGATCTAGAAACTATCTAGATTAGAGATGGGCCGACACCACCATTTTCTCACGATACTCGATACCGATAGTAAAGTCGATATTAACCCATTAGATAGGATTAACAACACTGACATTATTTTTTTTAATGTTGTTTAATTTGTGCATTATGTTAAGATAAGATACATAATTACCATACCACAATCATTAGCATTACTAGATATTTGAAGATAATTTACCAATATTAGGATATAACTATTATTTTATACTAACACGTAAAATAAAACCAAGATACATTTCTGAAATACATAACATATAGGTGTCCTTAACGTTCAAAGTTTTTTTTAAAGCCAACTTTCTTTCCCAACTGCAAATTTTTGTTTAGGAAAAACAACATTTTAACTGTTTCAGGATCCAGCCTGTTTCACTTTTCTTCACAGATCAGACCTGAACAGCATCCCAGAGAAAACAGTGACAAATACTTTATTGCAAGCCGTCACTGAGATTTGGATAAATGATTCAGTCTTTCCAGTGACTGAAAATATACGCACTAGGTGGCAGCATGGGTTCGTTTAAAAAGATGTAACCTCCTCTTATGCAGTTGCTGGGTCAGTTGATGGGGCGGTTTCTGCAGCCGAGTAATATAGATAGCACCGACGCAGGTTGTTTTTTTATGGATTATCGCCAATATGTTTTTCTTTTTCATATTGTAGCATACCATTTAAGTGGGGCGACACTACAATCCCTATACTTTATTGCCGTGAGGTAGCAAACAAATTTTGAATCAATTTCTTCTATTTTTGCATGGATTTTCCGATACTTGATACTCCCAAGTATCGATGGTATCGAGGTATCGCGAAAAGTATCGACCCATCCCTAATATAGATGTCTGATAAGGAGGTTCTTTCTATGAAAATTTGACTGTGACTTAACTCTATGAAAACGTTTATCTATACTTATAAAATAACATGTCCTGATGACTGACTGACTGACTGACTGACTGACTGATTCATCATCGCCGAGCGCAAACTATCAAGGCTACAAGCATGAAATTCGGACTGTATATTCATTTTGTTATGTAGGCACCCACTAAGAAAGGATTTTAGAAAATTCCACCCAAAGGGGTCAAAATAGGGGATGATAATATGTATGAAATATGTATGAAGTCCGTCATTTTGAAAGTTACATAAACAAAATTTTGTATTTCGGTTATTGACTGACGTAAAACAAATAAATACGTGTTTCAGGAATTTTGGAAATTTTATTTAATAAGGGATGAAAAAGGGGGTGAAAGTTTGTATCGGACTTGCATTATTTTTGATCTGAGGTCAAGTTATGGTCATCAACGTAACGTAATATTTTAAATTAATCTGTAAATACATATGTATATTTTCGTATTTGTATATAATCAACTTCCACGCGAGCAAAGCCGCGGGCAACAGCTATCTAGTAAGAGATATAATAAAATACTACTACATATTTTAGCCTAAGCTTTCATAGCCCGATATGCTAAACCATGGTGCCGAAATGTGAATATATGCGTACCAATACGAACTCATTGACAAATACTAAATTATTTCAGGCAACTGAGCTCGTTATCCGTTGCTATATCACCCCCGTCACGGCCACAAGGCTAATGCAATGTGGCTGTAGGCTTAAGCTTACATACAAATGGAGAAAGTGAAACTTGAGACAAAGCATAAGCTAAGGAAAAACACACTTAATATGAAAAAAAAATAAAAAAAATTGTAAAGTATAAAAAATACAAAGCTTACAAAAAATACTTAGCTTGTGTTTATCACCAACTGATCTGTTATTGTTGTCCATAGGGTCCTGATGGAGGAATAAAAATTCGATCAAATGAATAAGGACAAAATGGACACGAGAATCGAGCCCAGGACCTTTGAATTTATGCGCCATTTCTCTACTACAATTATAAGGAAGAGCATTAGCACGCAAAGCCAAAGGTCAAAGGTCTGATTCCCATGTCCAGGTCTTCACTTGAAAGAAAGTTATTCCAATATCTGGACTGACCTGAGGACCTTCACGTATGAAATTGTGGGTAGCTTTGAGGCGTTGGAACTTCCACAAGTTATCTACCTATCACTGGGACCGGGTTTTGATGACATGTTTGCTTCTTCTTTTTTTTTTTTACATCACAGACAATGAATGCTCAGTTGTACATAAACTCATGATCCCCTGGTTGTAGGAGTGTTTATTTTATAGATAATTTTTGGTCATTATATGTCATCTTGGAATTTTAGGTATTATTGTTTTGCCTCATTTTTAGACATGAGTAATTTTTAGGCATTTATTTTGTTAATTATATTTTTAAACACTATAAATATTTTATAAAAACATAAATACTCCAAATATGATTTTGATTCAAAGCAGTTGTTGGAATGAGAAGATAATGTTGTCAACGAACTTTGTATCCTCTTTGCTTGTCTGATTGTAAAATACACATTCCCGTTGAAACAAATGCAACTAGGCTGGAGAGGGTTGCGTTGGGAGGGGTTATCTACGGGTATTAATACTGAAACAGATTTTTGTAAATATATGTTATATTTAGCGGAATTCAAGTGTTTCATTCTTAAAGGCTTTTCATAGCATATATATTTTTTTAGTTTTCATTCGCAAAAGGCGTGTTTGGTTTAGTCGCGTGCATTCATTACAAATTTTTGTTCATATTTTTAAGTCACCTTGTTTGTCAATTTGAAGTCATAATATATAATTTTGATGTCATTTTATGTAATTTTTTGATGATCTTCAGGTAATCAAAATCCGGGCCCTGGTTATCACAATTATTGTTGAGAGTATCGGCCTATCAGAGATATCCGCAGCCACGGTGACTCTTATCTAGCTTTAATTAGAATAATCAATATAACATGTAATGAAAAGAGACCCTGTATACGAGACGAACCAGGAGTACTTAGTGGTAGAGCGTTGGAGTGCAAAACCAAAGGTCCTGAGTTCAACTCTCATGTACTGGTAGTCACTCTTTCTTTCTTTCTTTTCTCCCCCTTAGCACCAAGTCTTAATACACGTTCGGGTTAGTACGCCTATTTACCAATTACTCTAATATGTTAGGAATGAGGACGGCTTAATTTAGGAAATGTACCCGCATTTGCATGGAGGAAGAGTGGAAAACATTTAGGGAAAAAACCGCCAATACACCCGACCGGGATCGAACCCTTATCTCCCTGTCATCAACTGTCTAGTCCATAGCGAGAATGACGCCTTAGACCATGCGGCCAATAAAGTGGGTTTCATTTAGTTAGATTTAAAAAATAATAGTTCACAGAGTTTGATACGAATAGTGTTATCATCACTTGAGAACGGACTTAATGAGCTCAGCATCAGCCGTACCCCATTAGTATCGCCCTTAAAACACGAACAAGGCTCATCTCACCTTCTGACGCGCAACGCCTCGATGATCACGCCCAAGACTTAGGCCAAAGAACACTCAACTTTACACAAAGGGGCTCCCAAACGCCCGGTTACCTTTGAGTACGATTTGGGAGGATTATTCCGCGGCGAATAAATCGATTTAACAAAGTGGTGGGACCCGTTTCAGAAAGCACGCGAACAAAGTGTTAAGCTCATTTACTGTAGTTTAATTTGCCGATGGCGGGTAAGCTAGGGATCGAATCCCAGTCGGGTGTATATAGTGAGGTGTTTGTTTCCCCAGACTCACTCCGCACATGTGCGGATACTATTCCTTTAAATTCCAGGTTACTTATTACTACTTAATTTAGTGAGATTAAAACATTTAGCGCTCGGAGGGGTTGTAAGACGTGGTGTAAGAAACTGTGTGGTATAGTGTTACAAGAGCTATTCTGTTAATAGAGAATGAAAGACAAGGATCTTAAAGGACATTCGAGTCCCGATCCTAGTGCGCACGCGCAAGAGGTTCGATGCGTATCAGCCTCGTGCGTGTGTCAAATGAGTAGTTGTGCTATTGATCTGGATAATGAAGAGACAGCTAGCTAGAGCTCACCTCGGAACGAGGAGAGTGGAAAATTCTCTCCCCACAAAATTACTCAATCTCCGACACCCCTCCCACACGAAATAAAATAAGGAACCTTTTCGGTGTCCCTAATATTCTTTATACATTGTAAGATTCCGGATGAGATTAGGAGGCTAATTATTTTCTGAATGTGTGTTAATAATTTGTTTTTATTGCTGCGTGCCTTACTACCCGTTCGGACTATTAATATTTTTATTTACACTATAGGGATTGGGATGAGCAAGGTATAACTTAGAGGAAATGTAGATGTACTCGCGTAGAGGGAGGGTGGTCAATTTTTTAAAAATCATCTTCGGCATATTTGGCCGGGATTCGAATCCTAAATATACCATAATTGGCAAACCCGGCTAGAAGAGGTTGATATTGGGTTCAAGAATGTAAATAGTATACATTCTTACAAAAAAAACTTTACAAATTAGGCCTGTATATAAATATTTTATTTTAAAACGTTAAAATTTATTATTATATTTTAAAGTATAATACTCATATATTCATCCCTCAACGACCGTATGGTCAAAAGCCAGGCAATGCGATGAACGATTAGTCGAACATGTAAGATGTTTCAAATCATAAAACGGAAGAATAGAGATAAATATAAAATAAGAATAGTTGTGAAATGGTTATTTTTTGTGTTCAAACCCTTTGCTTGAGGACGAGGCCCAAAAACTTGCGAAATAGGGCGACGTGGCAACCCTAACCTTTACATATTTTCTACATAATTATGATGACGAGGGTAACAGGATCTGACGTCACCTACAGCTCTGGGAAGTATGGTTTTATATCAGGTGGTGAGCCAAAAATAATATCATGGGCGGGGGACGGGGGGGGGGGGTGGAAGGTTCAGTAGCTTCAAAGCAGAAGGGAACAGTTAGCACGGTAAACCACCTTTCTCGATAACTACGAGTCTTACCGCCACCCTGCGGCCATTTTTAATCTTTACAGGAACGTTATCGTCTTTCAACTGATGGAAGGAAGGAAGGAAAGAGGGAGAGGGGAAAGAGGTCAGAAGGGGGTTCTTAAGTGTCGCTTTGAGGGAAGGCTCCAACTAACAAGAAGGTTCTAAGTGCGGATGATATTTTGGCTTCTATATTTTAATTTTTTCATCCCTCATTAAGTTATTCTCACTTGATTCGGTGGCCGCATGATCTGAGACGTCACACTCGTGTTGGGCTAAACTGCCGATGACAGGGAGATAAGGTTTGAATCCTAGTCGGGTGTACTGAGGGAGGTTTCTAAAATGATTTTTCCCTCTCTCTCTCCATGCAAATAAGGGTACACTTAATTTAAATTCAACCTTCCTCATCCCAACTCATTAGCGTAATTAGAACATACGCGTACAACCTAAACAAACGCGGTGCTAAAATGTAAAAAAAAAAAAGTTAATCTGACTCAGGCGTGTCCAGGTAAACATTGGAATGAGAAGAGAGAATGGCAAAGGGGAATATAAACAATGCAGGTTGTTTGTATTGACTAGTCACGATGACACCATCCTTAACCAATGTCATTCAAGGGGGGGTTTGGAGGAATACAAGCCCCCTCGTTCGAAACGTTCTATGTGCGCTTCACACGGTTCGAATAGCTCCAGTCCACTTTCAAACAAAAAAACGAAATGATTATTTTGTTCAAGTTAAGAGTATTTATTGTGTAAAAAATTGATTTTTACAGCAACGGGACGTGTTAAAACTACAAATAGGTGCAGTCCAACGTTTAAGTCTAGTTGGTAACGCGTCTGCAATTGAATTAGTTTTATTATTATTATTATTATTATTATTAGCACCGCGTCTTACTACCCGTTCGGGTTATACGCACTTACGCTAATGTGTAATGGTAGGGTGATTGTGAGATGAAATGAAGGACCTACAGTTTAACGTGGAATCCGAACCACGGTGGCGGCCTGGCATTCCCCACATTCACAATATGTCTTGTCAGAGGTGAAGGAAGGGTTTGGTAATCAGATAAAACTGTGCCGTACCGAGGATTGAACCCCGGCCGCCAGCACAGTGAATTAGTATTAAAGGTCCGATTCCCAGCCAGAAAGAAACATTTTCAGGTGGTGAAATTGGGGATTGCCTTTTTTACAGTGATGAGATGACATTGAGGAACAAGGTGTTGTCTTTTACGGTTTTTAATAGTGATACAGTCAAACGTTTAATTTGAAAGGGGAGGGGGATAAAATCTTTCGAAATTGTTATTTTTCAACTTTTTTTTTTACAATCGAGGATTTTAGAGAATTACTGTTGCTAACAATATTCCTTTTGAATATCATGTCATAAGCCTGATTTTAAAATATAAATTATAGATTCGATTCGATACATCTTTAGTGATCAACATTGTAGTTTTACTAAATATGTTTTAAGCAATTATGTATACTATTAATCGCTTCAGTGGTCTGATGGTCAAAGGCGTCACTCTCATATTATATTGGCCGGTTGAAGATGGGGAGATCGGGGTTTAAATCCCGGCCGGGTCTAATGAGGGTGATTTTCCCTAAATGGTTTCTCACTTTACTTCCATGCAGATGCAGATAAATTACCTCTAAAATACTTCATTCCTCGTCCCTACCTTAATAGATTATTATCATGTATGAGTATAAGCTGAAAAAGTAGTTGAACGCGGTGAAAAAAAAAAGAGCTATTTATGGTCTTGGAGTGGAAGCGGGGGTGCTTCCAAACCCACTTTATATCCATGGTACTGTACTATTATACTCGTTTGTAAGTCGTATGCAAATATAGTTAGCAGTTTAGAAAGTGCAAGTCGACTATTCTTGATACTCGTAATATGTCTATACAAATAAGAAGACTCGAAAGGAAATGTGAACAGAGTTTACATTCCTTGTTGAAGAGAACTCATTTCTAAGTTTGTTCCATTTATCAATGAATTTTTTTTTTATTTCAGGCGAGTTCCTTTCAAAGAGAATTAGATCAAAGGAACGCGTTCCTTCTAGCCACTGGTTCTCCATAATGATGAGTGGAAACTCGAGAAGAGAGCGAGTCATCTTTACCTCGTTAATCAATGGGTTGATAATATACTCTACTCCCATGGTCGGGGGTGGGGGTGGGGTGGAAGCGCTTGACGGCACAGGATAACAGTTCGGGGAAACTTCCGCTCGGAGCTCTGCGGACGGCAAAGCTCACATCGATTTCCCCTCTTCATCCCTCGGCATTAAACATTACTCGAAGATATAAAACCAACAGCTTTATCGTGAAACTTTAATAATCCACTCTTTTATTTAGATATATAATGGTGATTAAAAAAATAGTTATTTCACCACACAACCTTCTAATAACCTTTGCGTTATTAAGTCTCCAAATAATGACAAACCAAAACAAACTATCTTAACAATTTTGCTCAAGGCCCGATACCAACCAAAAAGAGAAACAAAAATTGTAGCACAACTTCCTTCGGAGGCAGTGGCACACCCAGGTGCAGGGGGTAAATGGGGCAGTTGTTCCCTCCTTAGATCCAAATGATTTTAATAAAACTTAAAATTCATCAAATTGAACTACGCAATCGAGCAGTGAAAATGTGATGAATGAGTTTAATCTACAATTTTTAGTCTAATAGGCAACTAATCTCAAACAATTTTCTAAGTGAAGACTACTCCAAATGGCTTCTAAAGGCGTCTGAATTTCAAAATTTTTCAAAGGAATGAACCCTCCGAATAGCTTCTAGGTGCATCCAAATTTTTAACTTTTTACTGAAATGGGTCCTAGGACATCCCTTTGGGTTGGATGGCAAACCTCTTTAAAAAAAACTTTATTAGTCTGATCCCCTCTCCAACTCCTTCTCCCCGAAATTTAATTCTGGCTAGAACAGATTGTTCCCCCCTCTACCCGCAAATAAATTTCTGGGTGCGCCACAGTTCGGAGAAAGTAAAGCTGTCGGTCCTATGTCAATTGTGGCATGAAAAAAGGTCCCTGGAAGGTATCTAAAAATACCTTTCCCAGCAAAATTGGTAAGCTCTTTCACGCTCGCTCGCAGAATTATCTTTGTTTCCCCAGAAAAGTGCCGGGGGTTAGCGCCAGGAGGGCATCCGGTTGTAAAACGGTTCCGCCAAAATAAATATGACAAATTCTTGTGACTTGCCATAAATTAAATACATATGTCGACCCGTTTGAGTGGGATAAGATGTAGGAAGACAATTAGTGTTAGTTTTATCGGTACAGTAATGATATACATGAAAAGAGGTAGGTGATAATCACACGGATTTACGTATTAATATATGAAAATTGTTTTAATAGCTTTTGAAACCGTCTAGATTGGGCTTTAGTTTATTTCCCTAATAACCAGAAACTGCCCTTAAGGCATATGAATAAAGAAAGTACTCAAGTGGAAATAGGACACGCTCATGCACAGTCGATTGCGCTCGATACTAATTGGGTATATATCAGGATATTTCCTCTCATTCCTTGGCACCAATTGAAGAGTGAGAGTTGGATTTTCAACGGAAGTCGCTAGTATCAGGTGTGCGTGTGTCACGGGCATTCGAAATGATCAATGAATCGATATATAAGTATGAATAAACGATATTAAAGGCTATATAAAATGAGTGAGTGACCGCGCCGAGGTGCCCCGTATTGATTTAAGTTGAGAAATTGCTTTTGTCACAGTTTTGATAAGAACAAATAAAAGGGCCGATTAAAGCATTTATTTGAGAACTTACGAGAAAATACGCCCACGTTGTACATTTTACGGTCCAATTTTATAGATAGTACCTTTAAGAGCAAACAAAAAAATAGTTTTTGCTGCCAACATTTATAGCATTTTATCATTTGATTAGTACTATTCTATATGTATTGAAACTAGCAATCAAAAGTGACAGATACAGATAACGTGAATTGACATATGTATACGTTAAAATAGATCTAGTAACTTAACTAGCTATCAGATAAGGCCCTTACTATGCATATTGGACTGGAGCTACGAACATCAATAAAGTGAAAACTCTTTTAAATCATTATAAAGAACCAACCGTTCTTTTTAGTCATAGTTGCATAATGTTTGATCGAAAATGAAAAATGATTCGTATTATACGTTTTTACTTGAGTTAAAATAACAGATTTAAATAACAAATTTAAAAGGTTATTATTATTATTATTAGCACCGCGTCTGACTACCCATTCGGGTTATACGCACTTACGCTAATGTGTAATGATAGGGTGATTGTGAGATGAAATGAAGGACCTACAGTTTAACGTGGAATCCGAACCACGGTGGAGGCCTGGCATTCCCCACATTCACAAGATGTCTTGTCAGAGGTGAAGGAAGGGTTTGATAATCAGATAAATCTGTGCCGGGACCGAGGATTGAACCCCGGCCGCCAGCTGACACCTTACCCCTAGACCTCCGGGTCACCTAATTTAAAAGGAAATGCCTCATTATTTGCGAGGAAGGAGAGTGGAGTACCACTTAGGAAAAATAATCTTCAGTAAACCTAACCAAGAATCGAGCCCCGATCAAACCATCACAGGCAAACCAAACTAATGAGATCTATATTTAGAAAAGTTATAAAATAAAATTTCAAGTATTCATACGTAAGGTTATGTGATCTGCAGCTGTAGAATATATTATTGTTCACTGCAGCTTGTATCAAACATGGGCATGGTTTTAAAGAAATAATAAGTGTTTAAATTATCACAAAACAAATACATAATATTGAACAACATTTAAGACAACATTTTAAACATATCTTTAGTAAGGAGTGAATAAATATAAGAACTACAGTTTACCTGTTCGAGTTTTCCACAATTTCAATGAAGGAATCGTTAAAAACCCGAAGTTCTGATAAGTATTTTAAGTAAGTACATAATAGTTTGCCTTTAGAGCTGATGGGGAAACTACACTGACAAAAGCGTGCACCTGTAAGAGGGTAGAGCCTCGGACTCCCAAGTCAGAGTCAGGAGCGGTTGCGCATACCTAATTCTTACGGTTAAAAAACTAATAATAACTGCAAACACAAGCAAACACATTATTTCTATGTATCAACTAGGCATTTTTTTAATTTGTCAAAACCGTCCCTCCATCAATTACTAACGTACTCTTCTTGTCAGATTGTAATCTCGCTTTTATAAAAATTGTTCAAGAGAGTAATTTGATTGGTGTGCTTGATATTGATCGAGAAATAATAGACTACTAGGAAGCAAATCAAACACTAATTAGTAAAAAATACGTCTCACAGAATAGAATATGAAAAACGTTGAGGCCTACATAAGGTTTTAATAGATATACAATTTAAAGAAAATCGTTAAAGCCATTTTCAAAATTACTTTAATCTTAAAAATCACTGATAAGTAAACGACTTTATCGAATTTTTACCCAAAACCAAGTATACAGGGTTATTTGTCATGTCAAACACTCACAAGATAACCATTTGGAACCAAATAATTAAGGCCATTTATAAAATAGTTTAAGTAAAAATAATTCCTCAATAAACTACCCATATATTATGTTTTGCCCCAAAAACAAGTAAACAGTGTTTTTTTCTATGTCGAACACGTCCAAGATATCCATTTGGGACCAAATTGTCAAATCCATTTGTAAAATATTTGATGTTTTTGAAAAATCCGTCCTCAATAAACTACCCATAAATAAGTTTTTACTCCAAAACCAATTATACAGGGTTATTTTTCATACCACACTCTCTCCAGATATACATTTTGAACAAAATAGTCTGAGCTATTTTCCAAATGTTTAGAATTTTCAAAAATTCCCCTTCAGTAAGCTAACGTTCAACAAATTTTTGCCCTAAAACCAAATATACAGTGATATTTGGCATGTTAAACAAATCCTAAACAAAATAGTAGGAGCCATTTTAGAACAATGTCGAATTCAAAAAAAGTTCCCATCAGTAAATTACCCTTAATTGAAGGGATAGAGTAAAAATATTTTTTTATGGTAGTGCCCTTTAAATTTAAATATTAAGCTTGAACAAAATCCATCAAACCGTTTTGGATCCATGGCCAGGGACAAACAGGCAGGCAGAAAGACAGACAAAACTATAAAATCCACATTTTTTTGTTCGTGTTTACATAATCATGAAACTTTCTCTTGATAATAGGAAGTAAAAAAACCCAAAAAACCACCGATTTCCTTCATGTTTGGCCTCAAATATACTAAAGATATAATAAGCTACAATCATAACAAATCATAAATCTCAAAAGATAAGGTTGTCTCTTCCACGACAATGCCAAGGTGCTCATACAACATGTCACTGGCTTCTTTTTACTATCTAGCACCCCTTGGGTATAGAAAGTATGGTGATAGTAGGAAAAAAATAATCTAACTCTAAATTTTGACGGATGTCGAGGTTTCATGACTCCCTGAGCCCGAAAATACATAACTAATATTTAAGATGATAAACACGAATAGAAGAAATTATAATATATTCTAATTATCTCTGTATATTTTAGAATACATTCTAATTCCTTTAATTCACTCAATTATTCTTTATAATTTTAATTTAATATTTTTTATGTAACTTTAAATTTTTTTTTAAGGGATTGCAAACTTGGGTTTTTTCATTCGAGTCGAGTATTACAAAAAGTTCCTGAGTTCGTGTATATTCATAATTTTAAAATGTTTAAGAGCATACATTTGTTTATTTTAAAAGTAAAATAATGCATCTTTTTTAAAATTTCAACAGTACAAACATAAAATTTAAAGAACACATCTTTAAAATGTGAGTTTTTAAAAATATATAACATTATTATTATTAGCACCGCGTCTTACTACCCGTTCGGGTTATACGCACTTACGCTAATGTGTAATGGTAGGGTGATTGTGAGATGAAATGAAGGATCTACAGTTTAACGTGGAATCCGAACCACGGTGGAGGCCTGGCAATATATAACAACACATATTCTTAAAATAAGAATGACACTCAGTTTTATAAATAGTAAATACTCTTGAGAATTTTTTTTAAATGGAAATATTTTTAGTTTTTGAATTAGAAATAACACTTTAAAATATTATTTGACATAAGTACCACACTCAAATAAAATATAAAATAAAATATAGTTAAAATGGTTTCAAAATGTCTTTAAATACATTAAAATGACTAACAATAACAACAAAAGTTTATAAAATCTACGTTTTAATGAGCTAATATTTCCCCAAAACATGCCTCCGTAAATTTATTCAACCTATAAGAAAACGTGAGAATCACAGTTATAAATTTGAAATGTTTCATATTTCGTTTATTAGTTCTATGTGTAAAAATCACACATGGTCACTTCTTTTGTTCCAATTCCATTCCTATGCACAGTTGCGCATACCCCTGTACCTTGTATGGGCTCTCGCTAAAAATTATCTTATTGCAAAATAAAATATTTTAATTCAATTTTTAATGCTTATAAAAGTTGATATTATACTACTATAAAACTGACACACTCACTGACATTAATGTTTACCCACTTTCAGATGAGCTAGAAACTTGAAATTCGGCAAATTTATAGCTTCTAGCCTGTAACCGACGGGAAAATTCCAAAAAGCTAAAGAAAAAAATTTTAACCCCGAAAAAAATTCTAAATGTTGGAGCAACTTTAAAGTCAGTGCGGACCTTTCTTTGGAGGTTTCTTGTGGCTAAACGGTAAGACCAATCAAAAAACGGCTCTGGAATTTCTTTAGTATACATCCACTTGCAAAGAAAACTCATTGGGGGTTTGGGGGTGGAGCTCCCAACGAGCAAAGAGAGTTCATACTATAAAATGAAAAATGAGATGGTTAAAATAATATTTCTAGTAAACAATATGAAATAGTAGGTGCTTTTTTTTTTAGTTTGTAAGTAGTAAGTAAGTAAATATTTATTGTAAATGTTGATCAACAATGATCTTAGACATATTACCCAACTTAATTCTATAACTAATGCGTAAATGATGCTAGTTTTGTAGATGAACATATTATACAAGTTCTAAATGTTTGAAAACAATCACTATGTAACCTAGATGATAAATATTTACTCGAATTGAAATTATAATCTTAGAAAGAAGCTATGTAATAATAAGAAAAAATAATGATTATTCGATTATTTAGTAATATATTTAGCATTTTTTTAAAAAATTCATTGCCTTGTCAAGACACTGAAACTTAAATCGACGATAGTTCAAAATGAACGACAATATTAAATAAGTTTACCAGTCTAAAGTAATTTTAGAGCTCTATTACTTTTTAATAAAATTTGATATTTTCAAATCTGTTAAGTTACCGAATGATTTATAAGTGAGACTACCGGTATCTACTAGAAGAGCACTACATTTTTTATTTTATTTGTAAAATCAATTATTATTGTTCATAAAATTATGACCAATAAACTTCAACTTATCATTCCTAAGTCTTACCTTGTATTAAAATAACGCTCCTCAAATAATACTTTTTTTAATGTTTAGGATGTTTTCTAAAATGCAATAATAATAATAATAATAATAATAATAATAACTGTCTTAAAAATATATACCGCTACTTTTTAAGGGCTGTTGAGTCAAAGCCAGGCACAATAAACATGTGACTTGTTGGGGGGGGGGGAAGGGGGGGGGGGGGGGAACCATAACCAGGTATAGAAATAAATCCAAACCAAATTGCCAAACACAATGATTGGAGTGAGTAGAGAAAATTAGTTTTAATCTATCAGACATGCGCCAGCCCGCATTAAGTTAATAACAGCATCCAATAATTGAACAAGTCTATAATGAAGTTGGGTGAGCGATCGTTGGGGGAGCAAATAACGCGCGCTTGCAGCACAGCAATAAATGCAACCAAGCAATAAATCGTAATTACCTCCTGAATACAAACCGAGAGGTACGCTACCACAATAGTATTGATTGTGCGAGTTACACGTTGTGCCTAGACGTCATTTAGTGTGTCACAGCGGAGCCACAATACTCACTATCGCATTCATCTAGACCGGTAGACTGAGGCACACAGAGGTACAGAGGTACAGGAGGGATTTTGACCACAAGGCACGATGAACGAATCTTTCAGAAAATGGGAGTTCAGTAAATATTTTTAACCAATCGTCAAGAACCAGTGATCGTCCTATAGCTAATTAAACTGTTTGAGACCTAGTGGATAGCGCCCTCCCATTTAGGCGGGGGTTGGGGGTTGGTACGTTCCTAAGTTCGGTAACCAGTGCCGGTCGATCCCAACCCATAGAACCGTAATCAAAATGTAGTTAACTCTATACGCCATTTTATTAAGTATCAGTGGGCACGCGGACTAAGGCATCAAACTCACCTGGACCGATTCTTTAGTGACCGAGATATCGGGATTCAAATCCCAGACTGGTGTACTGGTTTTATACTCCCTCTCCACGTAAATGAGGAAATATATTCTTTAAAATTCTCATTTTTTCAGCCTAATCTCATTAAATAAATTGCAAAGAGCCAAGACGAACAGTAAGAAGTGTTGCACACAAAACATGTGTGATGTGTGTGATTTGTCCCCACAACATGGAGCTATGTGAAATGTTCAAAATTAAATATAGTATAAATTGTTCTTGTACATTATATATTTAACGTTATCCTCCACCTAGAAATAAACTTATATCGAACCCCGGTATTTAGAGTCAAAACTAAGCCCACTAGAGTACATATTCAGCTTTTTATAAATACAAATAATACAGTTCACAACATATTGAAAGAAAGTAGGATAAAAATCCCAAATCCCAAATATGTCCATTCCCATAATGCAACAAACCTCTGTTTCCATCCGAAGCCAAGAACTTGAATGTAAATTAATGTTGACAGCTAAAGTGGTCTTTCCAAGGTTTCACTTTGTGGTACAGTAACTAAGATGTAGCGACAAACATGTCCATAAATGGTTGAGCGCATGTATTTAAAAAATATACCTTTAAACTGTGGGACCACTTAATGTCCAACAAATAATCGCCATCATCTTAAGGAAGCTGCAAAACTATACATGTGTCAAGTTAGTAATATCTTGGCGCCGCCATATGAAGATATAAAAAAAATTCTAAAAATTAAAGATTGGCCAAATGTCACTAAATTTATCTTTGAGCCCAAAAATAAAAGATAAATCTAGAATACTGTGTCCTTGGGACACGAATAACTTAAAGAGGATCTAGTGACTTTGAAAAATATCAGCTAAGTATAAATAATAATAAAACGACTCTACATGTACCGCTAAGAAATGAGAAAAAAAAAAAATTGTAATGATATTGATAGAACTGAAGCTGGTGAAATTATGTATTTGCAATTCTAGTTACAGTCTAATTTAAACAATCAAAACACTTGCTTATGAAACAAAGAGAAATATTAAGTTCTCAAGTGAAGATCAATTAGAAAAGGTGAGAGGGAGATGGACAATTTTCCTTTGAGGTCGAATCCTCAGTGAGACAAACTGAATGTCTGACGGAAGATGGGTCGAGTCGGAGTGAATGAATGCCACATGAAATATAGAATTTCCGTTTATCCACATCCAAATCACCAACGTGAGGGTTACATTTCTGACACGGAGTCTAGTTGATATTTTACATCCAGTAAGTGTATGTAGTTAAACTAATTAATTTAGTTTTATAAGCATTTAACGAAAGTGGCACTTAAACTACAGTTAACTTTGAACCAATTAAATAGATCCGGCTAAAAAAAGTGCCAGATTTATTCCTTTTAGTTATTAATATTATTAAATCATGCTTATTGATGGTTTAATCCGAGAGGCAACAAAGTGAAAGGTCATTTGGAGGAAATTTAACCTTCATAAGCAATATGGAGTCGCGTTTGATTATAAATACTTTAAATGTTTTTACATCACGTTAAGAATAAGAAACAACGTCATCAAGATTTGAACCCAAGTATTTCGATGCTCATATGGCAAGCGAAATGCAAATATATCGCACACATTCCGGAGTATAAAAAGTACGTTTACCCAAGGGAAAAATAAAAAGTAGGCTAGGAGGGGGATGCACAATTTATGAAAAAGGTTCCGTAGATTAACACAAAAATAACAACAATACGAAGTAACTTTGTAGAGACAACACCCACTCCCAGAAATAAATAAAAAAAAGTATATCAGGAGAGGTGATTTACCTCCTACTTTCAAACACTTGAACAATATAGGACATACTAGAGGGATACTTAAGTTTTTTTCTATAGAGTCAAGCAATTATGAAATTGGTTGAGAGAAACGTGATCAGCTTACAAAAGTGAGTACGGTATTGCACTAGACAATGAGATTACACTGAGAATATGAATTAATTGTTGGTAGTCCAGACACTCCTATTAGAAACACTAATTTACAAACCATTGTGATATTCTCAACCGGCTCAAACAAAGTTGACATTCTCATTAAAAGAGAATGTCGACCTCGGTGGTCTTGGGAGTAAAGTCCCCGGCTCATGATCCGATATTCATGAGTAAAAATCCAGCCGCGGCCGACGGATTTTTCTTTAGCGATACAAATCCGTAGCACAGCTTTCTTATTTTAGTTTAATAATAGTCCGACACCTTAGCTTAGTCGGTAACGTGGCCATCTAGTGATCTAAGGGTTCCTGGTTCGATTCCTGGCATGACTAACAATGGTATAATTGGTGAAATGTGGGTTTACCCTTTCACACATGAATTAGCGATCGAGAATTGGATGTTGTATCTTTTCTAGATTTAAGTTAGTTTTTATAAGTCGTGTACTGATACAAATCAGTCTTTTGGGAAAATGCACGTTAAATACCACAAATAAATGAAAAAGAGTTTCATAATAAATAATTTTTGAAATTATTAAAATATAAGAGGAAGTTTGTATGATTGTGGCGTACTATTTAATTAAATTAAATTTTTAACATTTTTTTAGCGTCACATCTTACTACAGTTACGGGCTATCTATATTTGCATGGTAGGGAGAGGGAAACATTATTTTTTAGAAAAAATCGGAATTTGAACTCAAACCTCCTCATCCCCAGGAAACCAAACCAGACGATCTTGACATTAATAAATAATAATAATAATAATAATAATAATTTAGCGCCACGTCTTATTACCCGTCCTGGTTATAAGTTTAAGTACTAATTACGCTAATGGGTTCGGTATTGGGAAGGTTGAATTTATAAGAAGTGAACCAGCATTTGCGTTGAGGGAGAGTGGAAAACTATTTAGGAGAAACCACCCCCAATCCACCCGACAGAGATTCGAACCTCGATCTCCCCATCCTCGGCAATTTAGCTCAACACGAAACTAGCGCGTTAGCCAAATACTCCCCGAGGCGGGTGACATTTAGTTTGCGTGCCCAACGATTCACGCATACTAATGACTTAATCCAAAGGGTAGATATGAGGACGGTTAGAGAAATTAGCCCACAAGAGAGTGGTACTCGTATGGGAAAACCTTTAGAGATAAAGCACACGTGGAAAACCATCATTAGGTGCACCCAGTCTAGACTCAAACCTTTACCTTCTCATCACTGATATTTTAAATTAGTGCGAATTTGATGCCTTAGGTGGTTGACCCATCGGTAAGAAGCAAGTTCTTAAATAACATGAATTAAATTGAAGCGATGAGTCAAAAACAAATGTTTGAAAAAGTGTTATAATATTTAGCGAAAGAAAAGAGAGCATAGGGGAGACCGGGTCAAGATGACGAATTGCAATTTGCACTGTCTGTGATGCCGAGAGAAGGTTGGCCTGAGAGTAGCTGTGGAGCAAGAAAGTTGCGTTACCGCACCCTTGCAGTGAAATTGAAGGTAGGTTTGATAAGCTCTTATTCAGTTGTAAAGAATGGTTCTTGTTTGTTACATGCTATTAGCGATTATGTGTTATATTAACAATTTATACGTGTAATAGTTTTTATAGATATATATTTTTGTTTATGACTATGAAAGTTATTGAAATGATGTAACCCGGAGCAATATGGCGGGGGTAAGTTGACAAATTCGTCATCATGTCCCAGTTTTATAAAACTTTAAAAGTATGTCCATATATTTAGAAACTTGCAAGTGTGAGAGTTAATTAATATGAACATTACTAAAATTAGGCTAAATAATGTGGGTTTTAGAAATGTTTCTCAAAGTAACAGACTACAACGTTATTTTTATGCTAGCATTGTTATTGGCATGCAATGCACACTTAAAAATGTAAATGTCCTCTGTAGATTGTGTGAACATGGGTCAGGAAGACCGATACAAGAAATGTAGGTCAGCTTTTTGGCACGGCGTACTTGAGGGCAGCAACAGTAGCAAAAGCAGTAAAGGGTTTAGAAGCTTGCAGAATTCAACCATACGATCCACATACTTTTACCGAAGATGATTTTGCACCTTCAGCAACAACTGACGAGATCTTCCTCAGGAAGGAACTTCACATGATGAACCAACTTTGGTTTGCAATGGACCACAGGCAGTTGCAGTGAAAAATGATCTCCCCCTACAGACAAGTATTCCGCATCCTGCAACATCCCAGCAGCAAGACCAACCAGAAGCAGTTCATGCTCAAGCAGAGGCTCCTGTTCGTGGTTCCGAGTAGAATGAGAATATAACTGTGCAAACATCAATTCCTACTGAAGCACAAGTCACTCTCAACTACATTAAACCTTTGCCAAGAGCAAATAGATCTATAAAATCGAAGCAGCCAGTTGTAACAGCATCTGTTCTAACGAGCACGCCTGGAAAGATATTCTCTTAGAAAAAGAACAACAAGAGGAAAATCTATTTAAAAAATAAGGAAGAGTGGATGCCAAAAGAGCCGCAGAGAAGTTATTACAAAAACAAAGGAGGCTCAGGAAAACACTGAAATTATACTGTGCCCAGGATATGAAGAAGAGCTTGTTGACCCTCCTAATGAGGACTGGGTGAAGTGTGGAGCTTGTGGATAATGGTGGCATGAGGAACTGTTCAAGCTATGAAGGCTGTGGCCAGTTTACGTGTGACTATTATTAGTATTAAAATATAATAATTGTCTATTATGACCTAAACAATGTTATTGATTTCTTTCATTACTATATTGTTTCACAAGCACCTTAATGTTAAATGCCATGTTGTATGTGGATTGCTTTTTTTCTAAGACCATTAGTTGATAGTTAAAGTTAGCGAATAAAAATTGAAATAAGATATGTAATATTGAAATTATTTGATATTTAAATGTGTAAGTTATGTTATTATACAAAATAATGTTTTTATAGCATATATAAAGCATGAACATTCTAGTTCGTCATCTTACCTCAATAAGTTTGTAAACTTGCCCCGGTATTGGGGTAAGTTGACGAATTTGCAGTGCTGTCATTTACAATTTTTTACAGCTAAACAAATGTATTTTATAACAAATTACAATGATTAAAAGTTAATCAATGAAATGCTCTTAAATATAAAAAAAAATACTCACTATGATATATGGATTACAACTATTTATATCAGCCATTCCTGCTTGAACGTCGTCAACATGCCTCGGTCTCCCCTACCTATTTACCCTTATTACATAAATAGCTGGTGTACCACGTTCTTCGTGCGGGGAATCCATAAAGTAGCTTTGCTATTTTTAGTATCTAAAATGAACCACAGGGAGTAACCAAATCCTAAATTATGTTTTAACATCAATCCATTATTGGTTTGAATTGTAATATAAAATGCGAAAGTAGGTTGACTAATACACAATGTAAGATATAATCTGAACTTTTTTTTTAAGATTAAGTTATAACTTTCTCTCTACACAATACTTTGGGCCTGTTGGTGTTGATAAAAAAGAATGAAGAGTGTCAAAGCATAAATAATAATTGGTTGTCATAGGATTGTAATTAAAACAAGCCAACAGTTATTTGCATTTCTTTTACCACATTTACCCCATTTAGCCTTTTTTTAAATTGTTTAACCACCTTACCTTAGGAAATAACCTTTTTACCCTTTTTTCCTATTTACCCTTTTTGCCGATTCCACCAAGTTTACGCTTTTCTCCCCGTTACACTTTTATCCTTTCTTTCCCCTTTTAGCCCTTTTAGAACTTTTTAATATATTTTTAACATTTCTTTGACCCCTTTAAACTCTTTATTATTTATTACTTTTTGCCCTTTTTTACTATTTTTTGCTCAAATGTTCCCTTTTTAACATTTTGGTTATTTTTGGACATTTTTTGCAATTTTGGTTCTATCGTCTTTTTTGATTAGATTTACTTTTTATCATTTTTACCCTAAAGTAATGTATGTATGTATGTATGCATGTATGTGTGTGTAATGTATGTATATGTATGTATGTATGTATGTATGATGTATGTTGTGATGTATGTATGTATGTATGTATGTATGTATGTATGTATGCATGTATGCATGTATGTATGTATGTATGTATGTATGTATGATGTATGCATGTATGTATGTATGTATGTATGTATGTATGTATGCATGTATGCATGTATGCATGTATGCATGTATGTATGTATGTATGTATGTATGTATGTATGTGTGTGTATGTATGTATGTATGTATGTGTGTGTATGTATGTATGTTGTGTGTTGTGTTGTGTATGTATGTATGTATGTATTATGTATGTATGTAGTATAGTATTTATGTATGTATGTATGCATGTAATGCATGTATGCATGTATGCATGTATGCAATTTATGCATTTTATGCATGATGCATGTATGCATGAAATGGTATGTATGCATGTATGCATGTATGCATGTATGCATGTTTGTATGTATGTATGTATGTATGTATGCATGTATGTATGTATGTATGTATGTATGTATGTATGTATGTATGTATGTATGTATGTATGTATGTATGTATTTATGTATGTATGTATGTATGTATGTATGTATTTATGTATGTGTGTATGTATGTGTGTATGTACGTACGTCATAGCACTACAAGATTTTTTCATCTACATATGTGTGCCATGTTCCTTGACAACCCATGTTACAGAGTGATTATAAATGCATGCGTTTAGCTACAGACTCATATTCGCATTACCAGGGGCATTTATACCCATGCTGATATTTTGTGTGAGTTTCAACAGTAATTAATACTTATTAGCATTTATATGTGGAATACTCGTACACAAGTTTAACAAAGGTACGATAATAGATCACCATAACTGAAACACATCAGCCGACATCCGAACAAGCCACCAACGATATAGTTTGGAACAGTTCAGTCTACAGTATCCTACTACCTTATGATAGAAGAGGAGATGAGTGAAAGGAAAATTACCATGTATCCATCCACCAAACCATATAATCTGCAAGAGCGTATGTCGAGTTGTTAATTTTGGCAGTGGAAATTTTCATAATAAACAAATGGTTTTTTTTCTTTTAACGGTTTTTACATTATTTAAACAAGAATTTATGAAAGCAACCGAACTGTGGTTCACTTAAAAATGCTTTTCCAACGAGAAATTCTAAAATGCTGCGTGCTCTTTTAAAATCAAGATGGCGAACCAGCCGAAACAAGGGATAACTGTATAAAGGTTAAAAGTGATGAAATAAATAAAAAAGATAATTACATTAAAAAGCTGCAAAGAGAGAAAAAAAGGTAAAAAGGTTAACGGGTTAAAAAAGAGTCAATAGGGCACTGAGGGAAAAAGAGCAAAAAATTATAAGGTTTTACTCCTACAAAGAAGTGGTGTAAACGCAGGTTTAGTAAGGATGTTAAAAGAGAGTTTTGAATTACGTTTTAATATTTGTTTGGTTGTAAAACAAATTATAGTAATTTTTTTTAAATACTTTTTCGGCTGGTGTTTAGAACTAGTCTTTTCGGGCTCGAGTCGCCGAGCCGAGATGAAGAAAGAACTTCCGACGTTTCGACTGTCGATATAACAGCCATTATCAATAGGAGGCTTTCTTTAACGCGGTTCAATTCAGATAACACTAGTTTTAATTATTTAACACACTCTTAATTAAAAACTTTTGTACTAATATAATCATGGTTTGGGGCCATTCTTTAATATTTGTATTGCTATTGCTATATCATTGATGTATGACTGATAAATCATCACTTCAATTAAATATGAAAGTAGTTTTAATATGTCATCCTACACCTTAGAGTTCAGTCGGATGCAAGTCTGCCTACTGAAGGTCTTATATTTTACTCTAGGCATGGCCTAAAAATATAGGATTGGTGAAATGTGAATTCCCCCTTTAACAATGATGAATAACGCCCAGGGGCAAGGTGTTGTGTATGTTCTATACTTAAATTAGTTTATAAGTCGTGTGTTGATATAATAATGTAATGTCGGTTCAGAAAGTACACGTTAAATACCACAAATTAAATTGGAAAATTTAATATGTTAGTGAAAATGTTTATTTTAGAACAAAAGTTTGTTAATCAATAGAGTGGTTTCCTAGAAAAAAAGTAAAAAGTTCCAAATAGTTTTATCACTGGTTAAACCAAGAGAGAGAAGTGTTTACACATTAAGTTGTGACTACGAACTTTTGCACACATTACAGCACCTGCTCTCTGCATGGTTCGGGACATGAGTATATTTTAATGAATACATCGGACGCAAATACTACCAGTAATGGCTACAACAGGCTTCATCTACAGCAGAAATAGTTTATTCGTTGCTATTAAGGTGGGGGACGGAAGACATAGGATTCCCGGTGATTGGGAGATCAGGGTTCGATTCTTGGCCATGTAAACTGATTAAGGTTATTAAAAACTAGCCCCCATCCCCGTAAAAAAAATATTGTAAAGAATCCTGTAAAACAAAGCTTCAAATCATCCATCATGCCAATATAAAAACAAAACTTTTTTTTACTTTTTTTTTTTAAATACAGTCCTAACATCACTGTATAGCCCCCTCCCTCTTTTTATCCTTCCTCCTATTTTCATCTCATTCCTCTTTCCTCACCCCTCCCCTCCTCCCCCTTCCACAACCCCACTTAGCCTTCAACAACTTTTTTTTCCAACGACTATATAATATACTATCGACATTTTTATAAGGAATAAATTTAATTTTCAAAATAGCCTATGTTACTCACTGATAATGTAGCTTTATATTGGTGAAATAATTTTTAAAATCAGTCCAGTAGTTTTTGAGTTTATTCATTATAAAAACTACAACAAAAATACAAAAAACACCAAATTTTTCCTCTTTATAATCTTAAGTATAGATGTGCTGTATTATTACTGTGGTTTTTTCATCCGATTAACAGACTAATACCGTACCCCTTTGGTTAAGCCATCAATAAGTGGTACCTGCTTCGATGGCCGCATGGTATAAGGCGTCACTCTCGCAGTAGACTAGACTGCCAATGAATGGGAAATAGGGATTCGAACACAGGTCGGGTGTAGTGAGAGTGGTTTTTCACTAACGATTTTCTACTCTCCATCCATGCAAATGGAGGTACACTTTCTATAAAACTCAACCTTCTTCATTCCTAGCTCACTAGCGTAATTAGTACACACGTGTATAGCCTGAACAGGTAAAAAGATGCGGTACTAAAACAAAGTAAACCCAATAACTCTATAAAGGCCTATAAACAACATTATTATATTCAGTATTTATAATAAAATTATATTTTTAGATGGTAGAGTTTTTCAAATTTGAATGTAAAAATATGTTTATTAATGCCCCAAAAATAAATTATGTAATATGGACGCACACGCTCTTTCAGAAAAAAAAACTTAGCATTTTATATATATTTTTACTAATCAAATGAATCTATAATAAAATGAAATCATGACCTTTTTAAATATATTTTCATATTTGAATCATTAACTATTTCACAAATGCCACAAAGGGTTTCCCTTTAATTTTCCTCCAGTATAATGCGAGGAACATATTTTAAGTGAGCACGGGCCGCATTTGGCCCGTGGTCCACCAGTTGGATTGAATTGGCCAAATCCAAAGAAGTAGCAAGCTAGACCAAAATCGTAAGGTTCGAATACTTATTCAGGATACATTTTTCATAGAACGATATTTTCAATGAAATTTCTGTACGCAGGCTCAGGGTTACCATCTTGGTCTTTACTTTGCTGTAATAGTCGCCATTTTTAAATTAGTCTAGTCGTATAACTAATTTATAATGTTCGTGAAAGTATAAAAATAAATTTTACGGTTGAGTTTTGTCTGTGTATGGGGGAGGAGTTTATATAGGGCTAATAATGATATGTTAAGTTATGCATAAAGCCGCTCAATATCTAATTTGCTTTTTCTTTAAAAGGCTATTTTGTGATTCCAAATGTTTGTATGCAAATAGGTTCTTGATCAAGTTGCGTGGTTTGAAAATAGCGAGGAAGAAATGCGGGGTATTTTAAATACGTAGCGGAAAAAGAAGGCGTTCGCCACACAACTGACAATTAAATCAGCACTCAGCACCAGAAAAATAACGGTAAAGAAAAAAAAAAAATCGATGATGTGGCCTGAAAGAGCGTGACTCTTCTGATATATGAATTATACATGAGAACACTTGGGACTTTCACCGGAAGGAAAAGCAAGATAACTCACAATGAAAAGCGGCATAAAATATTTTATGACATAATGAATCTCGCATGAGATATTTTTCTTTACCCACATCGGTGGGCACACGAACTAAATATCAAACTCATTTCATCTGGTTAACCGACGGAGAAGCGATTCGAACCACTATAGCTGGGTTTTTCCCCCTCTACTTTTACTCCATTAAAATGCGGGTATAAATTCTTTAAATTTGTATCTTTTTATTCTTATTGCATCAATGTAATTAAACGTCTATAGTCCAGACAGTGGTAGAACACGGAGGATTTTTGTTGTACCTGTACGTTAGGTTGGGTTTATTATATTCATACATAACGCATAGCTAATAGCGAAGAATGCATAGCGTAAAGTGTACAAAACGTAATAAAAATACAACAGTTTATAATGAAACATGGCGATTAAAGTCTTTCTTAAATAGATGGTTTATTATTTATATAAACTGGCCTAACCTCATTGCTCTATTAGATAGGGAATTTAAAACTACTTCACATAATCATTCCCTTGGGGAAAAAAAACGGTATCTTTTGAAGCATAAAGCAAACCTAGTTTAAGTGGTGGCTGTGATATCAAATCAAGTTTGAGTTTTATTAGGTTCTGATTTTATTATTGCGACTAATAGAACCACTTCTCAATTAAATAATAAAAAATGTAACATTTACCCTCTATCTACAAATAATATATACAATCACAGTCACTTAAAAAAATCAAACATGTATGGCTACCACAAGGCATTCCAAACATGAATAGAGTATACTATGTTGAGCCTGCTGTGTAAGCTGTCCTTTAAGGTGCGGTCGCATAGCTACTAATACACAGTAAAAGTGACTTATTTGCGACCGAAATTCTAGATGAACCAATTATGATACATTTTTTATTTTTTTTATTATGACTGTGTGGACACTTTTCTAAATTGATATTGAATTATATAACTAATTTTTTTATGCATAAATTTTTAAAATTAACTCAAAAAACACATTTTTGAAAATAGTTTGATTTAAAAAAAACAAAAACGTACTATCTTAAGTTTTGTGTGTAGTTTAAAAATATAATATTTTTAATCACGTAAACCTATTCATAGGGCCATAAATTTGGCAGTAGTTACATAAATTTAGTTGTATTACAAGATAGGGGTGGCAACCCCCACCATACCTACTCAAGCCAAGAGAGAGAGAGGAAGTGTCTGGAAGAACCCAAGATTCAGCAGTCGGCAGGCAGTAATCCTATTGTTCGCTTGGTAGGACAACACTAACAGCCTTGAAACATGTCCAGAGGACCAGTTGGAATATTTCAGTTGCATTTTTTTTCCTGAGTTCTAAAAAAAAAAAATTGCAAGCTAGAAGGTGAACCTACATCAACATTATTTAATAAAATATATTTTCAATGGGGGTTTTTAACATGTAATTTATGAAAACAAGAATTATATAAGCACACGACTTACAACTAGCTTTTAACTATGACGTACATAACGGTTTACTAAAGTTAAATTAGCGAATTTACCTGGGGTCAAAACCGGGACCCTTAGCATAGTAAGTACACGTGCTATTGTCCTAGCTAAAGTATCAGTTAAAATATAATGAGAAACGTACTACGTAAAATATGATAAGCCACTTTAAATAAATATTTAAAAAAATATAGTGATCAAAGCGTAGCTTTGATAAAATAATATTCAATATCAAAATTGGATCCAATTTAAATGTTGTGCAAGTTGCCGCAACTTATGATGACTCTCAACACACAAAGTATTAAATTATTTACCTTTATTTTGTATTAAAGATTGAATACTTTTCTAAAACATGCAATTATTTGTATGCTCCTAAACTATGAATGATCTTTTTGAGGTCAGCGTAGCATTTCGAAGTGTTCGGAAACTATATGCTATCTTCCAAGTAGACCAGAGTTGGAATGGGCCCCCCAAAAGGGCTTGGCTTTCCAAAGGGCGTAAAATATTTAGATGATTTCAAAAAGTTTACCTATTTATTGTAAAATAGCTATACGAATTCTGGTAGAATTAAATAATATTCACTAATAATAATTATTAGTGGTTACTGCAAAGACTTCCAAAATAACATTATTTTTGTTTTTCCGTTATTATTGGATAATGTGACTTTCATAGGTTATTTTTAATCAAATAGTATAAAGAAAAATTAATGAGGTAAGTGAATTTTATCTCACAAAATTGGAAAAAAATCTATCATTTAAGGAACAAATTGTACAAGATATTATATCCTTGGCAAGGATCCTCGGACTATTTGGATATAGTCTGTTTCAACAACATTTATCCTGAGCAAACTGGGTTTGTCTGGGAAAAAAGGGTGGGTACTACATCACACCCCCAATCACCTCAACTAAACCAGACTTATATCAACGCTGAATACAAGTCCCTCCAAAGACACACACCAATACATTCCAAAATACATTTTCAATTTTACGCCAAGCTCTCAAATATTTTAAATTTATAAATTATTGAATGAATTATTCAACTTTACATATCCAAATTATAATAAGGGAGAGACACTGCTACAAATCCTATTTATAACATAATAATACGTGTAATTACATCAAATATTACTAGTCACAGTAAGTTCATTAGAGAAATTAAAAATTGAAACGGGCCATCAAAGCTTATTCCAGGGAGAGAGTTTTGTAACTATCTCCGTAAGGTTATGTGGGAACTAACTTGAAGGCCTACGAAAGGCTCTCCTTACCAAACAAACTTAGTAATTAAACAATAGATCTTGTTGTTTAATATCTTAAGTTTTCTTAATTCTTACTTCAGCAACGAAAAATTACGCAGGAGCCAAAAAATTACACACTTGTAAAATCATCACCAAACGCTATCACAAACATTAAACAGCTGATTTCCACTGCTACAAGGGCAAACCACATGACAACAGCCACACGGATCATGGACGAGGTGTGCCTTCTCTCCGACTGTGGCCGGCGCCGATCGCCCCTTGTTGCCGAACATCCTCCAACCCCTAAATTTAATTTCACCTCAACGGCCCCGCCTAAGCTTTATTATTCGAATATTATTTTGAATTTAATTTTTTTTAGATTCATCATTGCAAATTTTATTCGCCAAGAGCGAGGTGGAGCCTGTGCTGAGGGCGCACAGACTAAAGAAACTCAAGGGCAGATGGGCCAGCCCAAGTCTGATGAGTAGACTAATAAAAATGACATAGCCTCCCTAAAGTTTCTAATGAACTGGTCCTTGCAAGGAACTATTTCTACCTGCTACAGAGGTTTGAAATCTTTTCTTTCGTAAGTTAGTCAGGTGTCTCTCCGGTTAGCGTTTAGTGTTCGTAAATAGTAGCTAATAGTCTTGTATAAAGTGAGGAAAGTGCATAGTTTCAGCGTTATGTCAGAAACACGTGTGAAGGGACTGATGCGCTACTCGACTAAAGGTAACAAGATTGTACGTCCATCAAGAAAACCGAAGAAAAAGCGTAGGCCTCAAGGGCTAGCAAATTACTGGAAAACAAAATGGTATGTATTTTACATTAAAACATAAACAAAAGATCTAAATCCATTAGTATCAGGGGAAAAAAGAATGAAGCTGTAAAAAGGAGAAGTTAACATTATATAATTTTGTTGCGATGGCTTAGAAATCTAACCAAATTTGTATTTTCCAAACTTTAGTTCACGTGCTGAAAGTACATAGGACTCACAAAGAGACAATTCATCTCAAAATACCTCAAGGAACCAAGAAGAACCACACTTTCTTTCCATGTAAGTATTTAAAAATCAAGATTTCCACATTGATTATTCAAAATAAAAGTTGAAAGAAACATAATTAATTATTGTATTTATTTGTTTGTTTAGGGGTGTTCACGGAGGAGCTCAGGAACGCGAATTAAAAGTGCCTAACATAACAGAGCCTCAAAATGAAAATCTTCGTTTTGATCTATCTATGTAAGTAGCATGCAATAGATTTAAGATGTTTAATTTTTTAAGGAAAAAGTCCCATGGATGCGACCATTATTTGTGTTTTTGTGTGTCTCTCTCTCTTTGTGCATGTTTGTATCAACCCTTTTTTTGGGGGTTCGAATATAAGCCGCGGGACTGGGGGTGAATTTTTCCTTAGTAGTTTCCCATCTCCTCTCCATGCAAATGCGGGTGTGCTTACATAATCACTTACCTTCCTAATCCTTACGTCACTAGATTAAATTTGTCAATTTTGTGATGAATAACGTTCTAAAATAATAATAATATAAATAATAATAACAATAATAGGTTTTTAAAATCCAAAAAGCTGACTGGTTCTTGAAAAAGTCTCGAAGCAATGCAAAATAGCTTGATAAAAATTTGAAATTTCATAAAGAAAAAAATAAAAGATAAAAATCATATATAATAAAATTACAATTAAAACGTTTTAAAGATTTAAATGAGAGCATTGTATCCACCTTAAGAAACTAAAACACTATTAGTTTATTTTGTGTTGAAGATATCTATTGTGAAGTCATACTAAATCGTATAAAACTAGCACGTTGTTTTATACTAGCCTACTTTATAATCCCCAAATATAATAAGTTGTAATTTTTTTAAACTATGAATAATCTACGATCGAATTATACATAGTAAGCCTAATACAATAAAAAATGTATAAACATAATTATGGCCATTTTACACCCGATAAGTGTATCAAGAGCAGCTTTAATACAACCAAATCCCATTTTTAATCTTCATGCCAACTTTAGACAATTTAAAAAGATAACTTTAACTAGATTTTAAATATTCGGGTAGGTATCTCCGGTACAAGTATATTCGTTTTTATTTAAATGATTTTAGTTCATTCATTTTTAATTAATAAACTTAAAAATGTTGTTGTCCTCACAATTTTGATAACGTCTGGAATAATCCACGGAGTGGGCTCCAATCAAATTTTACTTGCTTAACTCTGAAATCAGTTCTGTCAGTCCTGATTATAAATTAACCTTGTTAGTGACAAATCAGACCCGGAACTAAACTGAATTCTGGAATAACATAAGTCAAAACTATGCCCAATATCTTAATAACGCAAGGCAAAACTAAACCTATTTCCGAAATAGTATTAGTCGAAACTAAGCCCAATTTTGGAATAATGTTAGCGAAGACTAAACCCGGTTCCGGAATAATGTCCAGTTAGGATTAATCCCAGTTACAGCCAGCCCTCTGGACCAAGACAGATTAAGTCTAACCTAACCTTAACTACCTATCTGTTTCAAATAAATTAATACATAGTACTTTTTTTTGTCGTATTAGACGCAAGGTTACATTTAGAGTGTCATTGTTTGAAAAACATGTGTTTTGTTTCCGACTTATTATTAATACATTTGACCCTTTTTCTCAGGTATACAAAGAGCTTAGATACATTAATAACTACTAATTCCAAATTAACCCCTATTTCAACATATTCATTACAAGGAAGAAGAATAATCAACCTTAAATATTTTGTTGAACAAATAATATCAATGGATGACCATCTTCCTTTTCACTGCTCTTTCAAAGACATGGATCCAAAACGTGAAATAAGAAGAGGACTGAATTCTGGATTCATGTTCAAATGTAGACTCTGTGGATTGGAAAGTATGTTGTGGACAGATATTCCTGATAATTCGGTAGAAACTCTTTTCATGGACGTTAACAGTGCTGCCGTATCAGGAACAATGAGTACTGGTGGAGGGCATGCACAGCTCGATGAAATGATGTCGACAATGAATATTCCATGTATGAGTAGCAACACCTTCAAAAAGTATCATGATCGCCTAGGAGATGAGTGGGAAAAGGCAGCACAGTGTGAAATGGAAGACGCAGTCAAGCTAGAGATAGAAGAAGCAAAGAAACGAGGGAACATAGCAGCCGATGGGACTCCTCTATTAACCGTGGCAGCTGATGGCAGCTGGGGAAAGGGATCTTACAGAAACAACTACAGTTCGTTGTCGGGTGTGTTAAGTAAAGATTTTCTTCGTATTCAAACGCTTATTTTTAAACCTTATGGAAGTATATCCCACAAATTTCCACACTGTTAAATATGAATATAAATCACTTTTTGGGCATTTGTATTAATTATTATATGACGAATTTAATTTTTGTGCCATACTAACCAAGATAGAGCGCTGCCCAAAAAGAAAAAGAAAAACTTTTTTTAATCTAACTGGGTTAACACAAATTAAAACTCAAAGGGCTCAATTAATTATGATAATTTTATTCATTCAATCAATTTAATCCAACTGAGTGTTAGAAAATCACAATGAAGTTGTAAAAAATCAAGTATACACAAATTTATTTAACTAAACATTACAAATATATTTAGGTTTTTACCATAAACCAAAAGTAAAAAATCCATGTATTTAGATAACATAAACACTCGATTTAACTCGATTTTAGCCAAAGTTTGTAATTACATTTACCTTTGAAAAAAAAAAAATTACTGAACACATAAATCTAATCCGGGACATTCTACTATGCATATTTTGCTATCCAGGAATCGTCCCATTCTCAGAACTATTTCTAGTTTATTCAAGTTCACTATTCATAAGTGTCGTCCTTATTATTGTAAAATACTATTGTGTGTAAACAGACAAGCAAGCTACTAACATGCAAGTCCACTTGCAACTGAAAAAGTTGGTCACCTTCCAACTTTACTAATGCAAGTAGACAATTCAAAATGGCGGCAACTGAAGAATTAGTTGTGCGGCGGACACTTATTTGTGGAATGTTATGAAAAGGATTTTTTTGTGCAATTTTAAGCACCGAATTCATAAAGATAGGAATGGGAGGTATATTGCACTAGAGGATATTGTAAAGTTATATCGGCTGTAAATAAAGTTTCCAAAATAAAATGTTAGGCCTACGTACATTTTTCAAATGTTCTTTGTGAGAGATATTTTTTAATATCGGTAAACAAATGTTATCAATAATTTTTAAAAACCATAATTTCCTACCACTCAACGTGGCATATGTAATTTTTTTTATATACGATCACAAAATATAATACAACATTGTAGTATCGTGATTAGTTCCGGCAACATAATATTCGCGTTATCGGCAAGTAAGGTATGAATGGCCGGTGGTTTTCACGCGAAATCTTCGGCACGTTGTCCAAACTCCATATTTGACACTTTAAACAATCTTTATAAGTTTTAATTATAAATGTTCAGCCCACACACTTCAAACACTTTGTAGTAATGCTTTGGAATATTGAGTAGATACATAATATAATATTATCGTATTGCAAACCAAATAGTCTATATTTAAACCAATCTACAAATTAATGAATTATTACTTTTAAGGAATATTTTAGGCCTAGCAAGCTAGCATTTAACAAGATGTTTTGTTATTAGTATACCAAAATTTAAAACGGGTCTAAAAAACTTGCGTTAGGTCTATTAAAAAAATGCCCAAAAATTAATTTAAGCCTATTATTATTTAAAAAAAAATATTTTAGGCCTACCTAGAATTTAACAAGATATTTGGTTATTAGTATACTAACATTTAAAAGAGGGTTGAAAAAACCTGGGTTGGACCTATTTAAAAACGTGCCCTACCGAATTTGGTTGTATTGGGATTTATTTACCTTAGTTGAGGTTAATTTTATTTAACATGTGTGCTAAATAAGTTAATAAATCAAGTAAAATAATTTAATAATTATTTGGGATCAACTAAAATCTATTTTAATGTATTAAGGAACTAAGAAATAGGAGACACACTATCACTAGCTTTTTTATGTTGTCTATATAAAATAATTTTTTTAAATAGGTAAACTAATTATTAAAACATATTTTCTATCACACATTGTAACTATTCTTTACATTTAATTATATTATTATAATTACGATTAAATATTGTTTCCTAACTACAAATTATAATGTTTTTCAAAAATAAACTAATTATGATAAATTCCGTCTACTGAAAAATTGTAATTTATGTTGCCGCCTATACTTATTCTAAATTCACCCTTACTAGCTCCTAACACATAAGCGTAATTAGTATTTGCGTATAAATTACCCGAACGAAAAATGAGACGCATTGATAAAAAAATAAGGCTCCAATAGAGAGACCAGTTATCACCTCTCTTCATTTTCAGCCATGTTTTTATAAGCGCTACTAATACAAGTGAAAAATACGTGTCAACACAACTAACATGTTAGTAAGCTAATACCACTAAACTTGCATTAGTCCACTAACACCGTGTCAACGGGCCTTTAATCAGTTAGTCTCTCTTCTCACATCATTGGCTGACAAGTCTTAATTTCAAGGGTTGTTTATGCATTGTGTACTTTATACTTTGCATCGATTATGAACGCTATAAGTGAAAATGATGTGTTTGACTTTCTTAAACACTATGCGCTATTCACTATACGCTATTAGTCATGGTGTATGCATTTATCATTCCTATTATTATATATTAATTACGATATTTTCTGAACTATTAGAAAAACACATAATTTATAGTTCGCTAAAGCATTCAAAAGATACGATAGCTTTTCACAAATTACTAAATCATTGCATGTCACGCAGAGTTAAACAAATACAATAAAATAAAATTGCGCAGTACATGCCAAGTAACATACAACTTAGAAAGTGTATTTCCAAGAAGGTTTTGTTGAGCCCATCCAACTTTGTCTTGTTAAATAAATAATATGTAATTTTTAGAAAATTGGCAACTTTTACGTGTTTTTTTTTTTCAAAAGTAAAAATCCAAACGGAATTTAGCTTAACGAGTAAAGCCTAAGAATGTTCGCTGTTTTGAGTTCTTCTAGGATAAAAGCGACATCAGCCAAAAAGCAGTTCGGAAGTCGCGGATGGCTCAATCAAAGCGGATGTTGAGAGACCCGGACGAGAACCCGAGACACACTTAATTCAGTGCTGTGCAACTTGCCAAATATTTTGTGGCATCTCACCAGTAAACAGTTCCACACCGGATGTGCACTTTTGGAAATCAAGAAATAGTAATCAAAAAGAATTAGTGAGTAATACAAAAAATTAGGTCACTTAGTTGAGACAAAATTGCATCTTAGTTTTTCCAGCCAGTCAATTATGTATTTCTCAATAGGCATGTGAATCGAGTTTTATGACAACACTCCTCCGAGTTCCCCTCGTATTCACGCTAATGAGGTCAGGGTGATTTAGGAGGAAATGTAACAGCATTTACGTGGGTGAAGAGAAGGAAACAATTTGGCAAAAACTTTCTTAGTACACTCCAGCTGGAATTCAAATCCCGATCGTCTCGTTACTGGTAAACTAAAATATACTGGCGCTTCTGTGCGTTCATCCACCATTTGTTTAAACAAGATTACCGGTATTGAACACTTTACATAGCACATTTATTCAGTAAAGCCTTACTGTCCGATTAATAAAGCATCCCAACCAAGACCTCTTGAGCGAGTAATCTGATCACCAACAAATGTTCAGAATGAGATAAGTGTGATGAGAGAAGGAGAATGTGGGCTACTTGGAAGTAGGGGGAGGGGTGAAAGGAGGGGCTCACTGGGGAAGGTAGATTGATTTTCTTAAGAGCCCATCTCACGGTCGATTAACCAGGAAATTAGATACAAGATTGCGATCGAACCAGAAAACGTAGTGCGGTTTTCTGCATACGTTATTTGACAACAACAAAATTGGCATCAGCTCATTAGTTTCTTTGATGTTTTTAAAGTAACTTTTTTATATTCAGTTTTTCTTGTATTTTTTAAAAAATATTGTGAAACGGTAAACTTCATTGTATTTTAAAATTAGAATACAGGAAAACAAACCACGATGCGACGTTAGGTTCGAGTTGTAATCCGTGGGGTGCAACAGACATTTAATGGGATACAATCGAGGGATATAGGATATCTACTTTCATGTATTCATATGTCAAGTCACTTTTGATAGATGTTTTCAATCAATACCTATAAAATAGCACCAATAAAATAATAAAATGTTATCAATGTTAAGCGCAAAAACGTATTCGTGTAATTTCTAAAGAGTGCTCCAAATGTCTATTCATAAGAAAATAAAAAGTATAGCTATAGCGCTATAAGATAAACAGTTTATTGATATTAATTAATGTCAAGTCGTGTATTAATCACAACCTGTGAATGTGTGGAATGCCAGGCCTCCAACGTGGTTCAGATTCCATGTTAAACTGTAGGTCCTCCATTTCATCTCACAATCACTAATAACAATAATAATAATTATAATATTAATTAACACAAGTTTTGCCATGGGAATGAGTCTCTTCTACTCTAAACACTAAATGCACTGGGAGCAAGTGTTTTGAAAAATATGATTTTCTACCCTTTCTCCATAATAATTTTTTAGGTCATTTCTATACAAACCTGTTATTTGAAAACATTCCTCTAATAAAATGGGAACAGTTCCAAAACACAGCCAGCTGGTTAAAGAAAGTAGAGACTGCAAAGAACAAAGTGAACCTTTTATTTCAACTATTTTTCCACACTTCAACTTCAAGAATTCATCGACATACCAACTATTAAATGTTCAAAATGTAATTTTAAGTTTAATTGTGCGCGCAAAGATTTCATTTGATGTTGAACACAGCTGTTATTTACCCCACACTTAGGGTACTAAACGTTTATGACCGGCTTCAGAGAGGCGAATTTGAGTAGGTATTGCCAATTATTAAAAATGTTTGTAATAAAGAGGTAGTATACACTGTCACACCCAAAACAAACTTTTACATATGAGGTATTATTCGTTTTGAGTCATTACTAAAAATATTTGCTAACTCAATATTTCACATAGTGAAACGCACTAGAGCAATGATGGGCAAACTTTTCGGGGAGTGGGTGGGCTAAAATAAAAAAAATAAACGTCAAGCCGGCCAACAAAGTTTATTAAAAAGTTACAATGGTAGATTTTACAAAACTATTATTACAATTAGGTCATATTAATTATTAAATGGTATTATAATGATATCTAATTCCAACACAAAGTGAGTTGTCTACAGTATTTAACAAATGATGTACTTAAATTATAATAATCATCATCGTAATCACCATCGTGATCATCATAATAATCATACTCATACTCATCATAATCATACACATACTAATCATACTCATTATAATCATCAACATAATCATACTCATTATAATCATCATCATTATAATCATCATCATAATCATACTCATACTCATTATAATCATCATCATAATCATTCTCATTATAATCATCATCATAATCAATCATTCTCATCATCATCATAATCATACTCATCATAATCATAATCATAATCATCATCATACTCATACTCATCATAATCATAATCATCATCATCATAATCATACTCATCATAATCATCATCATCATTATTATTATTATTAGCACCGCGTCTTACTACCCGTTCGGGCTATACGCACTTACGCTAATGTGTAATGGTAGGGTGATTGTGAGATGAAATGGAGGACCTACAGTTTAACGTGGAATCCGAACCACGGTGGAGGCCTGGCATTCCCCACATTCACAAGATGTCTTGTCAGAGGTGAAGGAAGGGTTTGGAAATCAGATAAATCTGTGCCGGGACCGAGGATTGAACCCCGGCCGCCAGTACAGAAGTCTGACACCTTACCCCTAGACCACCAGGTCACCCTTCGTCAAGTAGACCAGGGTTGGACTGGGCCTTCCAAAAGAACATGAAACTTGTATTTTTAGAGGACGTAAAATAGTTTAAAGAGCACAATTTTTGTACCTATTAACTGTAAAATAACTATACGAGTGCTGGTAGAATTCAATAATATTAATTGATAAAATATATTGGTAGTTCCAGCAAGGACTTTCAAAATAATATCCCCCCCCCCCATGTGTCTCAAAGCATTGTTTAATATCATGAATTGCATAGGTTATGTTCAATAAATATTGTATAAATTCATGGACCAGGTGAATTTTATTTCACAAAAGTGAAAAAACATCAAGCATTTAAGGAACAAATTGTACAAGATATTATTCTATATCCTTGGCAAGGTTCCTCGGACTAGTTGGATACAGCCTGTCTCAACAACATCCATCCTGAGCGAAATGAAAGGAAGTGTAGACATCATACACCCAATTACCTCAACTAAACCTGACTTGAATCAGCGCTGAATACAAGTCCCTTCAAAGCAACACATTACAAAATAAATTTTCATTTTCAAGCCATGACAAAGCTTCTAAAATTTTTAAAATTATCAAATGAATTCAACTTTACATATCCAAATACTGAGATCGTAACCCAACTCCCTCCCCCTCCCTGGAATAAGTTTTAATTACAACGTTCTTTCTCTCGCCCTTTTTGATTTCGAATTTCTCTAATTAATTTACTGTGACTAGTAATATTAAATGGACACTACACGTATTATTATGTTATGGTTGGGATCTATTTAGCCTCCTTTCATTAATATAATTATTATTATCTTCAATTCACCCAACGAAAATACTATTTACTTGTCGTATGGACAAAAAAAATGTATGGTAGTCGAAAGTTTATAAAAAGATTATAATCTTTGAAAATTGGTATGGAATCAAAATAACTAGATTTTATTAAAATTGCATATTTCCAAAGCCTGTCTTAAGCACACTAGAGCAATGAAAGTAATTAATCCAGAATATATTTTGAATGTACAAAAGACAAAACAAATTAGCCAAAGATTTTGGAAACAAAGTAATTATATAGATTTTTATTCTTTATTTTACAAACTGTCGCTAAAATACCATTATTGATTAAAAATGTATTATATTGTAATATATTGAGAAAATGTGTTTTATTGTAAGGGCTACTAGATATTTATATATAGTACTATGTTAATGCAGTAAAAGTCACAACTCAAAATTGCTCATAGTAGAAGGTGGCTGTTTTAACCATGTTCCTCAGCTTGTTAGAACTAATTGCAGAGGCAACGGCACATCAAACAAGAGTTAGAGTAAGTTTGTGACTCAATGTGGGACTTTCACAAATAGGTATATTTTTTTGTCACAGAAATTAACTTATTCATTTGGAAGAACTGGACTCTAATGTATTCCACAACACGATATAGTCCACGAGCCATTGTAAGATGGATATCAAGATAGAACAACTTCAAAGCACTTGCGATTTTCATTATATATGCCGTGGCATCCGAATATAACACCAGGGCCTTCTCTACGTGAGCTCACCTAGGCCAAAACACTTTCAATTCATCATTCACGAATTTTAGAACATGATACGTATATTCCAGCACTTCTCAATAAATCAAATATGGTTTGAAAATATCCTTAGGATCTATCTTACCTACCACAAGGTTCACAACAAAATTACCCTAAAAAACCGTGATTTCATCCACAGCGACCCATATGAAGGCATTTCCCATTTAGTTTATTATCCTTTTAATTGTTTCTATATACAAACACATACACATATATACATGTGTGTGTGTGTGTGTGTGTGTGTGTGTGCAGATTCTTTCTGGGTATTGATTGATCAGGAATTTGTTGCTTTCATTGGTGTCACAAGAAGGATGCAAATTCAGGCCCTTGGAATATTAAACATGGCATGTTAGCAGTGATCATTGCACTACACAAGTCCTTAAAGAATTAGTTTATTTAACTGGAAGGAAGGCACCTTCGTCTTTGTTAAAAAAAAAGATTCTTCCAATAACTCAGATTTTTTACGTACGAAGTGTGTGCCACACATGTTGCTACAATTGTGATTTTAATGGAACGTCCCTTATTTTTGTGGCAAGCTTGATACATTACAACTTTACCGACGGTTTTGAAGGAGTCGTTGATCCCAGCCCATTATTTTAATTTTGTGTTTAGCAAGTCTCACCTGGTGTCATGGTGAACAAAATAAGATATCTTATGATAGCTTATTGTTATACTTTCACTTTCAACCGGTCATGTGAAACTAAAATAATTAGTAGATATTACAAGATAAGAATGTAAGTCGTTGGACAACTGTGTAAGAGGGGAGGAAGGTTACAGATCTAAATTACTTATCTGTTTGCTAAATTCTTTACAAAATGCATCAAAAGGCTCATTGTAATGAGAGAAGGCCTGTACTTAGTGGAAAAACACTTGACTACCCGAGTTGGATTTTAGCCTTTTCAATAGTTCATTGAAAAATTCCTTTAAGATGATTTATGCAAGCCAAACCAAATCAAACAATGTTTAAAAACTCAACAAATTTGCAATAATTATTACTAAAATTATATTAAATAATCACAAAGTAGGTAGCTTTATGTAAAATCACTTGAAATATATAATAAATATGTCAAAATATGAAAAACTATATAAAATTAAAATCAAATAATATTTAATTTTCATTTTATATTTATATTAACCCTAATATCATGGGCTTGCTGGAAAAATTCACTAAGTCATTTTTTCATGTTTTAGATTTTGGTACAATTTTAAAGGTAAATAGTTACGCTTCATTTTGGAACAATTCACTAAGTCATTATGTTGTAATTTGAACTAACAATGAAATATTCTGTTATCCTCACCAAGTCGAAATAAACATTTTATTGTCAAGAAAATATCACTATGTCATATCAACTCACTTAGTGAGTTTTCTTATCATTGTTTTAGTCAATAATTTAAATTATGATTAAAAAAAATCTTACTAACTACACAGTTGGTTGGTAGTTAAATCTATCCTGTAAACACTTGCTCATTCGACATTATCAATAACAACAATAGTTAGGAAATAAAATGTTCTTACTTCTAAGGCTATTTTCTTTGTTTTATTTCTCACATGTATAATTTAACCATCTATGAATCGGCTTCTCCTAATAATACATACTGTTATGCATGGACAGAACAAAGACGGAAAAAGATGAAGCTCTGAAATAGGTTCATGCTTGCTACAATGGATGAATCAACTTCCTTCTAATGTGGAAGAATTATCACTGTTCTCTGATACATGTGGCGGTAAAATCGCAACATAATATATATATATATATATATATATATATATATATGTTCCTTTATGCTAACATAGTATAGAACACACATATAGACATAATTGAGCATACATTTGTAGAGTGTGGCCACTCATACATGGAGGTGGTCAGGTGGACTCAGTTCATGGTGCAATAGAAAACGCCAAAAAGTATGTTTCACTATATTAACATCTTGATTGTCTGACAATTTTTAGAACAGCGAGATCAATGAGGAACAGGAAACAACAAGAGTGGACCTTATCAAGTCAAGGAATTAAAATTCACCGATTTTTTTTTTATCTAAAGAACCTGGCATCAAAGAATGTTAGGAATACTACTGTTGATAATGCTGGTAATAAAGTTTGTTGGTTAAAGGTGGTAAAAGGCTTTCGATTCTTAAAAGACTGTTCAAATATATAAAATACAGGTATAATTACTTTGGACAATATCAGGAAATTTATGTAGGAAAACGTGGCAGAAATTAACTAGATAGTGTAAAATATTTATAAAAAAAACTTCATATAAGCAAGGAGAAGAAACATGACCTATTCTCTGTGCCGAAAACAAGTTATTCCAGAAATATTCCATGCTTTGTCTAGTCCATCCCATATTGCAAAATGAATGAGAGAGTCCCAGAACCAGGGATTCTAAATTCTGAAAATGGAGAAGATGCTTGGATAAGTTTAGCCTTTAAACATGCCCGTTTGTAACCTCACTCTATTGTTTATGGATTTTCAATGTATTTTTTAAAATCTTTTAAAGTTTTAATTGTAAGTCAAATTAATTTTCTTTCCTATTTTGACATTTAAATAGAAGCATTATGTCATATACCATGACAGAGTGTTTTTTAAGTGATTAATTAATATAGTATTATTTATTTCTAATTGAATGACTGTCAAAATGCCTTTTTTATTTTTGAAGTTCAACAAACAGATTATATGTAATTAACATGAAAAAAATTGTGTCCATTTTGTTGGTTTTCTAATTGTACTCCAATTTTAATGCCATTTATTATACATTTGAATAAGTAAACATTAAAATGTATTTTTAAGTGGATATAATTTGTTCAAATCAGTAATAAATCTTGAGTTATGATTTAAGACCTTTAAAAACAAATGCATTTGAATGATTATTAAAATAAATAGTTTAACCAGTAGCTATCATGGTTCTAAAATAATGACTGTCACTCAATAAAACCCTTTTATAACACATATTTTTAATCAGGAAAATCTCCCTAAGTCATAATCAGATCACTAAGTCACCTTTAATAGTATATTTTCTTATCAGTGAAAACTCATTAAGTCAAGTGACAGTAATTAATTAATTAAATTTAATCAACACAATAGATTATGAAAAAAATTGTTGACCCTTAATGTTTTAGAGTATGTTCCTAATATTATGAAAAAATTGTTTAAATTGGATTTATGATTTTCGAAAGAAAAAAAAAGTATTATTCATCATAAACTAAATATGCATTTCTCACAAATTAAGAAGTTTGACTTAATGAGTTTCTTCAGCAAGCCCACGATATGATGATTCAGATTTCTATTTTCTGAATATTTAAATGACGAGGAATAGAATATGTATTTACATAGAAATCCCAGCTCAAGTAATGACTTCCAGAATTTTGCAGCTTTACACTTTTCCTACAGTAAAACTAATTAAAAATATGTCTTGTTGTAATGGCTACTAGATGTTTCTATATAAATGTGATATGTTCCTGTGATATAGTGCAATAAGAAACAAACGCGTTATTCACTGCAACTAGAGCGTGCCTCTCCAAAATGTGTTATTTTTTAACAATAATGGAATTAAATATTAACCCAAGTCCAAATCTAAAATAAAAACTTATAAATCAGTCCGAGAAGTGTTATTGTAAAAAAAACTTCCATTGATAGTTCAGGGGGTTGGAGGGCAACTACCCTTAAAAAAATCTCTTTCAACCAAATACCCTCCACATTAAATATTAAATCATACTACGCTGCTTAGCTCACACCGTTTTGAGAGTAGCTCCTGAATATAATTTGTATTATTTATCAAATTATGAATATATGAATAGAGGCTATACCTTTATTTTTACGCATTAATCTAAACTCTAAAATCTTTGGTTCCCAACTTGTTCAATGGGTACCACCAAAAAATTTCCGTATTTTGGAGTGCCACCAAGATCGTGCTGAATATTAAATATTCAGGTACATTTTAATGGCACCCAGGAATATATTGACACAACCACTATTTATAAATTAACAGTTTTTATTTATCATTATATAACATTTCTACTCAATCAATACGGATAATAGTGCACAGGTAACAAAGAAATATTAAAAAAACACTATATTTACCCCTCCAACAACTGTTTAAATCTCTTTTCCTTTTGGTTTGACTTGGTCGTAATATATTTATGGTATTTGATGAGACATTATCTTTTTACAACTTTAATTTGCTTGTTTTGTTTGGCTTCTCACGGCGTACTAGCTGGAATAAGTGTACGTACCACGGTTTGGGAACCGCTGCTCTAGATAATTGAGCCGAATTCTTAGCCCCTCCTTTTACTAAGCTAATTGTTTAATTCCCGTTGGGGGACTAATATTTATCATATTTTGATTAATTTACAACCTCAAGGTAAAACGTGCATGAATAACTTTCCAATTGATTTTAAAAATCTAGAGAATCATTATATTATATAATTAGTCAATTTTTTAAACAACATAACAATAAGCAATAGGCATAAAACAATTATGTTTTCATAAACGCAGATCTAAAACTGTTCAATTTACTGGGAAAATAAAGCAGTTTTCTAAGTAGTGTATATTAGAAACTAGCAATCCCACTCGGTGCTGCCCTGATTCTTCAAAAGTTTGTTAAAAATAGGCTAACTAAGAAGCTAATTATAAATTAAAAATCCGGCTTTGGGGTGCATTCGGACCCCCTTCCGTCCACCTATCTTAAAATTTCAGAGCTTACGTGCCGTAATTTGGCTGAGAATAGCACACAAACCAACACACACAGGTAAACACTTCTTTTTATTATTATATATTTGGAACAAAGCTTATTCAATGTTGGTCTTTATTCAAACACTTGTGAGCCTAAAACTACAGGTAGAGGCGGCCGACCAGTCTCTGTTTGTTTGTCCCTTCAGAATACAGAAAACCAATCGACCAAAAGAGTGAACAAGCCAGGGTAGGGAAAGTAATAAGAGTGGTGGGGTATTACCTCTCCTCAATCAGGATACTCAGTTCGAGAAGTAAGATAAGACCCAAAAGGAATTTGGTCTTCTATTCTGCCGCACCTTAACACTACTTGAATTACTCTCAACCAATCATGGCCACATTGAACCTCTCCGCTGGCCGCAACTGGCCCGCGGCCGTACTTTGCCCATCACTGCACTAGAGTATGCAGCATAGATATTTTTTGCATCGCGTTTAATTATCTGTTCAGGATATCAGAATATTTTCACTAATATTAAAGAGATGGGAAACATTTAACCACGTGTTCACCAATCCGGGCTATCCGGTAAAAATCATTAGATTACTTGTCAAAGAGCGTGACACACACACACATTAATATAATAAATCTATCTTTATTTTCTTTATGAACATCTACATTTTTCTGTCAATCTTAGGGATTTTTAAAAGGAGATTGCCTCTTACGATGAATCAATAAGGATTTATATCATAGCATGTTTCTTTCTCCTTTGTTCGGTTTTCTTTGCTATATTTCTATTTTTTTAACCTCCGCATTTTGGATTTTCTTTGTGTGTTATTTCTTTCTTTCGATTCACGCGATCTCTTTTTGTTGGTAACTTGAAAGTAGAAATAGTATAAAATACGTAAACTACAGTGCTACTCACATGGACGACGGATGCTTATAATTTAATACACACGAATAGAGACAACGGCCATAAGATTTTCGATTTAATGAAATATAATAATACAAAATAACCTTAGTTGTTAATATCAACAGTACTCGTACAATTATATATTAAAATTGAAACTATTTAGTTTAATATTGAGTTAATAAATAATCGTATCTGTATTTTCAATATTCCAACATATTTTATACTTTTCTCCTTAGTTATTAAAACAAAATATTTATAAACTGTATTATTTTATTTTAGTGGTAGGCTCTATTTCATTATTTATTATTTTAGAGTAAAATTAAAATAATTATATTTGTTTAAATTATATGTGTACAGTATTTTGAGTTTGGTATCGATGGCATTCATTATTGATACCAATATTCTAGTTCCTATAATATTATAGGTATATTTGGTTTTTTTTTCCATAGAACTTCTGTAATAAAGTCAAATACAACCTTTATCTTGTATTATCACCTTTTATTTTTAAACCAACTTATATAATTTCAATATGTATGTTGGTAAGACAATGTGGAGTATTAATCCAAAGAGTAGGCTTACTTGATGGCATAGATGTATATATAGGTAGAGTATTGTGAATGCAACTGTATAAATTTAGAAATAATATCAATACCTATGAAATAGTAATAATAATATTAAAGAAAAAAATATGAACGTAGGTCCAAAAATATATCTTTATATTTCCTTATAGTTCCTTCCTACCAGAATTCTACGTATTTGTGGTCGCACGTCAACAGCGCGACGCGAAGCACTGCACACCCTTAAAAATAGAAATGCACTATTATTCGCCTGGAAAGAGAATGGATAAATTCATCAATGACTGCTAAAAAAAATTCAGTATGGTCGTTGGATATTGTTTTTTTTTTAAGCTACGAACATTTCGTTAGTAAAATATATTAATGCCTGTACCGCCACGTAGAAAAAGGAGGAAAATTCAATATCACAGCCCGAGAATAGAATCCTTAATATTATCATATTGAGCGAGGGTTACATTATTGATCTTAGGGCCTATTAATTTATATACACTTGAAGAATTGGTGTCATAATTTTATTTCTAGTTATAGTAACAGTTGCATTATTATTATTATTATTATTATTATTATTAGCACCGCGTCTTACTACCCGTTCGGGTTATACGCACTTACGCTAATGTGTAATGGTAGGGTGATTGTGAGATGAAATGAAGGACCTACAGTTTAACGTGGAATCCGAACCACGGTGGCGACCTGGCATTCCACACATTCACAAGATGTCTTGTCAGAGGTGTAGGAAGGGTTTGGAAATCAGATAAATCTGTGCCGGGACCGAGTTACAGTTGCAGTTTTATAGGATATGCACTACCTTGAGGGAAGATATACTTTTGAGAGACGATGATGACACTTTAAATAGATTTAATATATTTCATTATATTTTACCATTTATTGTTTTAGGAGCAGTATTAATTCATCTTCTTTTACTACCAAATAGGTGGGCGCTCTATTCGAGATAAAGTGCAGGGAGTCAGAATAGAACCTCCACCTCACGAGATTTTAGTCCTGCCTTGATGTTAGTTGGAAGTTACTCACTCTTACTCGGTCAAGGAGGTGTCGGGATTATAGAGCAACTTACATGGCAATTGGCTGTCTCCATGGACCGGGGTTTGGATCCTAGACGCGTGCATTAGGAAGATAGTTTTCCTATCGCCTTTTCCCGTTATACCTCTTAGGATAAGTCATTAGTAGCCCAATAGATTGCCAGTAGCGGGAAAGACAAAGTTTGAAGCTTATCTGGTTGCAACTGAGTAGGTTTTCCACGTGCGATTTATCACTTATACTTTTATCATCCTCACTTCACGCTAATGCGGACGCACTTAATCCAAGTTATCCTTACAACCTTGGTGTTGATTGCACCAATATAGAAAAAACAACAACAACCGGATTCAGTGCAGACTCGCAGTCGTCCTCTGAACCGACACGTGTCACCCGGATAAGGCGAGCCAGCTGGTCACGGCTAGCGAGAGCGCCACTTATGGGCATGCTGACTCCGTCGTGAGAGATGAGACGCAGCTTTCTACGGGAGTATGGTATACCGGACAAGTCCGAGGACATGAGGGTGCTTACAAGATTTAGAACGTGGTCACAGCTGTGTATCATTCGACAACATAACAGTTTATTTAAGCGACAAAACCACTAGATAAATGCTTTACTTAAATTCAAACAATTACGTATGTAGCCAGTGGAGGTTGTTATTGCGGTTTGCAATCTTGACCAATTCTAAGAGGGCACAGTTCAAACCGGACAGGATGCGTTGAGAAATGGTTTTAACTCGAATTGATTTGCGTTCCCCTACAAAATAATATATTTTGTACCCATGTTCACGAGAAGGGAGTGCGGCGAAACGATTTAGGAAAAACAAATTCTCAGTACACCCGGACAGGATTTGAACTACGACCTCTTGATCCCCAGAAAACCATACCAGATGAAGTCGACGTTATAGTCCGCTTGCCCGCCGATGCAGGTAAATTAATGTAGGTTAATTTGTTTTAATATTCACTCTCTTCATCCTAAATGCATAGGTTTGTTCAAAAGATAGACCGGACGCGTATTAATGGTAAAATATTTATTTTATTGTCTAACACAAAGGTTATTACCAACTTAATCCTAGGGGTGAGGGTGATAAAGGCAGTTTACAGGAAATGCGCCAGAATTAGTATGGAGAAAGGAAGAATAAACCACACTGAAACGTCACAAGAATAAAACTACCCAAAATGCACACGGCCAGAATTATACAACCAATCACCCAATTAACAGCAGTTAGGTGCAATGCAGGTCCAACGCCCCCAATCACACGGCCACCAGTGCGGGCAATATCACAAAATGTGATCTTTAGCGTAACAACATTTCAATCCGCGTCGGTGAACACGCGGAATAGATGTACAGATTATTTAATTTAATTTTAGGTGAAGAAGAGGTCGTGGTTAGAATCCTTATTAGGTGTATTGAGGGTGGTTTTCCCTAAATGGTTTACCACTCTTCCTCCAAGCAAATCCTACCTTACTAATATATAGCCCATTAGAGTAATTGGGATGTAAATAGCCCGCATGGAAAACAAGAAGCTGTGAAATATTTTTTTTACTTTTTTTTTTACTAAACTAACGGATTTTTTTAAGCCTTACAAAGTGTAGCATATGTGTTTGCCAAGCTAATGATGCATAATAGAGGGATAACTCCCATGTCACGGAGGATTGGCGTCATGACAAAGCGTCAATTTCCTGCCACAATGAAGTTGATGTTTTGGCAAAGTGTTAATGTCTCGCTGTAGCTCTCTATATTAAATGATCCATTATTCAATGACTAAATATAAGTGATACGTCATGCTAGTGAAATAATTTTTAATCTTTTAAACAAGTTAGATCTTTTACAAGAATAGTCAAAAATATTTCTGAACATACTAAGTGGAAAGAAAGTATAAATTGGTTCGCCACTTAGCCATAAAGTCCTCCACTTGTCTAAAAGCTAGAAATGAAGGAATAAAAATCAATCAAACTATGCCAGCTGAAAAGTATATAATTACATGATGTTTAAAAAAAGTCGAGCACTAATAGTTTTTTTTATCTTTGCGCGACTCCTAGAGAAAAGAAAGAATATTGTGATCGTTAAAAAAATCTAGTTCGAGATTTTGAAGCAATTGACATTTCATGACCCAGTGAACCCGAAACATTGTTTTTTGCAATGTAGTATGTCTGTGTGCCTGTAATTAGGACAAGAGCCGAAATATTTTACCGATTGGGCTGCAACTTGGTATCTAGGGTTTTCATATGGTTCCTCCAAGGAGATTTTGAAATTAGATATTATACTCTAAAATTAAGGTTAGTTTAATGAAGGACAAAAAAAGATTAAATCTTTTTTTTAAATATAAAAATCCACTCAAACGATTTTAATTATATTTTTTATTTAGGCGTTGTTTAAAATTACAAACAAAATGACAATTGTCGATTTACCACGAAAATGACTTTAAGGGTACGTTAAAGAAGCGGAAATTTCCAATTTTAATAATATCTTTGCAACTATTTGATTTACAAAATAATGTATCATTGCAATACATTAAAACTAAAGTATTTTTAATTTGGAATATATTTTTATAAACCAATAGTTTCTGAGCTATAAGCAAACATAGATATTTTTATGGAGTCCTTTGAAAAATTAAACTGAATGTTTTTCTCTATGGTGGACAAAGAAGTTCCTCTTTTCTCAATGTTTCTGTAACAGTACATATTATTTCATGTATGCTTTTTGGTAGTGTGTTTCTGCCACATTGCATATTATTTACTTTCACAAATCTTACGAGTTTTTAGTAAATGACTTTATTTTAAGATAAAAGAGAGAAAGACTGCAGTGCACCATACCATTTATTAAAACCTATGATGAATGCAAAAATAAAATGAAAAGTAAAACAGGTTAAACTCAATAGCGAACAGAAATAAACAGTGTTGAACATGTCATGTAAGGTAGAGTGAAGAAGTTGTCTGAGTGTTGTAATACGCCATGTAAGGTTGTGAGGAGGTTTTATTAGGGTTTTAATATTCAATGTAAGCCAGAGTGAGGTAGTTGGACTAGTATTATAACAAATCAAGTAAGGCTGAGTGAAAAGGTACCAGTGTTGTAATATACCATCTAAGGCTGAGTGAAAAGGTACCAGTGTTGTAACATACCAAGTAAGGCAGAGTGAAGTGGTTGGACTAGTGTTGTAATATGCCAACTAAGGATGAGTGAAAAGATACCAGTGTTGTAATATACCATCTAAGGCTGAGTGAAAAGGTACCAGTGTTGTAACATACCAAGTAAGGCAGAGTGAAGTGGTTGGACTAGTGTTGTAATATGCCAACTAAGGATGAGTGAAAAGATACCAGTGTTGTAATATACCATCTAAGGCTGAGTGAAAAGGTACCAGTGTTGTAACATACCAAGTAAGGCAGAGTGAAGTGGTTGGACTAGTGTTGTAATATGCCAACTAAGGATGAGTGAAAAGATACCAGTGTTGTATTATGCCAACTAAGGCAGAGTTAAAAAGCCCCAGTATTGAAACACACCAAGAAAGGTGGAGTAAAGTAGTTGGACCACTCTTGTAACATGTCACGTAGGGCTTAGTTGTACCTGCGAGGTTTGTCGGTGCAGCAAGCGGGCCTGAAAGGAGCCCGGAGTGTCGATGGTGTGCTGACGGGTCAGCGGCTGATGGGTCTGGCTCACAGAGCCCTGCCGGAACCACGGCAGCGATATCTTCCGACGTGTCTTCTGAGGTTTGCCGCTAGCCATACTCGCACTCACTACGTACACACGCTCATTTCACTAATACTACTAATACTGCACGATACTACACAGTAGACGAGGTCGTATATTATTATACATTTTTGTGATAACTTGTCGGTTTACTTAAGCTTCCTATACAATTATATTTCTCTTGAGAAAATTAACATTCTCTTAAATACAGTTCAAGATTCTAAACTGGTGTTTAAATAACGATTAATTTTGTGGCTAGTCATTCTGGGTAAGCTATAAATAGATCAAAAGTATAATATGTGTGGGAGCAGTGTTAAGAAACAAATCATATACATGATTCAAAAAATTGATTTGCATTTTTCTTTCACAGGGAAATCCCCCCCTCAAGGCCTAAATGTCGTGCAAGTGAATGGTCAAATGAGGACGCGAGACGACGCACAAGAGACGCACGCGGCGTTGGCTGATGGCTTAGCAGCGCGTGCAGCCAGTGGTGAAGAGAGCCGCAATACTGAGAGTTGACCTAGCTCGCTCGCGCAGGGCCACCGGGGGCCCTAGAGCTTCGGACCAACTCCGCGTCGCGGCGCCACCCATCGCTCGCGCCCTATCTCAAAAACAATTTGATTCGGTTTGACCTGATTCGATTTTTTTCTAAATTGTATGTGTGTGTTATAGAGTTGGAAACTTATTTACGATCACGTATTTAAAATAAGTGGTGTTACTGGAATTATCGCTAAATGGTAATGATAAACAGCTAGAGTAAAAAAAAACACTTATTAGGTGGTGTTACTTTATTATAACGAAAAATCGGCATAGTCAGTCTCACCTGGTCTGGTTTTCAGGTGACAGAGAGGTCTGAGTTTGAATATCGACTGGGTGTACAAAGCAAACAAGGCGGTTTGTATTAAATTATTTAAGCACTCTATACCCATATCAACGCTGGTACATTTCTTCTTAATTATACCTTATTACTTGCCTAGGTGATCCCATAGTATAATGCGTCACTATCGAAATAGACTAGACTGCAAATGATGGAAAGATCCCGGTTCAAATCCCGATCGTGTCTACTGAGTTTTTTTTCCCCCAAACATAATAAAGGAATACCATTTGAAATATGACCCGCATCGGTGGTCTCATGGTCTAACGCGTTATTTTCGTTTTGTACTGGATTGCCGGCGACTGGGAGAACGGGGTTCGAGTCTCGGTCGAGTTTACGATGGGCGATTTTTCCTAAATGCTTTCCCACTCTCCCTCTATACAAATGCATACACATTACTGAAGATATTCTAACTTCTCTATCTTTATTATGTAGGCTAAATAATGTATGCGTGTAAATAGGGGTACTAATGCACAGCGGAAAAAAAAAGTTATTGTTAAAATCATAGTAATTTTGAGTAAATATTCTGTTGTTCTTTTCAAAACCACTGAGATATTGAAATTCAAAATCCTGCGTAGAAATATATTGTTTCTCAAATAAAGTTATTTTTAACAAGCCTTCCTGCTTTTTTTTTTTAAAAAAGTCACGAGAATGCTTCATCAACAACCACGAGTCAGTCCAATTAACAAGCACAAACGCACGCGAACAAAGTTTGACAACAGCTGTGGCTTGTGATAGCGGGGTGTTTTGTCATGTGTAATTTTACGTTAAATTCATTAAAATGGTTTGTTCTCACAGGCGCCGCGAGACAATCTGGGCAGTATTATTGTAGACCATTCCTGTTTTAGTTGTACCTGCCGCGACATTACAGAAGCCGATATCATTATATTATTCTATTATTATTATTAATATAGTATATTATTAGTATAATTACTATATATCTCTTTAATACGATAGTGTATGAGGTCTATTCTGATCATATCGTACCCAATATTGATCCATTTCATAAGTTTAAATTGACAAATGAGGACTTTAATAGAAATGTGGTGTGACCTGAAGATGTGCAACCCCTTTTAAAATTACAACTTTTTTACCGGAAGTCAAAAGAGTCCCCCAATGCATCCCCCCCAGACCCACCCCCGATACCGATGGGGCCCATCTTCGAATGGGCAGTACCCCTTGAGACATTACGAAAAAAAAAAAAACCCTAACTCTACCTCCAAACACATCTAAATAAAAATGCCCTTTATTCTAATCAGCCCCTTCTCTCAAATTTTTTCCTAAATTCGTGGATTCTAGAACATATCAAATTCAATTTTTTTTTAAATATATTTTTTAAATGAAATTTGTGTGAGAGGTTTAGTACTTCTTATGGTGGTTCCGCCTCTACATAGTTAGGACAAACTTAACAAATATCCATACCATTAATTTAATACATAATTAAATGTATTGTTATAATTAATGCTTCATAACAAAATATATTACCCGCATCAGTGGTCGAATGGTCTAGCTCGTCACTCTCGTGCTAGATTGGATTACCGATAATGGGGGGGGTTCGAATCCTGGTCGGGTGTACTAGTATTTTATTTTCCTAATTTTTCCCAGCTCTTTCTCCACACAAACGCGAGTATATTTCCTCTAAATTCTATAGTCGTGCTATCAACAGTTCTTGAATATCAGTCAAGGGTGTCCTGGAATTTAATTACAACTTTTTTTCCCTTCATTTAAACAATCTCTCTTCATGACAAATATTAAACAACTATTGAAACCTTATGTATCTATTGTAGCAATATTTTATTTATTTTGGCCAAAAATATGTTTTTTCTACTAAAAAAACTGCATACACACCTTTTCCCGAGCCCCATAACCTCTCACATTAATTGAGGTGAATTACACAAGCGTTGAGCTTACACGTCCACCTGTCCCCTCCGGGTGTCCCTAGCCAAATATTTATCGTCGTCGTCCTGACCGGACAGTGGGTTGAGAGAGGGCTGCGTGTTTGATGATAGTTCAGGGTGGGAGGGGCAGTTACTGTAGCGCTAGATAATTAAACCGGGCCATTGTGAAGATACGCTACCTCGCGTCATCTATCGGAACCCTCTCCCAACAAGATATGTGCTTGGTTCGATGCCAGGTGCAGTTACCTAAATATAGCTTACCTCTTTTGCCTTTAGATTTGTACAAGTACCCAAGTTCTATGGGGTACCTTACCGTGATATTCCAATATTTACACTAATTGAGTAAAAATAATGAAGGTATAATAATGAGTAAATATAACCGCATATTTATAAAGAGAGAATGGGAAGCCATTTAGGAAATGACACATTGAGCGAGCTCATCCGGGATTTGACCCACGATTTACGCGTCACATGCAACTCTGCTTATTACGAGAGTGACGCCTTAGACCGTACGACAACAGATGCCAGTTACATAACATTATTATTAAAACAGGGCTTACCATCATTTCATCTTAGAGAAACCGGTCAATGTTTTGAGTTACATTTATTAGAAGTTAAAAAAAACTACATCCAACATTATAAATGTTACGTTATAATATTTACCTCCATCCCCTTATCACCACGTCCTACTATCCGCTAGGTTTATTCACTTATGCACTAATTACGCTATTGGTTTTAAAGATTAGGAAAGTTATATGAATAGGAAGTATACCCACATTTGCGTGGAGAGTGGAAAACCATTTTGGAAAAACCACCCTCAGTACACCCGACCGAGATTCGAACCTCGATCTAGCCATCATTGGCAGTCTAGTCTATTGCATATATATATATATATATATATATATATATATATATATATATATATATATATATATATATATAGATGTGTGTGTGTGTCTTCTCTTTCATGACAATGCGAGAAGAGAAAATATTTTGAACATAAAAAAATAAATCCAATTCGATATTTATGAAGGATATCGACGTTTTATGACCCAATGAACCAGAAAATGTTGTTTTCAAGATGCCGTCTGTCTGTATCTCAGCATAGAGCCGAAACCCTTTACCAACCGGGCTAAAACTTGGTATGTAGGGTTTTAATAAGGGTACACGTGGAATTTTTGGAATTGGGTATCAAACCACAAAATAATTAAGTTAAAAAAAATTAAAAATCGTATCTAGGTACGGTTTAACATCACAAACAAAATGGCGCATCTTATTTTCCTATGAAAATGACTTGCGGGGATAGGGGGTGGGATACGTTATATAAGCGTAAGTTTCATATTTTGATTCTATCTCCGCAACTCTTTGAGATACGAAATAACTTATTACAAATTTTTTTGGTTCTTAAAAATAAATAGCTTTTGTATGAACGAATATTTTATAGAATCAATACTTTCCAAGTTATAAGAAAATATTTTTATTAATAGAGCTAAGGAAATGGTGAGTAGAAAATACACATAACAAATGTGTTTCTGTAACAAAGTATATTATTTCCTTTCACATACCTTACGAGTTTTAAGTAAACGTATCAATTTTTATTTGATTTATTTTTATTACTGTTTAAAAAGGTATTTTAGGTTATCTATTTTTATTTCCTCGTACATAAGCACCAAGGTAACTAACTGTTTGTCAGCTATGTTGGACAACATCAATTTCGAGAGCTGGAAGCCTGCTATAATAAGCTTTTGTCAATGTTGGTTTGGCTACTCCAGTTAATTTTTATATTAGCTAAAAGGTTCTTCCAGGAGTAGATAAGGAATAGTGAAGTGTTTAATATTAAATAAATATAACTGATCTATTTATAGATAGGATCTTGTGACAAAAGGTTTAGAAAATAAAAAACACATTTTCGTGGTCAAAATTAATAACATTTTTCTATGTTATTAAATTATTTAATCGGTATAGATAATATATTTCAAAAGTGACAGCTGCAGATCACATGACTTGACGTATGAATACATGAGAGTAGTTCGAGAAACTTTTGTAGCTTTCAAATATGTTTCTACACGAATCCCAATGTTTAAGACACTTGGGAAATTATGAATGAGTTGTCGATTATTAGATGTAAAGTTGACCAATTCAGTAGTGATACATTTTTTAAGTTTTGAAACCCCCCGGCTTTTCCAGGAATACAAGATTACAAAAACCTGCTTCGGTAGCCGCATGGTCTAAGGCGTCACTCTCGCAATAGATCATACTGACGATGACAGGGAGATTGGAGTTCAAATCCTGTTTGAGTGTACTGGGGGGTGTTTTTTCCTAAATGGTTTTCCCCTTTTCCTCCATGCAAATGTGGGTACGCTTCTTCTAGATTAAACCTTATTAATCCCTAATTCGCTAGCGTATTTAGTACATATGCGTAGAAATTGAACAGGTAGTAAGACGCGGTGCTAAAAAAAACCACAAATTATGTATTTCCCCAGTAGGATGCAGGCTATGGAATAAAAACTAATTATTTTAACTGATTGCATTCAACTCCGGCACCTCCCGCCAAGGGGTGTCGGTAGGTGTGAAACGCCCGGCTGAATTTTCTTCAGATTCGGAAGACCGGGTCGCACGCTTCGCGCGTGTTGACAGCTCGGGCGAGTCCGTGGACGTGGAGGGACTGTCTTCAGGACCAGACCTCCCGTTGATGCGCGACGAGTCGAGCCAGGGGTCCGATGATGAGTCTGAAGGATTTCGGACCGTAAGACCCCGCCGAAGGGGGAAGGCCGGCAACACCAGGAAGCTGCTGGGGGGCAACCCTAACCATTTAGGCGGCAGCTCTGGTGATGAGAGCGAGGCCAGCGGTGGCCCGGGCCAGGGTGCGCCAGCGCTGGGTAAAGGTGGGAAGCGGCGGAAACCTGCGGGTAACAACGCAAGCCGTGTCTCACCCCAGCCTGGTACTAGTGGCTCTGGGCCGGCTGGCAAAGCGAAGGGGAAGATCCCTCCCATCATATTGTGTGATGTGGAGGGCTACTCCAAGTTGGCGAGGGCCATCAGGTCCAAGGTTCGCGAGCCTGTGGAGGCGGTCAGGCAGCCGGGGGACCGAGTGCGCCTCCAGTGCGGGTCGGAGGAAGATTACCGCGCCCTCCAGAAGTTCTTGCCGAGCTTGGGGATCCAGCATTGGTCCTACGAGCTGGGACGGGAGCGACTGGTCAGGGTTGTGGTGAAGGGACTCCTGACACGGACAAACCCCGACGACATCCAGGAGGAGCTAGTGGAGATGGGTTTCCCCGTGAAATCCGTCACACAGATGCTCTCCCAATGGAAGCGGGATCAGAAGACCGGAGAAAGGCAGCGGTTGCCGAACTTCGTTGTCTCTCTGACGCCCGGGGAGCAGACCGCAAGGCTGTATTCCATATCAGTCCTGTGCGGGCTCCGCGTCAGGGTGGAGAAGTACAAGTCTCCAGGCGGCCCGGTTCAGTGCAAGAACTGTTTCCGGTTTGGGCATGTGCGGAGGGATTGCCGCGCTAACCCGAGGTGTGGGTTCTGTGGTGGTGACCACGAGAGGGGCGGGTGCCCGGAGGAGAGACGATCTCCCCCGAAGTGCCTGCACTGCTCAGGAGCCCATTCCTCGGCGTGGCGGGGCTGTCCCACGTACAAGTCCTTGCGGGCGGCAGGGAATGTGCGGGCCTCCAAGCCTCAAGAAGGGAGGACGGATGGGCCAAGTGAAGGCCAGAAGCCCTCGGGGCGCGTTGCGGGACGGAGGGCGAAAGTGACTCCAGCTCCAACACCAAAGCCACTGGTACAATCATTCGCCAGTGTGCTGTCAAAGAGAGATACCCCTCCACCCCAGGCCGAGGCACCTGCCGAAGCCACCAAACCTGAACCGGTGGAATCCAGTTCAACCCCTTTGGTCGAGGGCCCGCCCGAGACCGCTCCTCTCCTATCCCAACCCACACTGCCATCCTACACCCTTCCAACCCTTTCCTCCCACTCCCACCCTTGTCCCCCCTGTAACCCCCACACCCGAGGATGATGCTGCAAAGCTCAAAAATTGCATTGAGCTACTCAAGGGTATTCCGGGACTAGACCCATGGGACTTTTCATCGAGTCTCTTGAGGAAGGTCCAGGAGTCTCCGAGGAGTAACCGTGGCCACCTGGTCATGGAGCACATCATCCTCTACCTGGTCTCTCATGGCAGTGCACCCGTATAGAGGACCACCAGTGCTGAAGGAGCTCACGGTCGCACTCTGGAACGCCAACGGAGTCGCGGGGAAGAAGGCTGAGCTTGAAAGTTTCTTGGCAAAGCATCGTGTCGATGTAATGCTGCTGGGAGAAACCCACTTGCGCTCCGCAATGAGGTTCTCGTTAGCAGAGTTTATCTGCCATCGTAGTGACCAAGCGGGGGATGTGGGAAGGGGTGGGACGGCGGTTCTGGTCCGAAGGGGCCTTGACCACCACGTCGTCTCACTTCCTCCCCTCCAACACATGGAAGCAACGGCTATCCAACTGGTGACCTCGACTGGCCCAGTGCGTCTCATTTCCATCTACTTCCCTCCCTACCACCGGTTCGACCAGGCCACGAGGGCTGACATGGAGGTGCTGCTTCGAGGTACCACGCCTGTTTTAATCGGTGGTGACTTCAACGCTAAGCACCCTTCATGGGGCTCTAGGATTATGTGCGCTCGCGGCGGATTGCTCCGCGACGTCATAGATCTACACGGCCTGGTGGCTGCCGGGCCTCCGACCCCTACCCACTTCCCTTTCAATCCCGGCTATCTCCCGGACGTCCTGGACTTCGTTGTCTCCAGAGGGATCAGAAGGCGGTTAGTGCTGAAGTCTCTAGCTGAGCTAGACTCGGATCACAACCCCGTTCTCGTGAACCTGGGACGCGCGGTGTCCTTCATAGACCCCCCGAAAAACCCGACCTAAAGCGCACTGACTGGGACAGGTTTACGAATGTGTTGAGAGAGAGGTTGGGACCCACCCCTACCTTTCGAACAGCAGCGGAAATCGATCGCGGTGCGGAGTTCATAACTTCCGCCATCAAGGGGTCGCTCGAAGCTTCGACGCCGAGGCACCGTCCTAAGAGGGCGCCACAGGCTTCTTTGCCCGATTCTATCCTCAGGCACGTCCGGGAGAAAAATCGGCTGAGGAAGGCTTGGCAAATCTCGAGGGACCCGGTAGACAAGGCCAACTGGAGCCGCAAAGTCCATGCGGTTCGGGAGATGGTCCGAGAATACCGGAACAGTGTCTGGGAGGACAAGATTGAGAGCCTGTGCGTGCAGGACAGGTCCTTGTGGCAAATGACGAGGAACTTGATGCGGGTCCCCGCACCAAGGCCGCCTATTGTGAGTCGCAACGGGGTGGCCAACTCCGACCAGGAGAAGGCCGATGCTCTCGCTGAGCACTTAGAGGCGCAATTTGTACCGACTGACAACCCGTCAGACCCGGTGCACGTTGCGCACGTGGCGCAGGTCATCAGCGCGGTCTCGTACAGACCCTTGGATGAACCCGAACCCACGGAGGTGACAGAAATGTCACGGGCGATAGCCGCTCTATGACTAAACAAGGCCCCCGGATCCGACGGTATCAGTAACGCGGTCCTCAGAAAGCTGCCCTTGGAGGCGATTAACTTCCTTGTGGAGTTATTCAACGCCGTCCTGTTCCTGAGTCACTTCCCCGAGCTATGGAAGCATGCCAACGTCCTCTGCTTTCATAAACCGGGTAAGGACCCGGCCCTAGCTTCGTCCTACCGACCGATCAGCTTGCTCGACTGTCTGGGCAAGTTGTTCGAGAGACTAATAATGACGAGACTGACCCGACATGTTCGCGAGGGGGGCATCTTGGTGGACGAGCAGTTCGGCTTTCGGGCGGGACACGCTACGTCTCATCAACTTGTCCGGCTCGTAGAACAGGTTACGAGGAACTTCAACATCAACAGGCTGACTGGTGCTGTCTTTCTTGACGTGGCAAAGGCCTTCGACCGTGTTTGGCACGAGGGTCTCCTTTTCAAACTCCTCTCCCTGAACCTGCCCTTCTACCTAGTTAAGGTTGTTCAATCTTATCTTTCCCATCGCACCTTTTCCACTACCTTTGGGAACGCCACCTCCCAAGTCAGAAGCATCCGGGCTGGAGTGCCGCAGGGTTCCATGGTGGGCCCGCTGCTCTTCAGTCTCTATGTGAACGACATTCCAAAATCCCCAGGCACCGAGTTGGCTCTGTATGCGGACGACACGGCTCTAGTAGCGGAGTCGTGGCGAGGGCAGCTGGTGGAGAGGCGACTCCAGACGCACCTGACGCAGTTGGAGGGGTGGCTGACAACCTGGAGAACAAGTATTAACGTGGAGAAGAGCACTGCAATGCTCTTCACATGGAAAAGAAAGTACTACAGGCCGGCTCCACTCCGGCTGTTCGGAGAACAGATCAGATGGGCGGACAGTGTTAAGTACCTGGGACTTACGCTGGACACAAAACTGACCTGGAGACTACACTGCAACGAAAGACTCAACAAGGCGAGGCAAAGGCTGGGAGTCCTAGGCCCACTGCTTAACAGGCGTAGCGCCCTGTCTACAAGGAACGGTCTGACGCTGTACAAGCAGTTGCTCAGGCCGATCCTCGACTATGCGTGTCCCGCTTGGGGTCACCTGGCGGACACGTATATGAGGAGGATGCAGGCGTTCCAGAGCGTATGTCTGAGGATCATTGTGGGCGCACCTTGGTATGTCCGGAATGAGACTCTTCATCGTGACCTGGATATGCCTACCATCAAGGACCACTTCCGGAAACTGGCGCAGTCTTTCTACGCTAGACTTCCCGGTGCCACCAATCCTCTTATCCAGGGGCTTGGGAACTACGTCATCGACCCTGGTGGGTGCCATCGACGTCCCAAAGCCCTGCTCGGATAAGCGAGATGTGTCAACAGTGGTTTGGGAGGCTCTCACCCAGCCCCCAATAGAGTAGTGTCTCCGCACGTAACTCTAAAAAACCCTTAGTCGGTTTCTCAATTTATTACCCCCCCTTTCTACCCCAATATTACTAATATTATGTAATCTCTGTTTCTTTGTTTCAGAACTTCGCGAACGCGACAACCCGTTTTTAATTTTTGCGAACCACACGGTGTGACCAATTGGTCGGTACGTGTTGGAACTTGCTCTCGTGCTCCCCTTCTGGAAGCATCGGAGCATGCCTTTGTCTGTGTCTGTGTCTGTGTGATTGCATTTAAATACTTGACAATTTTTTTTATTAAAGATAGTCAATGACCTTAGCAAAATAACATGAATCAAAGGTTAAACTAGTATTGTAGACTAGGTTATGCTGTTCTACTTTGTATTTATAAAATTCTAAACAAAAATATATTAGAACTCAAGCGACTTTTTAAAATTCACGACTTTTACCTATCACAATAAATTCCCCAAATTTTTCAGGTGTATCAACCTTGAAAATATATATGTATAACATTTCTTAATGGTTATCGGTTAAGAACTGCAAAATACAGATGTTCTTCCGAGAATATGAAAATTATTGGTTTTTAAACTCAAGATGAAATGAGAATGGTATATCTTTTAAAGAGTGGCAGTGAAATAAGAAAGTGAGCTTCGCACAAAAGAACCCAACGTCAAAGGATTTGATGTAAGTATAATGTATAAATAGGTCTATAAATATATAGTCAAGAATAAATAGAGACTATGGCCAAGAGGTGTTATTAACAATTTTAAGGGTTTCAAAAAAAATTAGCCACCGCTCTTTAATATTTTCATTCGAATGTTTAATACCTTCATTAATTTTGCATTCCCAAACATTTTAGAAGCTCCTTGGCACTCCTCAAAGGAGTTATTTGTGGTTAAATGAGGCACGCAGATTTCACTAGACGGTTCCTCACCCATGTACAGAACACGTGAAGAAATAATATTGAGCCTAGCACTTTTAGTTATAAGTGGGTGTTAAATCCGATATACGATATGTATTGCCTTCACTGGCAGACACGTGGTCAAAGGCGTCAGTTTAGTCTTGTCTGGTTTGCCAGTGACGAGAAGGTTGAGGTTCGAATCCCAATCAAGTTTAGTGAGTTGTATTTGGTTTTAAATAAACTCAAATGGGGGTACATTTACTCTCAATATTAGCGTCCTCACCCCTTTCCCAACCAAAAGTGTAATTAAATGCGAATAGCCCGGCAGTATGTAGGGGGGTGAAAAAGCATTGGTTGGACCTAAATATGGTGACAGCACTAACGGCTCCTTGTTCCATAAATAATTTTGGTTACCTTTAAACATAATTCTATTGGCATATTAACAATGTTAACATTATTTTACTGATATTTTGGTCATTTAGTTGTTAAACTTCAACTGTGGAAATTGACCCTTCAGTGACCAGATGGTCTATAAGAGTACGTTTATGCTGCATCCTCGCTGCTGGCACATCACCGAGTTATGAACATGGATGTGTGGCGATGATGGAACAAAACTAGTAATCCTTATTGGTTCAATTATCCTTCCTGCAATAACGTTTCTCGCCTGAATGCGCGCTGCTATCCTCGCCTCAAGCCTCGACCATCACCGAGCATCTCTAAACTTGAGATCCTTCAAGTTCACTCTCCCGCCACCTTTCCCCTTAAACTCAATTGTATATTATATGTTCACTAGTAATTATGTTTTGTTCACAAGCAAGTTAGAGCAAGTTATTTTCTTTATTTTCTGAGTTTTTCCGTGAGTGTTTTAAGGAGGAGATTCCACAATTCAACTATTTGGTTGACAATGTTTGGTTTTGGATGTTTAACTGGTTCAATAAGATGTTTTTTAAATATACAGAAAGGTCGGTTGTGACATCCTTAAGTGCCTGAAAAACCTTTCTGGATAGTTCTTGAGCCCTTTATAGAACTGGTGAAAGTAACCCTTGATTCAAAGGGTGCACTCCATCCATACCTTCTCCTTTCTCTTTGTCACAAACAGCATTTTTGTTAAACATGAATCACGATCACTGTCATCAGACGACTGAGACAGCATCTTTCCTGAACACGAAAACAACCAAACCAACTTTCATGACAGCATCTTACAACAATGCGAACAACTGCAGAGTAAAATGCTCCATAGCGAGTATCGTAGCTACAGTAGCCCCATGGCTTCTTTGGTGCTGACTAACAGCTCACAGCTGACTTCTGACAGTCAATATTAGGTATATACCTAAATTTTGATGTCAGAAGTGACAACTGCTATACACGTGTTTTTGCAGATAATATGGTTCGGCGTAGGGATATATTATTTGGTCTGGTAACTTTTCAAAGCTCTCAGCTGTGAGCTGTCAGTCAGCACCAAAGAAGCCATGGGGCTACTGTACCTGTGAGCAGCCATGTGCCAATAGCGAGGCTGCAGCATAAACGTACACTAAGGTAAGGGTCAGCAACATTTCTGATATCACGGCCCAAATAAGTTTTAAAAATTTGGATTCGACAATTTGAAAAAAAATTAAGTAAAAAAAATGTTATTTTTTTAAATATATTTCTCATATAGTAGTTGAGTTATTATTAAGCTATAATTATGATCAAAATTGCTTATAAATAAATCTTTAGCGGGCCAAATATAATCAGTCAGCGGCCCGGAGGTTGCCAACCATTTGTCTAAGGAGTTACTCTCATAATAGTTTGGATAATCTAGGATAAATAGATCGGGTTTCAAATCCTGGTAGGGTGCAATGAGGGTGGTTTTTCCTAAATGATTTTCTACTCTTTATCGACGCAAATGTAGGTATAATCCCTCTAAATTCTACCTTCGTTCATTCCTAGCACATTAGAGTAATTAGTATACGAGTATATGCGTATAGCCCCAACGACTAGTAACAAGTGGACCCAAAAAAATGTGGTAAGTTGTTTGAAAGCAATGAATATATCTGGGACGGTCCTCAAATCGATTCGGCTACTTTTAACTTATAAACTTATTTGTTTGGTAAACAATGTAGTTTAAGTCAAAGAATTTTTTTAAATTAATTGAAAACTGGTAAACGTGATCTTGACGTAAAACTAAGTTTTTTCGCATTCACACTTTTATAAGGGCATATATGCATCCAAAACAGAGAAATGTAAGGGACACAATATTATATATATATGGCACGATTCAGCTGACGAGGTCAATTTTTACCATTTAATTACATTAAAAATCGTTTTAAAATGTATTTTAAAAACAAAAAGCACACACTAGTGCAATATTACAGTGTTTATAAAGTGATACATGTTTTATACAATTCTAGTCTTTGATATAACAAAATGTTACAGAGATAAAAACAATTCTTATGAAACGTGAACGTACGTGATTCAGTATTTTCTTGAAAAACTGAACTATTCTGTTATCTTTTTATACTATTTTAACTCTCAGTAACACTATTACAAGAGTTTTGTGAGCTAAATTTTCAATATTTTATGGTAAACTACTTAGTTTAAGTACCCGGAGTTTCCCGAGAAAAATACTTTTAGCTTATTGAGTGTACGTGAAAGGCAACTTTAAAGTTAGTGTCATTAATCCCTGCGTTGCCCGTGGCCTTTTTGCTTCAGACATAATTTTTAGTTAAGAAAAATTCAAATCCAAATTTTAAAATTCCTTTTTAAAGGTGCACACAGTAGTGCACAGGGGCTACTAATTTTTTCCAAACAAATTACATACCTGTTAGGTGACCTGGTGGTCTAGGGGTAAGGTGTCAGACTTCTGTGTTGGCGGCCAGGGTTCAATCCTTGGTCCCGGCACAGATTTATCTGATTACCAAACCCTTCCTTCACCTCTGACAAGATATCTTGTGAATGTGGGGAATGCCAGGCCGCCACCGTGGTTCGGATTCCACGTTAAACTGTAGGTCCTTCATTTCATCTCACAATCACCCTACCATTACACATTAGCGTAAGTGCGTATAACCCGAACAGGTAGTAAGACGCGGTGCTAATAATAATAATAATAATAATAATAATAATACATACATACAATACATTTCATACCTGTGTGGTAGATATTGGGCAATGCTAATGAGTAATGACAAACAAACAAACTCTTCATTTTATCAATATTGCTTTGCTTCAGACTAGATTTCCTTTATCAATTAAAAAAACTAATCAAAATTGTAAATTTCTATTTTGAGGTGTACATATTTGTGCATAAGGGTTACTCATTTTTTCATTTATTTTTTTCAGACGTGTACGTACGGTAGATATCATGCAATGCACAATGCAATAAAGACAAACAAACTCTTCATTTGATTAATTGGAAAGAAGATAACCTGATGTCGATGAAAACTAAAAATGACATATTGGCATTGAAAGTGCTGGTTAATACTAATATGATTGTTATCTAATTAGGGGAGTGGGGTTAGGAGTGAGAAGGGTAATGTAAATAAAAAGCACTCGCAGTAGTGGAAAGGAGATGTTGAAACATCCGCAGCAAATAATTCCCACATACTCCCAGTGTGACCCTCATTACCGGCAAACTATTGTAAACGTGATGCCTAGATCACCTGACTACCATTGTGGGTTAAACTAACAATGGTTTCTTATTCATAAGTTCTCATAAGTGAGTAGAGGTGGGTCGTGCCATTAAATTACATGACTCGTCAAGATAAGAAAAATGATTTGATTCGCGGAAGAGTTGAATTGGATAAGGTACAAGATAAATTAACAACGGTGCTCTGCTACCGATCAATATTAGGTTTATAAGCCAGTTAGGCATCTGATATACGTACCAGCAAGCACAAGGTCTCACTGGGTCTGTCACCTGGTCTTACCTGTGACGGGGAATTCTGGGCTCAAATCCCAACCGGGTGTACTGTAGTGATTTTTTTTCGAATGGAATTCTCATCCTCCTCTCTGCAATTACGGGTATATTTCCTCTAAATTCACCCTTTCTGATTCCTAATACCATAGTCTAAATATGTGGATATCCTGAACGGGTAGTAAATAAGACGAGTGAATAATAAAAACACGCCCGACTGAAAGATTAGGATTCGATCGCTACTAGTTGAACAGGATACTATTTTCTTCTTTACAATTTGATTTTAACAGGAAATGCTGATGATGTGCTAATAGTTTCGTAAAATCTATTTTTATCATCCTGCTCCCTTAAGTTAGCTACTATAAAATGTTTACAATTAATAGTCATTAAAATGCACACAAAAAAAGGGGGTTAGCTATCAACAAATTATGTCACCTGGCACAAGCTGTGCTGACAAAACAAATCGCCGCCGCCTCTTAGCTAAAATGTTGGCCAAGATACAAAAGAGCCGCCGATATAAATACTTTGTGATCGTGGCTGACCCTTGCCGTGAAAATATGAGAGTTTAGAATAGCCTATTGGAACGGTCCTCACCTTCTTGGCCACTGTTCAGGATGGCTTTAGGCGAGTGCGATATTTGATTTAAAAAAATGCTTAGGTGGTTTATTTACAGTGGGTTGGAATTTGGAACACAGGAGGATTTATAGGCATGCGCAGTGCACGCAGAAATAAGACCCTGTATAAATGACACCACCCCTCCCTTATGTGTATATATTTAAATGTATCAAAATGATTTATTTTATGAATGAAAACCTGTAATTTGATAACACCATTTTGTCATTCTTTTTATGGTACACTTCATCCCAGGCCTATCATATAAGCTGCACCATAGTGGAAACAATAAATGTAGTTTTGCTACTGCTCAGGGTAAACGAAATGTACCTCAAACTAAACCCACAAAACCTGCTTAGGGCACACTTTGACCAAAGCACCACATCTCAGTCGTGTATCAAACTCTCGATGATGTTAAAATATGGTATGGCAGATTAGTGGTCATAAATATATCCGTTTAGCACCGAGTCTTACTACCTGTTCAGTTTATACGCATATGTACTAATTACGCTACGTTAGGGATAAGAATGGTTGAATTTGGAAGAAGTATACCAGAATTTGCGTGGAGGGAGAGTGAAAAACAATCCTCAATACACCTGACAAGGATTTTAACCCGATCTACCTATCATAAGCAGTCTAGTATAACAAGAGAGTGACGCCTGAGATCATTAGACCACCAAAGCAGGTTAGTATAGGCCTATATTTAAACGTGTATTATGAAATATTTTGATTGACTTTTTATAATTTTAATTGTTTTCCTATGAAAATTAAAATACTATACATTCACATAATTATTTCTTGAAAATAATATTTGAAGCCAAGTGTTAAAATTTGTTCTCGTAGTTTTTAAAGAAACTTATCGGCTATGAAAAAAATTGAACAAGAAGTTAAATAAATATTAATAAATATTAAAAAAATGAATAGGAATATCAATTGATTCGCTGAACAAAGCATACCATTAATCGGAAATCCGAGAGCAGAATTATTAATTATCTCAGAAACAATGTTTATGGTTTTTACTCAGAAGGATGTGCGGTATTTTCTTTCTATAATATGATGTTCAAATCCTCTAACCGTGCGGAAACTAGTGAATTTCCCTTCAGCTATCCTCTTAATATATATACCTTTGAATAAAGTCATTTGCACAACCTTGTGTTAAGCATCAATTATAGTATTAAAAGAAAAGTTCAAACCAGAGTTGGAATAAGGGGTGTACATTATTAATATACAAAGTTGACAAGACATCTTGTGAATGTGAGGAATGCCAGGCCTCCACCGTGGTTCGGATTCCACGTTAAACTGTAGGTCCTTCATTTCATCTCACAATCACCCTACCATTACACATTAGCGTAAGTGCGTATAACCCGAACGGGTAGTAAGACGCGGTGCTAATAATAATAATAATATACAAAGTTAAGATACTTTGTTGAATAATGAACAACGTAACTCCCACAGTCTTTCTGCAAGTAAAACATTTTCCATCCAAAATAATCGGAGAGTATCTTTAGATTGCGTCTTGTGTATAAATTGGTCCACAACTAATATTACAATGAACCCGTCATAAAGAGCTGATTTAACTTTACTTGCTATTTGTGTGCATTATAATCTTGACAAACGATAGTTGAAGGTAAAGTTTAGAGTTCAACTGAGCTGTTTGAAAGAAAAGGAGTGCATTTATCTTACCAATCTGCTAATGATGTACTTTCTAGCTCAACGAACTAATGAACTAAGACTATAAGAGGGCAAGGAAAGGGGCCAGTGAGAGGGAAAATGATAGGCTGAGAAAGAGCGGCGGGAGGGGGGCGGTCTTTGCGGTAACTGACGGATCGATACAGAGAGTTGCACCTCTCCCATCTCCCTTACCCACTCCTATACTCAAAGCTTTCTAATTGTGCGTGGGTGATAACGAGGTGCCTCACAAAGGTGTAAAGTACAACCACCTCACTTAACTAAGTGCAAACACTGGCACACTTGGGCAACAAGACCTCACGACATTCCATCACTGCCTGGAGATTACTCAACGAAAACTTTGATTCCGAGAATAGTACTCTGCGAACCACAAAAAAAGACCCGTCCACCAAGTAGGTGATTGAGTTGGTTCACATAAATTAGATGGGTACTTTTAACTACAACGATTTTCAGTGTGAACGTGTTACGAGTCTTTACGCACACTTCGTGCTAATAAAACTTGAAACGGTTGAGAACAGTAGGAGAGAACATAATGTCAAATCAAACTTGGCTCATTCAAGGTGCGTTTACACCCATATTACTTATCTCCAGGGCATATTGCAACTTTCCACCAAAAAACTTTACCCGAGGAACATTGTTTCCCCTATAATGAACCAAATAGCCTATATTAAAAGATGTATGAGGACGTTCTATTGTCAGTGAATGCTAATTCATCTTTAATTTACATTTTTGAAGTGTCCCGCAACAGGATGTCCCCAACTAGGAGTACCCGACTGCGTGTTTTTGGAATATTTTTTTGTATTCAAAAAGGTCGAATAAACAAGGAACAGATTTGAAACGGCCAAAAGGAGTGTTTGAAGTTCAATTGATGATCACTCTAATTACCTATTTAGCCTAATAATAGCACCAGCATCTATTAATAACTTTACTTCCTAGCCCGGCTACAATTGGAGCTCCAAATTCAAATTCAAGAAAAATATATATTTTTTTTTAAATTCTCGAACAATGAAATACAATAAAGAAAGTACAATTTACAAATTCGCTTTCACAATGATCACGGTAGAAAAACTAGTCAATGATTGAGAGTAAAGGTTGTTTCACACTATGGGGAGGTTCACGCTCCATTCACACATGCATAGAATAGTCCCAAGCTCCAGTTTGTTTTAAACCCGTCGAACAAACATGGACCCCATGGACGAAAATTTGATTGAACTTGTGCTTACCAGACCTGTACTATACAACTTGGCAAACAAATTTTATAGTGATGATGTCAAAAAAAATAAGGTATGGAAGAAAATAGAATAGACTTTAAACAAAACGGATAAGTTTCAACGTTTAATTTATTATATTAAAAAATACAATAATTTTAAACTTACAAATTTAAATCATATTGTGTTGCCAGGGAACTGAGTCTACTTCTTATATGAACAACCATGAAAATATTTCTCTTACGCGGGCGTCGCAGTGTGAATACCCCGGTGCATCCCATGAGCGTGAGCGTGATGAGAATGTGAGTCACCATAGTGTGAAACATGCTTAAGGATTACGCTTCCACGAAGTAAATTGATGGAATTATAAGGAAAGCTCAGCCATAAGTTGAAGTAAGGGTAGTTTTTTTTATTTATTTAGCACCACGTCTTACTAACCGTTCGGGTTGTATGCTTAAGGGTAGTTAAATATCAGGAAGGAGGATTACTAAGAAAATTGTGTAGTGTGAAGCCCATGAAAAATGTACGGAATACTTATGTTCCGGCTACAATTAAGTCAGCCCGGACATTATTAGGACTCCGGATACTATTAAGAAATTTACTTTTCACCCCAACTACGATTGGAGTCCCCTACTGATATAATCTCAACTAAGGTACATTTACAAATTATCATCACAGCAAGCCTAGTTATAGATGTACGATTGAGACCTTAAAGTGATTGAAATCACGAGGTCGTGATCGTTTATGAGCTGAGCAGTGGTATTCATTATCCGGTTCAGAAAGATCATCCCTTCTATCTGACCCCAAACAGGTTTGATACTCTTTTTAAGTTTTAAATTCCATTTTCTTTTTCAGAATTTCCAAATAAAAAATATAAATGTTTACAGATTTTTTAACATAAGTTATAGGTAAAAAAATCTAGTGATATTGACTGTCTATTTATTATATTCCTGACACAAGAACTATAAAAAATAAATATGCTAGGGTACTTAATACAGCACATGAACTGTAGAACCAACTCATAGTTTACACTGGGCTATGGTCTTCTACTTTGTTTTTAGAAAATTATTACATAAAACAACTGAAAATTACAAACTTTTTAAAATCTATCTAAATCTGAGTTTTCCAGGTTTTCTTTTTTTCCAGGTGCTTCAAACCAGTGCTTAGTATGACTTTGTGTGACACCAAAGAAAATAGTTTAAAAGCGAGAGATTTGGTGATCTCACTGGCCTAGTGAATGGACCACTTTTACAAATCCAATGATGTTATTTTTTAACGTTCCGAATGAGAAATGAAGTCACCCTTCAACTAAAATCAGAATGTGTGTCATCTTGATCAAAATAATTTTAACTTAAAACACCCGTAGCCAGACAACGGTTTCAAATCGTATTCGTGTTTAATTGAGCTTTTCAGCTCAAAATTATCTAAAAAACAAGTGGATGAGATATGGACATCTTGTTACGAGTGGTGGATGAGAATGTTCTTGAATACAATAAATGTCACTAAAAATGTGCCTTAATAGTGAAATATATATAAAATAAGCACCGCGTCTTACTACCCGTTCGGGATATACGCACTTACGCTAGTGTGTAATGGTAGGGTGATTGTGAGATAAAATGGAGGACCTACAGTTAAACGTGGAATCCGAACCACGACGGAGGCCTGGCATTCCCCACATTCACAAGTTGTGATTAATACACGTCTTGTCAGAGGTGAAGGAAAGGTTTGGAAATCAGATAAATCTTTGCTAGAACCGAGGATTGAACCCGGACCCCCAACACAGAAGTTTGCCACCTTACCTTAAAACACCAGGTCACCTATAGGCCTAACTGAAAAACCGGAATCTTTTAGAATGGCACCTAAGGTTTAGTTTAAACAATATTAGCCCACTCCATTGGTTCAGTTAAACTATCAAAATAACTAATCTTATATAACATAAATATCTGTATAAACTTCACATATATACATGTATACGTATATATAATATCGGTGGCAGTGTGTTTGATCAATATGTTCAGTTCTGACCTGGGAGGTCAAGGTTTGGTTTAAACCTTGGCCTAGGGCAATTAGGTTTGGGTTTCAACATTGTGATTTTCAATGCGGGATTCTTATTCTCTGATCAGGCAAATGATATTGCAATTGGATTATATAAACCTTGCTCATCCCGTGTACATTTCAGATAGTCGATATGAGTATATAAAAGAGGAAACGCCTAAAAAGAAAATAATGTTAAACTATCTTCTGATCTTGAGAAATTGGCGGTGAGCGCGGATCAATGTAAAACAGCTTACAGTTTGTTTGTATGAGACTCATTCAAATTAATTCAAAGAAAAATTAAATTAGCTCCAAAAAGTTAATTTACCATTAAGAGAAATTAAAAAAAAAATCAAAATTCTTGAAACAATTTTTGACCTAACCATCACTGTCCAACATATTTAAAAGCATATATTCTTTATGTCAGTATGACAACAGATTGTATTTTATCGCCGCCTTTTATTAATAGTGGTTTGAGGAGGGAAAAACTGAGGTAAGCAAATGCGTCACTAGAAAGTTACGAGCGAACGAGCACACATAAGAGGTTAAGCCAAGATTAAAGATTCGGTCAAAACAAACGTGACGGAGACAACATACAAAATATATATATTTTTAACAAAAACCTAAATCAAAATAATCTCAGTATTTTTACTTTCAATAGTTTTCATTAAAACTAAGGTATATAATAGTGAGTTTCATTGTATTATATTCTATTCGCTCGTCAAGCTAATGCAGGTACATTATTTTTGGGATACCCGCAGTCTTAAAACTTTTTTAACCGCATCACAATGCCCGTCCGGCATACACATATACATTAATTAAGTTAGTGTGGTGGCTAGGAGAAAGGTAACATTCTAGAGGAAATATACCCGCGTTTGCGTACAGGGGATTTGCAGATATCTTAAAAAAAAAATCACATCGTCAGTACACTAGGCCAGGATCTGAACTCAAGACTTCATTACCGGAGAGCTAGACTAAATTAGCTTAGCATTTAGATCACGTGGCCACCTCAACATTATCCCCCAGAACTAATGGAAACAAGGTAAAATGCGTCAGTCAACTAATTAACCGGTGACGAGGAGGTAGTGGTTTGAATCTCAACAGGGTGAGCTGAGGGTGGTTTTAGACAGCACTATGATTTCACCCTTTTATCTCAAAGCTAATTAGGGTGCACTATCTCAACAGCTTCTCTCATCTTCGAAACTTAAATTAAATCGTTAATAACTAAGATGTCACCTGCTTCGGCAGCCGCATGGTCTAAGGCGTCACTCTCGTAGACTCGGCTATTGATTATAGGGAGGACGAAGTTCGAATCCCGTGCTGGTGTACTGAGGTTTTTCAAATGGTTTCTCACTCTCTCTTCATGGAAATGCGGGTACACTTCCTCTAAACTCAACTTTTCTCAACCCTATCTCATTAGCGTAATTATTACAGTTGCGTAGGCCTATAACCTGAACAGGTGGTAAAAAGGGGTAGTTACAAAATCAAGGTGTTAAATATAATTATTCAAAACGCTACTTTATTAAATATTTAATATAGTTTGTGTTGAACATAGAATTAATAATTTGAAAAATAATCAGACCAGCATAGATGAGTACGCGGTCTATATGGGAAGCTCATAAAGTCTAGTTTTTCAGTGATGGATAGGTTGGGATTCGAATATCAACTAATTGTACTAAGGGTAGTTTTTCACTCAACGCCAATAAGGGTAAACTTTCTCTAAAATCTAACTTCCTCGTTCCTTTCCCACTAGCGCAATTGATAAATATTTTTCGACAGCGTAGCTCAGTCGGTGGCGTGTGTGCCTACTGATATAAGGTTTCCAGGTTCAATTCTTGACAGGGTCGAAATATTTATAATAGGTGAAATGTGGGATTCCCCTTTCACAATGATGAATTAACGGCCGGGGGTTGGATGTTGTGTCTGTTCTATATTCAAGTTAGCTTGTAAGTATTGTGCTGATATAATCAGTCTGTTTAGAAAGTACATGTTAAATATCTCGTATAAACAAATACAAGTATTATAAACATGCGTGAATCCTAAGTGTCACTAAGGCGCAATGGAAAATGAAATCAGTGATTGCATATAACTTACATACAGTTCAAACTTAAAATAAACCCTTATTTAGGATTGATAGCTACAATCACGAATATAGCCGTCAAGAAACCAAAACCAAGTTTTGTCTTATCACAACATATGGCAGTATAAATAAAATGCAGGTCACACAACAGTGATCTAATGGCACTTCGTGGGGATATGAACTGGCAGAACGCGCTAAATCTAATAACACGCCGAACTTGTTAACAAAATGTACAAGAAAGAAGAAAAGCTTGCGTTCGCTTGAGTGGGAATGTTGTGGAAATGTCAAAAGTTCAAACAAGACGGCTCTCATTTCTCTCCCAGCTCAAGAGAGCTTTCCTCCCTCCCCCTCAATTCCTACGAGAGAAACCAACTAACTCGGTCTTCTTGTTCGCTTCTCATTCGCAGAAGGAAAAGCACATAAAGACAATCACCCCCCCCCCCCTAGTATAACTTCCATAAAGTTGTTTCTCCACCGCGTCTTACTACCAGTTTAGGCTATAAGAATTTTATCACACAAATTGGTTATGTACGAGTAGAAGTAAAATTCAGAGGAAACGTACCCGCACTTAACTGGAGAGAGGGTGGGAAAACCTGTAGAAAAAAACTCTCAGTAAGATCTTTACCATTTGAATAAGGGCTCGTCGTCCTATTCAATTAAAACATATTTAGGCGCTAGGGTTGGATGTGTAGTATTTCACATACTTGTTCCAAATTAAGTTAGTTTGTAAGTAATGTTATGTTTAAAAAATGTGTATTAATATGTTATTTTTTTATTTATACGCCCAACAAACTGATTTTCATTTTTTATTACAGCATTTTACTACCTGCTCAGGTTATACGCATACTATGTATTAATTACACTAATGAGTTGGGGATGAGGAAGGTTGAATTTAGAGGAAGTGTAACTGCAGTTGCGTGGAGGTAGAGTGGAAAAACCATTTAGGAAAAAAAAACACTAAGTACACCGGACCGGGTTTCGAACCCCGATCTCCCTGTAGCCAGCAGTCTAGAATATTGCGTGATGCCTTAGACCACGCGGCCACCGAAGCACGTTGTTTTTAATTACTTATTATAAGATGTAGGTATTGGGAAAATAGTTGAGTAAATACACCCATATTAACGTGAAAAAGGTAACCACAACGAGAAATCACATTTGGAAAAATCACTCCCAGTGCACCTGGTTAAGATTCGTCCGCAGCAATTCAGTCTGGTGCGAGTGTGACATCGCCAGAATCCCTCCTATGGCTGAGTAATCCGAATATTAGATATGAAACTTTACAATCAAACAAAAAACGTAATTGAAGTGCGGTTTTCTGCATTCTTTATATTTGTAGGGATTTGTAGGTCACTTTTTAAATGCGAAGCGACGATTGAAAGATGCGAAGCCGGAGATAGGTATTTGTTTCTGTCACATAAAAATATTTTTAGATTCCTGGTTCGGTGACCGCATAGTCACTCTCACAAGAGATTATACTGCCGATTACATCTGGGTTCGAATCCCTGTCGGGTGTACTGAGGGTGGCTTTTCCTAAATGGGTTAACACTCTACCTTCACATAAATGCGGGTACACTTTCTTTGGAATCAATCTTCCTCATCCTCAACACCTTAGTGTAATTAGTAATAATATTCGTAATAAGACATGCTGATAAAAAAAACTTATCCATTTAGTGCATCTAGGTAAAAGTACAGATTTAGAAGAGAAAACAAGGCACAGCATATTATTGTATGTACTGCCATAGTTCAATTTATCTATGCTTGGATTTTATGCAGTGTGTTTCTAAACCCTTTGCCCAAACTTAAAACACAACACAGGCGGGCAGAAATAAAAAGAAAACCCCAGTAAAGAATTGTCCAGAAAGGTCATTTTGTGTTACTAAAATTAATCTAAGTTGAAGTTAGGGGGGAACACCGCCAGAAACGCGCATCTGTAAGTACGTGCCTGTACAAGTTGCGCAGGCCTCCACCGTGGTTCGGATTCCACGTTAAACTGTAGGTCCTTCATTTCATCTCACAATCACCCTACCATTACACATTAGCGTAAGTGCGTAAAACCGAACGGGTAGTAAGACGCGGTGCTAATAATAATAATAATAATAATAATAATAATAAAAGTTGCGTATCATTAGGTAGACAGATGTTCCCGGAGGGTGAGAGCGCGTCTGATGTAACCGACGGACTGTGCATTGTGGCAAGCGAGGGAGTTTTGAATACCTGTGACGTGCCCGCCTAATGATATGCAATTTGTTGTACACGTACGTACTTAGAACTGCGTACTCCCGGCGTTGTTGCGATTAACTTCGACTTATATTAATTTTAGAGATGACTTTTCCGGACATTTTCTCAATTAATTTGTTCAACAGTTATCTGTGGGATTGTCCGTATCGGATCGAATTCTCTTGGTTGTACATTATTTTTGTTTAAAAAAGGGGGTGGTGAGTAGACGCGGACTCGGTAGTAGTGTAGAGGGTTACCGGAGGAGTAGACAGGGTAGGGCAGTTAGCGGGTTCACGACCTTGTGACATTCACCCCTTGCTTGCCAGCACAATGTCACCCCCACTGAGGCATACATCACAAAGTACAGAAGGACACCCACAGGAAGAACCTTGCTATAGGACAATCCAAAATACTGTGTATATTCATTCGACAGGACATTTGTTCTAGAACAAACAATTTATATACATTTTTGTGGCCTTTTGTAAGTGTTGGTTGTCCCACATCTAGTTTGCATCTCCTACATATACAAAAAGAAAAGAAAAAATCTTCCAATAGCGGGTCTGACTATACCATGCATATGTGAGATGACTAATTTGTTCCATAAGATTGTAGTTGACTTGAGTTCAACTAACCAAGACAGTAACTTGCGGAATTAACTCAATTCACTAACTTATGAAACTACTTACAATCAGTTTTATCCTCGTTCGATGTAGCACGTTTAAAACAACTATATTCACGCAGTGCTGCAGAAAACATTTTGTAACTTACTCTGGGCTCTAATAAAATTTATATGGCTTTTTTTTTGTGTTGTGCCAGATTATAACTATTCCGTGTCTTCATTGATGAAATAATTCATAATGCTATTATTGGCTCGTGGCATACATATTGAAAATTAAGGTATTGTTTATTTAAACGGTTCATCATAAGTGGTCAATCCTCTCTCTACATTGCTTCGAAATATGTCAGTTAGTGTGTGTTAAATTGTAAACCTGGACAATTTAGTTGAACTAATTAGTACTTACCAAGGTGGAATATTCTTATAAGATAGATGGGTGGTTTCCCAACTCACCTAGAACAAAAAATAATGTATATAAGAGATCTCTTTTTTACATAATAAAAAGTTCACAATGTAAGTATGTCTTAATTAATAAGCTTGAACAAATTTGAGTGGTTTTTAAAACTCGTCGATATATTTTTAAGGCTGTATAAAGCGTCACAGCTGGTACATCAAAATGGGACGAATACATTTTTATGTTTCAATTTATAGTCTAGTTTCCATAGGGAGACCGTTATTTGAAAACAGGAAACTCGTGTTGCCAAAATGTCGAGAAAATAAAATTACAATTGTAAATAAATTTTTAGTCCATTTAGCTAATGATATAAAAATAAAGTATACAGATATCCGTAATGAAGTTTTTTTAGCATTGCATCTTACTATCCGCTCGGGTTATACGCTTATGTACTAATTACACTAATAATTTTAGGGATTAGTAAGATTACATTTATAAGTGTATAATCATTTGCACGAAGGGAGAATGGAAAATCATTTTGGAAAAAACACGTCTCAGTACACCCGACCAAGATTCGAACCTCAAACTACCCGCCCTCAGCAGTCTAGTCTATTGCTAGAGTAGCGCATTAAACCATGCGGCCACCGAAGTGAGCTTCAGCAAAATCAAAGTGAGAGTAGTCTTTAGTGATTTTTATTTGTTGTAATTATGTACGCTTAGTTACCTCGACGCTATCTTATAGACTACACTATAGAGGAATCAAAACACAGTCATGGGGAAAACAGAGTACACAGTATCATTAATAAAAAATGTCCAACTTTACAATACAGGCTCAATTCTAAGCCAAACAATTTTTTTTAGACCGAGAACTCACATCTCGAAACGCACGTACGGGATATTTTTAAGCCAAGTTAGAGTTTTATGTAAATTCATATACCTCCCCTACCCTCATGTATATTTTGTATATTTAACTAGCTTTGCCACGGTGGAAGAAAAAAAAAATATGGAAAGAAATGAACAATAAACCTAGGCAAAGTTGAGCCCACCAAGTATTTCAAAACGCACTGAAAGAACTTTTATTTTGTCTCACCACACACGCTAAAACAATATAAATGAACAATATTTGAATTTCAAAGTAATATGGTTCATTCCTATTTTGTTATTAACGCATCTAATTATGTTTTTGTTTATTATTTAAAACAATTTTACGTCTACGGTTGAAACATGTTTTATGCTTCGCGTCTTACTTCAGACCATCCATCGTAGGAGTGGTGGTAACCGATACCTAGCACAATTTTTTTATTGCAAACATTGGTTGAAAGTCTCTAATGTTAATCTATTTGGAAATAATTATTATTTGCTTAGTAATACTATATTATTAATATAAAGTGCAATCAAACGCTTCTAATACACTTTCATAACGATTGCTGTATAATTGTCTTTGTCGAATCAAATTTAAAGAACAAATATTGATAAGGCTGTTTTTTGTTTCGAGGTTGTAGCAAGCAAGAGAGATTATAGTGCATGAAATAATAAATTAAAAAATATATTCACACTTTAAATGGCCGCCATAAATGATAAAACAAATAAATGCTTTTTTATAACTTAAAGAACCATTAAAAATATTAGTTTAAAAATGAAAAGTTTTTGCTACGTAAACACAAACACATGTGTATGAAAAGAACCGAATACGTGTTGTATGGCGTCATCAATTACGCTCATTTAGTTCAGTTTACCATCTTTATAAATATGAAGAGAAGGTAGACATTTAAAAGCTCTTGTTTTGAAAGGCATTTTTAAGTAAACCAGAGACGCCGCTTCCACAAAAAAAGAAACATCCAAACAGTTATTTTCATAGTTTCATGTTTCAGTAATGTAAAAACAGTTAAAACAAAAAACATTATAATAAGCAAATTGTTCGTTTTGAAAGTTTTGACTGCTAAAACCAACAGCAATTCAACATAATGGTTTGGCAGATAATTTGGTTTGTCGAATGGATACATGAAAGTAGATCTGGTAACTTATAATAGATGTTAGTTAGCACAACCTCTATGCTAAATATATATCCGTCCGGGCTATTTGTATTGGCTTGAGGAAGACGTATGTATAATTTAAAGGAATTGTACCAGCATTAGCGTAGAGGTGGGCGAAAAACGCTTAAATAAAAACACACCCAATAATAGACCTTGAAGGAAATTGTTAGCGTTTTTTTTTAAATATTCAAATTTTATAAAAATCGGTAAGAAGTAAGATACTTTAAATGATTTTTTTAGAAGAACAGATATAATATATATATAAAATTATTTGTGATGTATAATACTTAATATATATCCATTTTTAACCAAATAGCTAGAGCTATTTTTTGAAACATTCAAATTAATAAAAAAAAGCCATCAGTGAATTAGCCTTAAACAAACTTTCATCCCTCCAGCCCCCCCCCGCCCAACAAAAGTGTACAGTTTTATTTGTCATGTCAAACCCTCCACAAATTTATTTTAAACAAAATTGTTTGAGCCATTTTTTAAAAATTTGGAATTAAAAATAATCTGTTATCAGTAAACTACCTTAATTTGAGGGCCAGGGTAAAAAAAAAGTCTCAAGGTATTTTTCAAGCTTGGTATAATTTATTGTATAATATCTCGACAAAGGATGTCATTTAATGTCATGTCACAAATGACTTTGTGAAGTCAACGGTTAGACATCATATTTTTGCACCTTGTGTGCTGTTCAAGACCAGTTATGAACCGAACATCAAACTAATATGGAAAATATTAAGCACTGTCCCGGCCCTATAACATCTAGATATTAAGTTAGACAAAACCCATGAGCCCGTTTCAGATCTGTGTCCAGGGATATACAGACAGGCAGATAAACAAAAATACATGGGGACAAACAGAATTGTAAAATCCACTTTGTTGAATTCGGAGTGACATAATCATAACACTCCCGAGGTCGAAAATTATCAGGATTACAATAGACCTTGTTTTCTTTTGATATGAGAAAGTAAAAACATATATTATGAAACAATTTTTAATTTAGATTAAAGAGTGTGACAATGAGTGAATCACAAGATGAATTTAATCTTTCCCGCAATAAATAAGAATGGCATAAGAAATTAAAATAAGACATCAACTTTTAATGTCAAAAAATTTAATCCATGAGACATTATTGCTAAAACTAAAAATAAAGTTACCAAGAGCCACATTTTCAGGTTATTTTAAACCGCACTTGTTTAGATCACTTATATGGCTAGCCGATGAGAGCCTTAACTTGCAATGACTGGAAAGGCACAGTTTTAAAAACAATTTAAAAAAAGTAGCTTCAAAACTCTTAAATGAATTACAGGTCAGGCATGCTTTTAAAACAAAAACAGGCCATTGCGGCGTAACAAGTTTATATGACGGGAAAAGTCGAGTTTTTGAGGCTGTGGACGTGATTAATGTAGCCTACCTCTCTCCCCTCTTTCCGCAACATTGTAACGGAAATAAAAGAGCCAGTTGGGGTCGTAGGGGTGTAAACTAAACAAGAGTTTTTTTTTGTACCACGGACGAGATAATTGTTAGTGGAGCAAAATAGCTGTTTTATGTTTTACAAGAAATGAGAGAAGACAGAATAGGAGCAGAAAATATAAGAAGCAAAAAACGAACATTTCAACAAACCAAGACATTACTTAATGAAACAACTAATAATCGACCAAATAAAATGAAAGCAAGAATGATAACCTACCGATGTTTTGCCAAATAAAGAAGTTTGACCAAAAAAATGTGTTGGCAAGAACCATTCTAATCATACCTTAAGTAGTATCTCATCTCAATGCAAACTTACAAAAACTTGCTAAAACACCAAATTTAATATTATCAGTTGAACAATTTAATTTGCTGAGTGGTATGTTCAAACTATTACAATTTCATTTCAGGAAGGAGTAAAAAGTTATTTCAATTAAAGGCTTATGAAAAGATTATTTCATTCATAATATAAATTAACACACCATAGCTAATTTAAAAGTCAATTATAGCATTTAAAAACCCGTTTCATTTGTTTATCATTATATTAATGATTTATTAGGCCTATATATTAATTTGAGATGGATTTTAATATCTTACAATTAAAGTTAGTAATAATGTTTATTTCAATACGTTGAAATACACAATCTTTTTAAATAATGATATGCCTAGATATTACAGAGATTTTAAAAAAAATTAGAGTTCTTATAATGTATTTAAACTAATAATTTTTATTTATTGTTTATATTTTATTTGTAGGTAATAATGTCCCTTTGCATAATCAGTACTCATTATTTTATTGCGACTTTTTTTTCCCTTTATTTAGTTTATTGCGTCGGGGTTATCCAGATGTTTAGAATAATAGGTAAAGAGTAGGATATGATTTAGATAGCGCATTCATGCATCTGTGTGGAAAATTTGAAAACACATTTAAGAAAACAGTGTTAAGTACACCCGGGTGGGATTCAAAACTCAACCTCCTCGTACCAACAAGATAAAGCTGATGCCTTTACCAAACAACATACCCACCGGTGCGAGTACGATGAATAATAATAATAATAATAAATAAATGGCGAAAAAAATTTATGTTAGTTTTGTGGCCACCATTGTTTGCGTATTGTATATATACATGAAGCCTGTCCTCACTGTTTCACGATTCAATTCTCCACGAGAATCCATCCACCCATCCCCTCCAAAAAAGGACAAATACATTTAGCAAACCTGCAGTCCCAGGGCATTTACAACGCACACAATACATAACGATCTTGTTTTAAAAATGACTTTACCAATACAGCGACAAGAACTCGTATTTCGTATGTAGCATGTGCACTAATGTATGCATTGGTTCTGTGCGCCTGACGCGCGTGCGCAGTTTGGCACTGATTATGCGGTTAGAGGGGGTCGTGATACAAAGACCTCGGCTATGCACGTTACTGACAAGAATACCAACAACATTACAGAGTTACAGTCCAATTTTCATAGGAAGAGCCTTTTAGAAAATACAATCATATTTTTTCACAGTAAACATTGATAACTTTTAATAAATTATTGGTATTATTTTATAACTTTATTTGTGCAGGGAAGGAGGCCGGGGACCAAGACACAAAAATATTAGGTACTTGCATTCCCTCCCCAATACATAAATGTTTGAAAAATTGATGCCCCTAAGAGCTATTTGGAGTGATCATCCTCCCCAATATATGAAAATTATAATTTTATAAGCTATATTTTAGTAGACTACTCTAAATTTTTGTTTGAAATTTGGATGCTTCTAAAAGTTATTTATTTGGGGTGGGACTTCTCCAGCAAATTTTTTGAAAAATTTTTATACTTCTAGACCAGGCGTGTCGGACTCGTTTGACTCTAAGGGCCACAGTGAACAATGAAAATAATGAAGGGGCTGTATTTCAGAAAGTTCAATATTTTAACCAAATTAAATGGAAAAATTTCAATTCTAAAATTCCTACTGTAACAAAAATTATTTTTAAATTACATAAAATGTTTAGAGCTATCCTATATTTTTTCACCAAAAATTTGAGACGTTAGATTTCCATTAAGTGTAGGAGTGATCTCTTGTTGAAATCACGGTCAAATGCGTATCGGTAAATATGATTGCTCGGATGTTTGTTTCCTTTGATGAGTGAAAACACACTTGTGTGCTGACAAATATTGCGTATAAACGGTGTGCCAATTTAATCATTTATTTTGGAATCGATTTTTGGTTAATAATAAGTAAAATTTGGTACACTAACTTCACTTGATATATTTGACCGAATAGAGACAATTTCCAAATGTCATCATCTCAAATGTTGTATTCCTACTTTTATAAAAACACAAATTTAGACATTGTTGGTTCATCAAAAGGCCTTCGGGCCACACAAAATCATGAATAAGACACATGCAGCCCACGGGCCGCCAGTTTGACATGCTTGCCTAGACTCTATTTTAAGTAGTCCTTGCCTTGAATAAAAAAAAAGTTAAATTCCTTTAGAAGCTATTTAAAGTTATCCTCAACTAGACATTTTTGAAATTTGGATGCTTATAGAAGCTATTTAAAAAAAAAACTCCAACCAGTTTTTTTTTTTAAATTTAGATTTCCAAAAAGTTACTTGAAAAAGTCTTCCCCAAAAAACATTTTGTAATTTGGTTAATTGTATAAGCTATTTAGATAGATTGTTCTTCCCCTGAAATTTTCTCGAAAATTATATGCCTCTAAATAATAATAATAATTTAGCACCGCATCTTACTACCCGTTCGGGTTATACGCTTTAAGTACTAATTACTCTAATGGATTAGGAATTGGGAAGGTTGAATTAGAGGAAGTGAACCCACATTTGCGTGGAGGAAGAGTGGAAAACCATTTAGGAAAAACCATCCCCAGTTCACCCGACCGAGATTCGAACCTCGATCTCCCCGTCCTCAGCCGTCGGGTTCAACACAAGCGCGTTAGCCAACTACACCACCGAGGCGGGTTATGCCTCTAAAAATACTTAGTGATCTTTAACTGACAAATTTTTGAAAATTAAATACTTTCAGAAACTATTTGGAGTGGTCCTGACGTGAAAATTCTTCAAAATTACAAGCATCTAAAAGCTATTTGAAATGGTTCTCCACTAGATATTTTTGAAATTTGGATGGCCATAGAAGTTGTTTTAGAGTGATCCTCGATAGGTTATTTTTTCTGATAGATGCGCCTGAAAGTTATTTGAAGTGGTCTTATACGGTAAGTTTTGAAAATTGATTACATCTAGAAGTGATTTGAAATTTGATTGAAGGCCATCAATCAGCTTCATATTCGATGAAGTAATAGTATTTGAATTATATCTAGCGGGGGCAAATTCTTTCCAGGAGGAGTAGCGCCTCCCTCCATGCCCACCCGGTTACAATGACTTATGTATATAAAACCCACTTCAGTGGCTGGTTGGTCAAGAAAAGAGTCGGCAAATGGACGATTTCACGGCAATTTTAATTCAATCGCGTAAGAAAATTACTTTGTCATTAAAAGTCGATCTTTGAGTATTTAGAACTCGCAAATAATGCAGTATTTAAAAATATCTGAATGTGATCAAAATTACCTTCATCGGTCATAATCGGTAATGTTATAAGAAATTTAAATAGTTTAATAAGAAAATGTACATTTTAAATTCTATATTTTTTCCTATAAAGGCAGGAACAAAAGTATTTAAGGAAATATTGAATTTAAAGAATAAATATAATATGTACGGAAAAAACCAATAATAATAAGAGGACAAAAAGAGAGTGGAGAATCGATGGATGATCACGGGACTATTGATAAGTTAATAAGTCGATCGGTACCAAAAAAGGTTGCCGACCTCTGGTCTAAGGCATCATCATACGACAGACTGGACCACTGATTATGAGGAGATCGGAGATCAAAACTCAGTCGGGTGTTTTTTCCTAATAAGTTGTACACTTCTCCTCCACGTAAATACGTTTACACTTCCTCTTTATTCAACTTTACTTTTCTTTAATACATTAGCGTAATTAGTACAAAGGCATCAGTTTCGGTGTCCGCGTGGTCTAAGGCGCAGATCCCACAGAAGATTATACTTCCGATGAAGGGGAGATCGAGGTTCGATCCCGGACGGGTGTATATAAAATTACTGGCTTTCCTACACAAATATAACAATGAATTATGAAGTGATATTTGCGAATTCGTGAAACTGAGATACAATGTTAATTTTAATTTAAAAGAAATAAGGTGTTTAAAAACATTTTTGGTAGTTTATATTGCTTTCATTATATGCAGCAGTGAAATTTATATAATATAGCATGCGTATTCATTAGAAATAACTATGTTCATTTTAAAGCTACAAAACTTCGCTTGCTTTAAAAAGAAAAGCACTAATGGGGAAACCAATTGGGTTAAAAAAATGGGTGGTAAGTGTCCATAAGAGCAATTTAAGAGCGGAAAGGCCTATAGATAGACGCGCTACTAGTAAATAAATAAATATCAAACATAACAGCTGCTGATCACATGATATGACGCATGCATACGTGAAACTAGTTCTAGCCGCCTTTATAGCTGTCACTTAAAGCTCAGCGCTAGCGTGTTTGCCTTTGTTATTGACCCGATAGAATGTTATTATTATTAGCACCGCGTCTTACTACCCGTTCTGGTTATACGCACTTACGCTAATGAGTAATGGTAGGGTGATTGTGAGATGAAATGGAGGACCTACAGTTTAACGTGGAATCCGAACCACGGTGGAGACCTGGCATTCCTCACATCCGATAGAATGGAAAGCCACACAAGGAAAAACTAATTAGTCCACCTAACATAGATTCGAACCTAGAGTTGCCAGTCCATACAAACCCAGACCTGACCAAACCAATGCCTTAATCCGCGTGCCAGCGATTGGCAGAGGGGAGGGGGGACTGTAATACGTTCTCCTCAACCAAGCCAAATGAACAAACGTGATCATGTGGGGTGAAAAAGTTTTTTTTTTCTTTTAGCACCGCGTCCTACTACTCCTTCGGGGTTGTATGCATATATACTAATTAATTACACTGTTTTATGGATGAGAAAGGATTAAATTTATAGGAAGTGGTAGGTGACCTGGTGGTCTAGGGGTAAGGTGTCGGACTTCTGCGCTGGCGGCCGGGGTTCAATCCTCGGTCCCGGCACAGATTTATCTGATTGCCAAACCCTTCCTTCACCTCTGACAAGACATCTTGTGAATGTGGGGAATGCCAGGCCTCCACCGTGGTTCGGGTTCCACGTTAACTGTAGGTCCTCCATTTCATCTCACCATCACCCTACCATTACACATTAGCGTAAGTGCGTAATAACCCGAACGGGTAGTAAGACGCGGTGCTAATAATAATAATAATAATAATATAGGAAGTGTTCCCATATTTGCATGTAAGGAGAGTGTAAAAACATTTATGAAAAAACCTCAGTACAGTCAACTGAGATTCAAACCTAATATCCCCATAATCGGCAGTCCAGTCTATTGTGTGAGTGGGTGACGCCTGAGACCACACAATAATAAAAACGGGTTGTTGTTTAAGTGAAGAATTCGTTATTGAAATCTTTATACCCCAGGTATTGATGTGGGAAGATGTAAGAGCACAGCCCTAAAAGAAAAGTCCTCCTAAGACGGATCGTTGTAAAACCAGCTTTCCCCTGTGACCAAGTGGTTAGAGGGGTTGACCGCCAACCTGGGAAGCTCGTTCGTGCTGTCTGATTAGTAAATATTTAGGCACTTAGTGTGTAGAGGCGTATTAGGTTTAGTCAGTGTGTAAGTTGTATGTGAATAAGATCAGAAACCCACTTCGGTGGCCACATGGTCTAACGCGCTACTGTCAAGTTGGACTAGACTGCTGAAGACGGGGAGATCGGGGTTCGATCCCAGTAGAGTGCACTGGGGGAGGTTTTTCCTAAATGGTTTTCCACTCTCGTTCCACGCAAATGTGAGTGCACTTCCTCTAAATTAAGCTTCCTAATCCCCAACACATTAGTGTAATTAGTACATAAGCGTATAACCCGAACGGATAGTAATATGCGATGCTAATGATAAAAAATAGGACCTGAATGTAGCAAGTTTACTTTAAACGCCTCAATTAAAAACCATGTCGTGAAATCATATTAAAAGATAACATCTGCTCAGTATGCTAGGTTTATTTTACTTGTCTTTACGTGTAAGTTTTTATAATTCACTCATACACGCCCCCCGCCACATCACACCCTCCCCCTCTCTTTCCTATCAAGAATCTAAAATACACTCCGCCTCAACTTGGGCACGAGGGAACTTTCATCTGGGGTGTTTTAGACGAGAGGCAATATCGCGAGGGTTCATAACTGTCAAGGGTCCCGGTAACATAATCATACTCCCGGAGTAGATAAACCCGGCGAGAGCATGAGGTTAACGGGGTAAGAGCGAATATAAAATTTAACAAGGGGATATAGGCGTGTAAATAAAAATGGGCAACAAAGAGAGAGACCCAGTGAAAAGTTATTACTGTATAAACGGCGCTCGATAAACTTCGCCCTACGACCATCATCCGTAATTTCCACGAAAATAATAATAAAAAAAGAGTGGTATGAAGCGATATATTAAAATAGGATGGTCCCGTGTCAGGAAATTAAGTTATCAGATTATCGCAGAAAGGCTTGTCATTAAAAGTAATTAATGGCTACACATTCAAAATTTATCAAACTTGACGGCGGTCTTCGCTAAGGCAGATTTTAACCTTTTTTATATACAAAAATAAACTTTGGTGCTATTATCATCCCCTTAGAGACTTTATTCTTCCAATCCGCGGGAACTAAATGAGGATTCATTTTAACTAACAACGACTGAAAAAACTTACTTAGGGCTGATCTTATGACTCCTGGATAAATATTTATCTGGCAGATAAATATTTCTATCTTTCGATAAGTTAAAAGTGCGTATTATGACTGCCAGATAGCATTTATCCAACACATTTTTATCAGGATAGCTTTTATCTGAAAGATAAAACTGGTTGTTAGCCATAGTGAAGCGTTGTTTTTCATGAGGTTTCACCTATCAGAATCTGTTTTTAGGTTAAAATCTTGGTTCACGTGTTTAGCAAGCACAGGCCCAGGCTCTAACTATATATAAAGTTAGAACATTTAATTCACACTTTTATATAAACAGATAAGCTATTTTTAGAGTTATATTTTTATAGGAGCAAATTATCAAGATGTGAGTACAATAAATGAAATTTTGTAAACGTTGTACCAAACTATTGCCCACAATTTGGCAGACACCGAAATGAATAGTTGCAGGACATCTTAGCTTCTGCACCTACGTGACGTCATTTGTTTCCTCGCACTCGTTTAGCCGCCATTATTTAACAAAGTGTAGTGTGTTGTAGCTACTAACCAGGTTATACGCATGCACGCACCAGAAAAAAACAATACCAACCTTACGTTTTATGCATACAAATATATTTATTCTACAGATAACTATTTGGCAGATAAATTCAGATTATAATACGCGTAACTTAAAGTGGCTGATAACCTTTATCTGGTAGCTAACTTTAACCTCCCGATAGCAAATATTATGCGGTAATCATAAGACAGGCCCTTAGTGGCAACATCTATTTTTGTTTAGTTCAACTAATGTTAAAATTATAAACGACTTAGCCCAATTTTACAAAATAAATTAAGGTGAGATTTTTTAATGAAAATAAGTCAAGACCTCTACCCGCTTTACTTTTAACTCGAGCGCAGATCTAACTATATTTCTATGGATCTAACCCACACATATCAAGTCAAACATGTTAACACTTTGCATGAATCTACAGGTAAATATTTATATTTAAATACAGGTACTATATTAGTCATCTTTCCATGCACGAGTGTGGAGTGACCTTGTTGTGAGGTGGAGGACCAGTATTATCAGATAAATATGGTGAATGTGTGTTAGTATGCAGTCAAAAGCGGGGTGTACAAGCGCCAGTTTAAATGCCTGTGGCAATTTGGTGCATAGCAGTAAATCAACAAAATAAGTAATTAGATGAACGTTTAATTCCTGGAAGAGATGGAAATGGCAAGCAATGGATTTAAAAAGTGTTCGTTCTAATATCTTGCCCGCGGTTTGGGTACGCCAATTGTTATGTTCTTATAGCTGGTCGACGTTGTTGGGCCGCCAATTGCCACCTTACGTAATTATTATTATTATTAGCACCGCGTCTTACTACCCGTTCGGGTTATACGCACTTACGCTAATGTGTAATGGTAGGGTGATTGTGAGATGAAATGAAGGACCTACAGTTTAACGTGGAATCCGAACCACGGTGGTGGCCTGGCATTCCCCACATTCACAAGATGTCCTGTCAGAGGTGAAGGAAGGGTTTGGAAATCAGATAAATCTGTGCCGGGACTGAGGATTGAACCCCGGCCGCTAGCACAGAAGTCTGACACCTTACCCCTAGACACCAGGCACCCCCTTACGTAATACTTTTGATGATAAATGCCCCACGTTTGGAAGTCATTTATAACATTACTGGATTTTTACTTGTTTAATTGTCTCGCAGTTGTTTCGTCATTTGTTACGTTATAAAATAGTTATTACTCCCCGACATTGTGCCTCACTTTTTATGATAAAAATAACTAACGTCAGATATAGTTTGATATTGGTTTATTCAATGATAATTATTGATACTTGTATAGAAAAATGATCATGTTGCACACAATCTAGACGAGCGCCTAACACACGTCCGTCGAGACAATGACTGACATCACAGTGAGTGCTGAGATTACACCACCCGTGATATACCTCAGTCC
>JBCFYV010000003.1:34761861-34781962 GCA_039000515.1 Timema cristinae | reverse complement strand
AGTCGATAACGGTTGTTTTGTTAGTAATTGCTAGTAATAATTAGTTGTAACACTGAGTCAGGTGAATGAGCTAGATTGTGGTTTTCTTGTATTTTCAGTTAGATAACTAAATAAAGCTAAACAAAATATTTGCATCCATATCCTTTTAAAAAAGGTGAGCTCTGATATGTGTTTGAAATATTTTTTTTCTATTGAATACATTGTTTCAATAAATATTATTTCAGGTCATTTTATTTACTCACTCTTATGTTTCAATGGCTTGCTATTAAATTAACTACAAAAATATTTAATTTTAACACAGTAAATTTCATTCATTGGGCTTTTCAGACTCAATAAATTGCATCTAATGCTTATTTAATTTGAATTTTATAAGAAATACTTGTGAATAAAATATTTACTTACAAATACAATCAAACCCTTTTGAATAGACTTGATTTTATCAACCAATACATTCATTTGCCTGAAATCCTACCCTCTTCATAATAAAAATAATCTCACTTAAAAGAAAGAAATTCTTCAGTTGAAATTCATGAAATATAATTTACCTTTATCTTTAAAATAACTCATTGAAAATTTATTAATCAATAGGCATTTAAAAATATTTGTGTTATCTATTTGGCACATCCTAGAATGTGTATTTGTCAATTTTTTCACAAAGTTTATTTTTAATAAAGTTCTCTTTTAACAAACGCAATTTGAATTTGGTTGACACTGTGAGTTTCTTTAAAAGAAGTTCCAAATATATAAAAGCAATATAAAGAGAGGGATTTGTTTAGTGGAAGTAAAGTTAATCTAACATATTTGGGCATATATTGTGTACACATTTATTGTTGTTGTTGCCACTTTCAATTATAACTTACTACAAGAAAACATTTCGATAATATTTATAAAGATATTTGCATTTATAGAAGATGGAGAATCAAAAACTGACTACACTGACTATCTAAGTCATAGTTATGGTACACTAACACATCCTAATAATGGTTTTCACATAGTTAGATAATCTTCAATAAACAATCTTAAAATAGTTGAGTGCTGATGTGTTTTGTTTTGCAGGTTTGCTCTGTATTGGACAGTCTTGAGCGAGAATACAAACGAGACGAGGACTGGTGTGGCAGTTCCAACGAGAAAGTTGGTGGCACTGCCCCTTGCGACAAGGCCACCATGGTGTCTCAGCTCATAAACAAGCACCAAGAGCAGAAAGAGGCGTTCCTCAAGGCTTGTACCCTAGCACGCCGGACAGCCGAAACCTTCCTCAAGTATACGAGCCGGAGCCTGCAGTATTACAGCTATCAGGGCGAGGCTGGCACTCGCAATGCTGACAACAGAGTGAAGAGTGAGAACTTAAATAAATTGTTTGGATTAGATTGGACATATCTGCTTTTCTTGAGTCTAAATCTTCATTCTACCAACAAATCTTGAATTCGAATCTGAATTATATAAAACATGATAAATATAATTTTTAAACTTTCCCACATTGATGATTAGTAAGTGTAGAGATAGCTATAAAAAATAATATTCAAAATATTTCAAGTTTCTAGGATCCCATTCATAATTTATAAAAAAAAAAGGCTTGTAGTGAACCACAATGTTGATTCTTAGCAAGAAATATTTCTGTGGATATGTAAATATAGTATAAACTATGGAACTAAATATATGTTTGTGCTACTTCTTAAATAAGTTTTCATCTGGAATTTGAGCATTGAAGTATTGTGTAGTGTTTTTACTTTTATTTGTGAATAAAAAAATCTTATGTTCATTTGAAGACAAATTACATTTTTAACCTAAGTGATTTGTTTAAAAGTAAAAATTGGTTGTTTTAGATATTTCTTCATGAATGTATCAATATGAACCATCAGTTACTTGGTTTAATCGAACTAAAGGAATCTATTCTCAAGAATAAATTGTATAAGAATAAACATAAGCATTTGATTTTAATACAGATTTAACCCTTTTTGTGCCACAAGCGGATCTAATCGACTCCGCCTTCTACCGTTAAAAGTGACATGAATCTGATAGGCCAACAGATTATGGAATTTTATGGAAACATTTTAAAACTGTTTCATATTATACTCACCCCTAGTTTTTTTCCCCTTTAACAAGACTGACTGAAAATCTTCTCTCCACTGATAGTTATTTTACTCTTTTAATAGCTAAACCAATCCTTTTGCCACAAATCCACTGCAACAACATAAAATGTTGATTTGTTTTATTTTTCTTGTCACTCAGACATCTTGGAGAAGCTGTTGAGTCAAGAAAACAAAGTGTTGGAACACTGGACGCAGCGCAAGAAGAGGTTGGACCAATGTCAGCAATTTGTTTTATTCGAGCGCTCGGCCAAACAAGCCATTGAGTGGATCCATGATACTGGCGAGTTGTATCTCTCTACACACACCACTGTTGGTCAGAACAAGGAGGAGACTGAGACTCTTCTCTCTGAACACAATGAGTTCAAGGGTACAGCTAAGGTGAGTTTGTGTATTCTCGTCTATGTAAGACTGTTTGTAGTATGATTCTAAGGGGTGTGTGAAGCTTTGAAGTTTCAACTTGGCCTTGAAACAAATATTAGCTTCAACTTCAATTTTTTTTAAATCTGGTTTCGACTATTATGAATTGTCACCAGTAAAAATATTAACAGCTAAAATACTCATTTATGGCCAATTATTGTCATTCTGAGCTAATAGTATATACACTAGCTACACACTACAAATTAATATTCTTATGAAAAAATATGAATTAATTGAATTGAGTTTTATGATAACAACTTTATTTACCATATTAGACGGAAATATAACAAACATTTGGACAATAAAACATTTTCTTTGTGATTTTAGTACATAAAGATTACTTACTATCCAAATCTCACTATGGGTATGGTATAATCAATTTAATTTTATGTAAAAAAACCTAAATTTTTGTATTAACTACTTTTTCGACTAGCAAAGTTAATTGTACAAATGAGAAATTTTATACTTGAACCCCAGAATATTCATTGATTTGAGATTAAAGATTAAAAAAATGAATTTTTTTTTCTCCGACTCTTAATTTGGAATTTGATTTAGAGCTCTTACTTATATTGGCTATTGATACTTACAACCAAATGTATTATAACAAATTATATTAACATTTAGCTACTTATTTTATTTTATATAGCAACTTAAAAATTAGTTTAGTATAGCAAAACTATTATGTTTACCATGTTTTATAAGATTCAGATTATAATTCAAGATTGTTAGGTAACATGAAGACTCAGATTAAAGATTGATATTTAGAAAGTGATGGATTCGAACCATCAATAGCTAATTATGTATGCCCTAATGTGTTTGACTTTGGCTTGAAAGGGTGAAATTGGCGCCTTGTCTGGGTCCACGAGTCCTACTTGTTTAATTCTAATGAATTTCATTTTATATAACTTAACTCATGATTGCTTGGTTTGGATATATTATGTCACTAATAACTGATAAACTTTCTTTAATGCACATTAAAAAATTAATATATATTGTATTTTTACTGTAATATATTAAAACCACTATGAGCTTTGGCTTCTAAATCAATCCTCAGGTGTCCTTGGCCAGAGCTTGCAAACTAACAAGCTCTAATAGCCTAGGGCATTGGTCTCCAAACTTTTTACAACACGGGCCACATAATATATTTGAACATTTTCGCAGGCGAAGGCAATGTTCACCTGTTATTCAAGTAGCATTATTATTTCCCTGAATGCTTTGACATGCACGAATAGATCACAAATCAAATTCGTTTCAGCATGCAAATTTAGATTCAAGTCATACGGCCGGTCACATCTTTAAAATTATGCCACTTTCCAAAGCCAGTCAGTGTTTGATAAAAGTTATTGAGGTTGATTCTAGCCCTGTGAGAAATGAATCAATTTATATATAATCAATTATATTTATAATAATGAGTCTATGTAATTAATTAGTTTGAAAATTAGGTAACATCTTTTGGGACTTTCCTTTAATAACCCTCTGCCGGGAGACTTATAACTACCTAAAAATCGTAACAAGCCGTTCTTTTGTAGGTATAATGAAGAACGCCTGCGACTGGAAATGAAAGTTTGCAATTCCGACAGCACTCTGAATTGGTGTCATGGGGGGAAGCACATGTGTGGACAGGAACTAGACATGTCATATATACTGCGTGGTTAAGAAATAACAAAGAGAAATAATTAATTGATTTTTTGATAAAATCTTGATACGGGCCCAATATAATCTCGTGGTGGGCTGGATGTCGCCCGCGGCCATAGTTTGGAAACCCCTGGCCTAGGGGGTGGATTAATGTAGTAATTGTAGTCATCCTTCATCTCTCTTGACTACTGTGTGTATGTGTGGGATAGATATTAATTTAATCTTGGTACAGTTGTTGCTCTTTATATTACCTAACTCATATATATTTATATGTTATTTTATTCAGGAAACCCGTGAACGAGTGAAGTTACTAATTCAATTGGCAGATAGTTTAGTGGAGAAAGGTCACGCCCATGCAAGTGCCATCAAGCAATGGGTGGCCGCTGTCGATAATCGCTACAAAGATTTCAGTTCTCGGATGGACAAATACCGGTAAGACCTCTTCAACTATTGGGTATTTGGGTTATTGTAATATTACATTTTAATTTCAAGCTGAAATTTGCTTTGTGCTCTAATATAAACCTTAAAATTGTAACTATAATTCTTGGAACAATTTATGAAGGAACAAACCTTTATTCTATGCACATTAGGTCAAAGTTTCTCAATATTTTTCACTTTTTGGAACACTAAAATAGTTGAAACACTCACATCTCACCATTACAAAACGTGTTCTTATTTTATCCCGAAGATAGTGGGACCAAATCCCAAGTCCTATAAAATTTAGTAAGCCCTTATTCAGCTAGATTTTTTTCTTTATCACAACGTCTCACACACTACCCATTTGCGCTATATGTCTAAAATTTAATATTATTTATTTGCTTGGAAGAGGTAATAATGCTGCTCTCGGCACTCATCTCACTTAATGGCTAAAATAAGAAAGTAGTACAACAAATTTCACCAAATTGCATGTTTCAAACCTTACCTGCAGTGTTATTATAACCACGACGCAAAACGAATTTGCGACCGTTAGCAGAGAGACGCTAGACTTTGCGTCAAAAGTTATTATGGCCGACCACTTTTCGAAAGCAAAGTCCTTGCGAGCGCAAATATTTTCCTAGTAGCGGGACGCTAAGTTGCGCAGACATTTTACTTGTCCTTTGGTTTGCATTACGAGGTTATGTTTGCTAGTTTTTGTAATTTATTACGTGTTTTGTGTTTTAAACTTTCCATCTCATTAGCCCAATATAATTACCTCAAAACTTTTTGTGTGTGTTTCACATAATCTATCTTTAAATAGGCCTATATCATAATTTAGGCCAAGATTGGGGATAGTACACTTACACTGAATGTATTTTATTTGAAACACAACATTATCAAAATGTATTACTATTCACCATCAATACACTGATAATTCAGGTAATAAAATAATATGTTTATGATGTCTCAACAAAACTTTAATGATGTAATCATATCGAACGGAATCGTACATACAGTAGTAGTTACTATCCACATTAATGTGCGTTGTAGGCCCATGAAATATTGTAGCCAAGACTGGAAATAACTAAATAGGCCCTAGCTTAATATTTACATGTGGTTTGGTTTAGGCCTACATTTTAATCATAAAAGGTTTACTAAAGTTATCTGAAACCAATAATTAGTAGTTAAACCTAGTTATAGTGAAGTGAATAAATTGCAAACAAATCATTATAAAGAAATAAAATATCCTTATATATTCTTAATCATTTAACTAAAGTCTCAATAATTCCCTTTAAGTAAAAGATGCATTTTATTATTTTTAGCCATCCAAACCACCCTCTCGTTCACTTTTTTTGTTAACTTAGTAGGACGACTGACATTAAGTTGTCGAAAATATTCAGTGTGAACACAATTTTTGGGAGATCTTGAACTCTTTCATCAACTTTAAGTAATTAGTTTTATTTTCTAAGATCTTAACACCGCATATTTGATTAAATCTCAAACGTGTGAACCTTTTCAACACTGTAAATTAATAAAATTATCACAAAGTCGGCCTACATATGTTCAGGTGAAGTACTGTATAGATAGGAAATTTTCTTTATCAAACCTCAACTCAATCAAACAATATACAATTTGAAAACACCTTACTGTATTCCTATATCTTTGAACGTTTAATTTTTTGCTTGAAAAAATCGAGGAAGGTTTTAAAATAGGCCTACTAAGAAAGCCAAAATACAAAATAATAATATACTGTTTGATAAATGTTGTTTTTGAAAAGAAAGTTTTATAAGGCATATATTTTTTTAGTTATAAATTAAAGCCATTTTATATTAAAATAGGCCTAAATATAAGGAGAAGTCTACATTATAAACTGTTGAAATTATTTTTAATTAATATAATAAAACACATTTGTTCCAGTATCAACATGAATATATGATGAATAAATGATTGGATTGTAAAGCATACATCTTAAAAAAACATTGTTTCTTTATTAGCCAATTTCTCATACTAATTTATTCATTTCCCGTGTGACATTACTATTTGAATGCATAGCTCACATGTTTTTTTTGACTACAATATGTCATGTGTATTGAATAATTTAGGCCTAGTATTTTTTCATTTCAAATCGTAAGCAAACAAAATTATGCAAGTGATTTATTAAATTAAACTAGGTTAAATCGTTCTTGCAAATAATGTTATTTGTGATCAGCTGTTTGGGAAAATAAAAATAAATTAATAATTCAGTCATGAACACCAGCATTCTTGAAATAAATGTACCTAATTTCTAGCCTCTAACTTCTTAAAAGGTAATATTCTTTGGAAAAGTTTTGCCAACTGTTGACGCAAACTGATTTTATTCTGTGCGTTAACGCTAGAAGCAAAATCGAAGCTAAAATTAGCGGACGATACAAAGTGTGGTGGTCATAATAACCCAGACGCTATCTTTTCTTCGAAAGTGAAGCTAGCTAACGGTAGCAACCAACTTTGCGTCGAATGGTCATAATAGCCCTGCTGGGATCAGAGAAATCTCTTCTCTTACACATTTGAGGACCACATCAAAGTATTCTCACCATATTTTCTCTTTTGTACTATCATTTCTTAGTTTCCTCTTTTAGATAGTTGTGTAGAAGAACACTTTATATTTTCTCCCAAAGCATTCCAATTTAACCAACCAGGTCAATAAGGGATGAATTGTGAGTAGGCCTACCTTTAAGAAGCTGTAATTATTTTTTCTGATGTTTGGAGGGTAAAGTGTTAACTGTATGGTTTTTCACTGTGAAAGTCATATTGTGTTTATCCCTCTCATTTGTTCCTATATCTCCTTAAATATATTTAAGAATTGAACAGCTATTCATTAATTTATTTAAATAGCTTTACAGAGATCTGCCATATTCAGAAATACATACACATTTCCTAGTTTTTTTCTCTCCACACACCACTTTTTCACAGAATGTAAACATAGTATTGAATATTAAAGGCCTTTCACTCACAAAGTCATTTACCTCTTTGACTTGCAGTTTTTAGTCACATCACTTGCTAGCCTGCCCATTGACACATCATTCATCAATTATTTCATGATTTCATTTGCAATCTTTGAATCTTAGAAATTTAAATTTGAAATAAATAATACCTGAGGAGTGTGATAGAGGAAAGTGGAAGAAATAAGTGAGAGAGGGAGGCAAGCATAAGCTTTATTTCAGAAGTCTGAGAAGTCTAATTTGGAGCAAAGATGTGCTGAGAAAGTGTAAAGGAGTGATTTACAAGATGTTCTATATACCAATATTGACATACACAGCAGAAATACGAGTAAGGAGTAAAATAATAGCAGAATTCAAGCCTGTGAATAGGAGCGACAGGAATGGATAGGATTTGAAATAAAAGATTGGGAGGGATAGTGTAGGAAGAGCCAGTACAGGCTAGGATAGAGAAGTATTGACTAAAGCTATGTGAGGAAAATGGAGGAGAAGAAGATACCAAACAAAATGTTGAATATTTAGGTGGAGAGCCAACAGGTAAACAAAAGTACAGGTGGCTGAAGGGAGTACAGAGGAGTATGATGGAGAGAGGAGAGGACTGGGTTATGGTTGAGGAAGGGTGGTGTGGAGAAATATAACATATTTAGAGGCTTTTACCCCAAAAAGACCCAACCAGTGGCTGTAAATTGCTCATAATGATGATTAAATTGGAAATAAGCTAGGTAGAATATATTCCTATTCTAATTTTAATCCTAATTTAAAAATTCCTCCCTTATGATATGTTTTAAATTCATATTGGTCGGCCACATCTTTGGGATATAGGCTTTTGAAATTATTGTTGAAAGGACTCTATTTCCATTTTAAATATGTATATTGTTATGAATATAAACTACAGATGGGCCGAATATATTAGTTTACGAATTCCAATCTTTATTTTATCTACAATTTTTGAATTTGAAACAGACTATTAGGAAAAATTATGGACAATAGAGGAAATATAAATATAATGGAATGATAGAAAATATAAATAATTATTAAATATTAACATTTTTTGCTATAATCCATCAATTAAGTGTTAAATTAATGGTCTGATTGTTACGTTTGTTCCTTAATTTTAATGAGTTCGAACCACTATTATGGTTTATTAAAGCTATTAATCAATCAAAAACTACACTTGAAAATTTAAACGGATTTTTTTTTTAAAGTTTTGAGTCTTGGATCCTATATTTTCTCGAATCCTAAATCTCAAATATCCTTAAGGATTCGAGGATCCCATCCTTATTCTAAACTCATTTCCTCTCCAATTTGTAGATTTATTGTATATATATGTAATAAAATACATTAAAAAAATATCAGGTCAAATTTAGATTAAATTTCTAGTACACCAGTGTGATTATGAAATATTGTAGCAGTCTGAACGGTAAAACAAATAGCAATATTATTAAGATGCCTTGTGTTTTTTCAGCTCACAGTTGGAAGGTTCCTTGGGTATTAAAGCGGAAGGAGAAAGTAGACAGGACCTCTCTATAGACAGAAACTCTGACCCACTTCTAGAGACCAAGTTGAAAGAGGCTGCAAATAAGGAGCTTAAAGAACTCAATGAAGAGAAAAGAAAATCAGCCAGAAGAAAAGAGTGAGTACTATGATTGTGTTGTTTGCTCTAAATTAAGAATACACTTTTCCATGTTTTATAAATATTTCATTCATTTTTCATGTAGCAAATTGTTTTTTTATTTCACTGATGAATTGTAGAGAAAAAAATAGGTATTAAATACCTTATTTTAAACTATACCATTATTTTCTTACAAAATGACATTTGGAAAATATAAAAACATTGTTTAGTTGCAAACTTGATTAAAAGTTATTGATTTCAACCCTTATAGAAATAATTATATTTGATTTATAATTATTATTATTATTATTATTATTATTATTATTTATTATTATTATTATTATTATTATTATTATTATTATTAGCACAGCGTCTTACTACCGTTCGGGTTATACGCACTTACGCTAATGTGTAATGGTAGGGTGATTATGATATGAAATGAAGGACCTACAGTTTAACGTGGAATCGAACCACGGTGGAGACCTGGCATTCCCCACATTCACAAGATGTTGATTTATAATTCATCAAACCGTTATCAAAGTTTTATAATAGCTGTTACTTATGGATTGCTATATAATTGCTTTTTCAATACTTGTTTTGCGATTCCAGTAATAAGAGATATTATATTACACAAAGACCACAAGGGAAAACATGATAAGTCACATTTTCCATTTTTTTACAAGGGAGCAATTTTTAAGTTCAAAACGCTGTCAACCACTCCCTTATTACCAAAACTGTGCTTTGATTTGGTTTTGGGATTAAATAGGTGTTTTTGTCACTCCCTTGAATGTTTCAAAAATATTGATTGTCATAATATTGGCTATACCTTTGGTTTTTTACCTGACTACATAGTTTTACAAGCTATTTCCCCGGTTTATAATTATTTATTAAATGGATCCAAACTTTTCCAACAGGTAATTATGGTTTTTGTGTGATTGTGTTTGTGTGTTGTGGGCAGTGAATACTCAAATTATTCTTTACTAACATTGCTTATTTTATTTATCCAGCGACAAACAGCCCACTCTCTAAACAACAGCAGAAAATAAAGCAGGTTGACCAGACCAAGACTGTGAAAAATAAACAAAGGAAATTCACATAAGGTTACATTGTTGTCATAGTCTTTTAGTGCGGAAGTCGATCACATAACGTTTTCACATCCGGGCTGCAAAACACTTTTAGGTTTTATAAGTCCTTGAACTTTTAATTGGAGATCTTCAGCGGCTCTGTTTGGACGGATAGAAAGGGAAGAAACATCAGAATAATTTTTTGATTATGTAATATAAGACTAAAAAAATGAGGTTTTATATTACCTTCATAAGCAATATCTGGCAACTGGAACTCATTTTCTCTTAGCTAGGTTTGATCACGCTCAAGTGTTCTAATTGTCCGGGCAGGTGCCTTCAGCGTTTCTTCCATCCAAGCTCAATTGTAAGTTGTCAGATAGGAAACCAGAAGTGGGTGTAGATCAGAGGAAGACAGCTCTTTAACAGGTCTAGTTGCAAACGGAAGCTTCTTCTTGTAGATCTTATCAAGATGTTTCGTCCAAACTTTAATCATAGTTCCATCCACTCGGATAGCAACAAATGGAGATGGTTTACATCTTGCAGATTCTATTTCCTGGCACCAAGCTTCTGGAAGCTCACACTCTACCCTCTTTTTGATGAGAGTGGTATTTCTATCGCATTCAAGGTATAAATGACCTTGGATGGGAAAAGTAACTTGGATAGACATTAATAATTTCTCCTTGTGAATCAAATGATGTAGAAAACGTATAACAGTCGATTTTTTATTCTAGCCTCCACACGAGTCACAGAATATAGCCAATTCATTCACTTCTGAGGCAAGAAAACGAGTGATCAAATGATGAAGAAATGAACACACTTCGTCAATTCACTTTTTTGCTACAGTTTCATCATATAAGTAAAAGTAGCTCTCGCCAGTAAATAAAACACTAATGTTGAACATATAAACCGAAAGTTGACGCTTGTAATAAACATAATTTGTTTTAATGTTTGGTTACGGGAAATTCTTACAGAAATCTATAGCAATAGTTTCTTTTAAAGGAATGTTTCATGCCTCTTCTCTGGACTTTCTCTTGCGGTCATAAAATGTCTGCTGCTATTTCAAATGAACTACATGCTCTATTTATAGTTTTCTAATATCCTTCAAAACTTTCCTTTTGGCATCTTCCCCTTTGGCTTCAATAACTTCTTGATCAAGTTTATTTTTATCTGCCGACTACTTGTCACAACAGCTACAGGTATTACACCTGGTATAGCCAAAACTTATGTTAAGGTCTGTGTTAAACATACACCTATAAGTCTCATAGGAGACTTAAAGCTCTGGACATTTTTCCTTTTACATATTAAACATCTTTTTGACTTTAAAGTTCTCAGTTTTCTTAAGACTATAATGGCTATATGCCAACTTTTAAAATAACCTATGTGTTCGCGAAGAGCAGCCATGGTTGCTTATTTTATCTTATGAGGACAGTTCTTGTATTTTCTTCTAAAATCTCATGTACTGTGACCCTTCTTTTTTTAATGAACTAACAAGGTGATCCACCTTCCCCATAGTGGTACCATGTAATGTTTGAAAAGCCTTTTTGCATACGTCACCTTCCTCTGACCATCCCTTTTTACTCAGATTCTATAAAACACACTGCAATCACGAAATTCATCTTCTTCTTCTCTTCTTCAGCCCGCCTATTTCTTCTTTGTACTACAGGGCCAACAGAAATCAAACCACTTAGAAAAATGTTAGCCTAAGCATTGTTTTTCATCTCATTTATAGCCTTTATTATTTCTTTCCAATTTTGCTCATCTACATCAACAATCATGTTACTACTGTTTCTCCTCAGTCCAACGCACACACAACATTATCACTTCCATTGCACCACACACCTGCACACCACAGATGTCAGTACATTTTTATTTGCTGTAATATAAATTTACCTATACTTCAACAGGAAGTAGGTACAAGAAAGAGATAGATAGAAACATATAAACGTGACAAACACAATATGGCTTTTACTATGAAAATAAGAACACAGTTCATACTCTGCATTGCTGCCACTTTACAAAGAGATAATGGTTTCCTCTTGAAGAAAGTCGATTGTTATCGACTAATCCTTAGGTTTCATTCTATCGGAACACATCAGGAGGGAGTGTGAAACGTACAATACTACTTCCTTTAATAGGAAGCTAAGTTGCTCATTTGAAACACCCTCCAGCAAGTTCGTATGGAATGAAACCTAAGGATTGGGTGATAACAATCGATTTTTTCCCAAGAGACAGGCCTCTTTGTCCAGTGGCAATATGTAAAGTATGAAATGTGTTCTTTTTGTTGTAAAAGACATATTGTGTTTGTTCCTTTTGAATGTTTATAACCGCGTAACTTTATTTATGTAAGAGTATACAGAGGGGTCAAGTAACATAACATTTTTTTAGGGACTTTCTACTCTCCTCTCTCGGATACTCTTAGAAGCTATTTGTAGTGGTCCTTGTTTGGAGAATTTTTGAAAACTATACTCGTTTAAAAGCTATTTAGAATTGTGGACCCCCTTACATTTTTTGAAATTTGGATACTCCTAGAGGCTATTTTGAGAAGTCTTCTTAATCACATTTAAAAAATCTAATACCTTACCTCTAAAATATCTCTATAAAGAATACTTATTTTCGATATATGAGGTAATTGTATTATATTTGGAAGAAGGTATAGGAAAGGTGGATAGAAACATATAAAAGGGATGCACACAATATGGCTTTTACAATGAAAAGAAGATCACAGTTCACATATTCATATCCAATGTCCAATTAAAAACAATATAAAGAACAATAAAAATTATATAAAAAGCACTGTAAATCATTCAATCACATGAAAACGATCGAAAAAAATACAATAAAAACAGTCAAAAACTATCAAACTATCAATAATTTTCATAATTCGGTAAATTGTTAGTGCCCAGTACCATTTGATAGTGAGGCAGTACTTTATACAAATCACTATATTTCTCAAATTCATGTTTGTTTTCATATTTATGTCTTTTCCTAATTTCACTATAAATATTTTGATTTAATTTCAGTTGAGATAACTTAAATTTCTTGTCTACAAACCTGGATCAAAACAGGTAAAAAAGTTACTCACTTATATATTTTGGATACAGGTTCATTATGGCAGAGCTGTTGCAAACAGAGCGAACGTATGTTAAAGACCTAGAGACCTGTATCAAGAGCTTCTTGCACGAGATGAGCTCGAGCGCAACAGTACCTTCCCCTATACAAAGCAAGGAAGAAGTAATTTTTGGTAACATGGAGGAGATCTACGAGTTCCATAATAGCGTGTTTCTCAAAGAGCTGGAGAAATATGAAACAATGCCCGAAGATGTGGGGCACTGTTTTGTCACTTGGGTAAGTGTCTGACAACATGTTTGCATTGAAAATTCAACTTTAATATAAAGTTAATTTTACTAAAATTGGATTGAATCAACTTTTTCTTTAATCTTGAAAATTTGTTGGGGATTAGAGACTTTAACACCTCACTATATTTTTTTATTAAATTATGATATTGCTCTAATTAATTCTTTAGTTGTTATAAAAAATTACAAATTAGAAATTTTAACTAAATAATAGTATTTTTTGCTACATTTTGAAATGCACATGATAGCTTATAAAAGTAATTTGAAAATTCACAGCTTTAAAAGTAGATATAAGCTCCTGGGTTTAGCCCATAATCATTGAAATCACAAAAAAGAAAAAAGTAGGACTTTCATTAAAGAGTTAGAACTAGACCAGCTGGGAATATAAACTTGATCATGATAATTCTTTTTATGCTCAAGAAAAGTCTTAAGACCTAATACATGACTATAGTATTTTAATATTCAACATACAAACCCCAAACATATGGTTTGGATTGTCATCATGTTGGGACCGGAGTAAATCCATTCACGAGTTTGTATGTTGGGAACCTCTCGTGTAGACTATATTTTTAATTTAGAAACTTGATTATTCCTGACAGTATTTTAAATCTTTTAAATTGTGATTGATTTACGTTTGTGTTGACCACTTTCTATTGACCTGATGGTCAAATGTGTGACTTAACTAATATTAGTGTTAAGAGTGGCCTGCTGAATATGGGGAGAGTGGCCTTCGATTCCCAATCAGATCTATTGAGGTTCTTTTTTCCTAAATGATTTCCCACTCTCCTCCCATGCAAATGCAGGCAGACAACCTCTAATATGCTCCCTTCCTCATCCCTACCTCGTTAGATTAATTATCATATAATCTAAACTGGTAGTAAGACGCAGTGATTAAAAAAACAAAACCTGATAGCATTAGTACTTTTTCTTCAAATTTAATTCAGCTTTTAAAGTTGTGTTCATTTTCTACCTGCAAAAGTTCTTCTTATACATTCTTATTTATGCAGGCCCAAAAGTTTGACATGTATGTCAAGTACTGCAAGAATAAGCCAGAGTCCAATTCCATGCTGGTTCAACATGGTGGGTCTTTCTTTGAGGAACTACAAAAGAAACACAAAGTGGAACACCCAATAGCCGCCTATCTTATCAAGCCTGTACAGAGGATAACTAAATACCAGCTTCTGCTTAAAGACCTACAGTCTTGTTGTGAAGAGGGTCAAGGAGAGATTAAGGTTTTTACTTTTTACTTAACTGTTTATCTTATATATACATTGTAATGATATCGATTTTCCTGGCTTTATTAATATTTGAGATCTTATTTCCTTTTTTCAGTTGACTTGATTTAAACTTATCTTTTCTAAGATACGGCCATGTTTCTTTTTTTAATTTCATTTAGCTGAACGTGTCAAGGGAATGGTCTGATTTCCGAGTAATATTGCGCAGCAAAATAATAGCAGGTGCATGGTGACGCCAAGCCAGATTTAGTTTCGCGCCCATAGATAATTTCCCTATTGGTCGATGGAAAGAAATCAAGTAATGATCTGGGTTCGAGAGTATCTTTTTCTACGGGGTTCACAATAAACAAGGCAGCAAGACGCTTGGCTTGCTGACGCCATTTGAGAGTCTCTCCTCGTCTTATATAGTTGATAGATGTGTGCAGAGATGTAATAACATATAGGCATTGCCTAACTAGTGTATCATAATGAATACAAATATTTTACAGTTGATAAAATAATGTGCAAATAAAACTTAACATATATAAAGTACGAGGAAGTCTTAATATTCAAAAACATCACCCAATTATATAACCTTAGAAAGTATAATATATAATTGTTACAAATGGCGCTCAACATGGAGGTTTTATAAGAGACTCGATGAAGAGTAAACGTTACAATAGGAGTACAACGAGAGGCTTACATAATGGTATATGTTATAATTGACATACAACGTGGAGTTAGAAGATTTATTGTAAATCGTTACAATTGGCAGACAAACTGGGGCGAGAAGAAGAGTTTATTGTAATTGTTACAAGTGGCGTCCAAACGTGGGGCTAGATTAATTATAAATGTTACAATTTGGCAACAACGCGAAATAACAAGAAGAGATTTAATTATAATCGTTACAACATATCAGTCAGATCTACTATTTTACAAATCTGAATCTCAAATTTGAATCTTAATTTTGCATACGAATCATGAATCTCTAACTTGAATCCTAATTTTAGAAAACATGAAAAATATAAAGATATTCTAGGTACTACATTAAAGTTACTTTAGGGAATAAAAATAATAATTAAATGTTAAAATATTTTTTTGAATAATGAATTCATTAAAAACTCCATAAGTTCATTTAATTAATTTGTTTGAGATTCGGTTATTTATTTTAGTTATATTTGTAAGTATATTTTTTAATTATATGGTAAGAAACCACCAATAAACAGTCTCAGAGCTCAAAAACAAATTCCAGTTTTAAATTTGAAAAAACTTTTCTTTTTAAATCTTGAATATGATATTGTCTCAATTCTTAGAATCTCAAATATTCTTAAAAGCGAGAGGATTTGACAGTCAGTACCATATTAATTTATTTATAAGTTCCAAGCTGTTTTGAAAATACTTGCATCACAATAATTTTATTGACACACACATTGCTTATTCACTTAGTAGTTCTAAATTTAATATGCTATATTTATTTAAATTCATGGACTGGAAATAAAATAAAAACACTATCATTCAGTATTGCTTATGTTTAAATGCAATAATATGTTACATATTTTTTATATAATTGATGTTTAACATAATTTTTCTTGCAGGATGGTCTGGAGGTAATGCTTAATGTACCAAAAAAAGCTAACGACGCAATGCACCTGTCTCTTCTGGATGGATGTGATGTCAGTCTAGATAAGCTGGGAGAGGTTATATTACAGGACACCTTCCATGTGTGGGACCCCAAACAAATCATACGCAAGGGTCGTGAGAGACACATCTTCCTTTTCGAACTGTACCTTCTCTTCAGTAAAGAGGTGAAAGATTCTAGTGGGAAGGCCAAGTACCTCTACAAGAACAAACTCATGGTGAGAAGCCTTAGTTTTACACTACAATCCAATGTTCATAGAAAGAGCCTTTTATAAAATATAAAAAGTTTTTTTACCACCAATATTAATAACATTTTACAATATTATTAATGTTATTTTATAGGTATTGAGAGTATTTCTCAAAAGTGACCACTACTGCAGATAACATGACATATGAAGCTGTTAGATAAGGTTCTTTATGTGAAAATTTGTCTATGTGCTGGATGTTTGAATTATGCATTTTAAACATTAGAGGCGATTAGTCATTTTTCATTTCGAGCTGAGTTTCGATCAAGTTTGTATAACCTACATAGAGTTGTATTTAAGTTGAGTAATATAATAGCAATATTTGCTCCACAAATACTTTAAATCAAGTTACTCTAATGCACAATGTACAAACCATAAATAAAACTATATTTTCTTAGAGTTGTTCGAATCCACTGTTTTGCTAATCCGAATTTTGAATCTAAATTACCAATCAAATTGAATCAAATTTACCTTCAAATTCTGAATCTTGGAAAAAATCTTGAACATAAGAGGAAATATAATAGAATACTATAAAATACAAGTATTAAAAAGTGTTGACACATTAATATTATAAGATTCATAAATTTAGTTAAGTATTACATTTCTGGTCTCGGGGCCTGGTTGTTAAGTTCATCCTATAATTATAATTAGTTCTGAACCACCAATAAGCAGTTTTATAGCTCTAAAACAAATTTCACTTGATAAATTTAAAGGGAAAAAAAATGAAAAAAAATTAAGGGGTCTAGAATAAAAAATGTCCTTGAATTCTCGGATCTCGAATATCGTTAAATATTTTAGGGATTCGATGGATTTAAGGATCCATTCCTAATTTCCTTAGGATATTTGTTTAAAAAGGCTATGAGTCATACACATTCAGATTTTAGCTAAATTTAATGTGTTTGTAAAAGCAAAACTAAATATTTGGAGACTGTTTGTTATGAAATAATATCAAATCGCATCAGGGCGCAAAGGTCCTAAGGGCACATTCCAACTTTATTTTCAAGGGGAGGAAATATATTTAAATCAAACAAACTTCGAGGTCACTTTGTCAGTGCATAACTTTGATATTTTATTAAAAGCTTAAAAAAATTAAAAATATTAAGAGGAAAGAGATAAGAAGGAATAGTGTATCTCAACTCATTGAAGGGGTTAACACCCGGTATATGGTGGTCTGTTTTGATCCTGTCCACGTACCTTGGAGCTGTATGATTAAACTAATAAAATGATTTATTTCTTAGGCTTTTGGCCTATGCTAACAAATCAATCAAATGTTTAAATTTTTGAACCTCTTCCATTCGATTTCAGCACACATAATCCACATTTAAAGCTGTGAATATATTTTATTAGACCATTCACCGTCCAGTCTCTTCTTTTCAATTTATATTGTCCAGCCTTACTATGTAGGGGTAGCATCAATTGTTGTGTCTATTATAAGTGAATACTTCTTCCATTGAATTGTATCCCTATATATTAGTTATCATTATCATCATCGACTTTTTCCAGCCTGTGACCGGGTCAGTTTGGTAAAATACCTCCACCCTCTATTCTTCCTCCTCTAATTTCTTCCATTCTTCTCCTCTCACTTGAACACTTTCTGTTATTTGTTCCACCCATCTCTTTCATGGCCTCCCTTGCAAACTTTTTCCTACATACTTAATTTCCAACATTTTCTTCGGCATCCTCTCTTTTTCTTCTATATATTAGTGCCATGTTTATATCGAATTGAGTTGTGTTGGTGCTAATTATACCCATAATTTAAATGACACCCCCATCTTGAAACATCTAGGATATTTGCTGAATGTAGAAAATAATTTTTTCCTCCATTATTTTTTATTTATTTTTTGTTTTAGTAATTGATACTTTCTTAAGTATTTTAGCACCCTATTATTTCTATTTTGTCTTATATTATATTTTGATTTTGGTAATGAAATATATAAAACAACTTTTTTTTCTTAGCAACACGTGTTACTACCTGTTCAGGCTATACTCACACTGTGATGAATTATGAATGGGTGAGAATAGGCAAGTTTTTGATTAGGGAGGGTTATGGATGGTACAGACTAGGTACTAGGACACAAATTTTAAGTCTTGTCCAGAGCACACAAAACCCTTGGGCCACCCCTGACTGTTCAGAAAAAATAGCATGTTATTATTAAATAAACTTGTATACACATATGAATTATACAACTAACACATTATTTTAAGCCCATTTTTATTACTGGCTTTTTTTTTTTATTATTTTAATTTAATACAGACTATCTTTAAGGCTCAAAATTATTTTCTTGTGAGTTTTTTTATCATGTTAAAAAAGAGAGGTGCCCAACTTGTATTAGACTAGTTGGTAAAAAATATATGAAACACAAAATAAAAACACATTAGAACACTTGCTTTTGCTGGACAGTAGGTACCAGCATAGAAGTAACCATCTGGTTAAGCTGGTTGTGTTAGCCAAACACTTGTCTTCTGGTGATTTAAATTCAAGGAATGGAGAAAAATAAACTGATCAGACACTAATAAAAAACAACTAAACGCCACTCTTTAAAATTCACTTCCCTTTTTTTTTCACACATCCATCTCACATTCACACACATTTAAATTTTCTGAAACATTCCTTTATTAAAATTAGAAATTCTAACAAATACCATACTTTACATGATTCTACATTTATTTCCAAAAATCTAAATTCCAAATGCTCTAAATGTATTTCAAAACATTGAGTAAGTTAATGAAGTTGGTTTAAAGATTTAAAATCATGTTTTAATAGGCTATAGATTTTTTAATCAGAAACAATCTTAAAGTAAGATCAATTAATTTTGTTTGTGTATATACTGCCCTTATGGGCTACCCACATGTTTAAGTTATTGGGATAGGATGAGGAAGGTAAAATTCAAAGCAAATACACCTGCGTTTGCAGTAAAGGAGTGTAGGAAACCATTTACAAAAAATCTCCCTCGGTAGACCTGACTGGAATTTGAACCCCAATCTCTCATCCACTAGAAAATTAGTCACTTGTGAGACTAGCACCTTAAACAATGCAAATATTAATGCAAACACATTTTTTTTTTTTTTTCATGTCGAACTAATGTTGTGTTTCTTATTTTCAGACATCAGAGCTTGGTGTGACAGAGCACATAGAAGGAGACGAATGCAAATTTGCTGTATGGACGGGTCGCGCACCTATCTCAGATTACAGAATTGTGCTTAAAGTGAGTGCTCCATTACAAACGCTATAATTTGTGATGATAGTGAATGTAGTTTATTTTTAACACAGGATTAAAATAAATTTGAATAAACATCACACTTACTTTACTGTTGCTGCACTATAATTGTTTGGAAAACAGACTAATATAGACATATTTAAACAATAAATTTTGCTCACTATCTAGTCCAATGCTCTCTTTGAAGCTACTTTTTAGTAGTATACATTTTTCACAGTGGGTA
>JBCFYV010000003.1:34710496-34761761 GCA_039000515.1 Timema cristinae | reverse complement strand
GATTAGAAATTGGGAAGGTTGAATTAGAGGAAGTGAACCCGCATTTGCGTGGAAGGAGAATGGAAAACTATTTAGTAAAAACCACCCTCAGTTCACCCGACCGAGATTCGAACCTCGATCTTCCCATCCTCGGCAGTCGAGCTCAACGCGACAAGCGCGTTAGCCAACTATGCAACCGAGGCGGGTTTACATTTTTTTAATTGCCTTCTAAACAAATAATTTTTAGTTGAATTATTTAGAAAAATATATGCAATAGATATGTATTTGATTCAGTCAAGAGCAAACTCTTAAACTAGGAGCAGTATTTTTTTTCCAATATCCTGGTCGGTTTATTCACGTTGGTGTTTTATGGCCAGATAACCACCCCAATTTGGCACCTACTCTAAACTTAAATTTTAATTAAAATAAAAGCAGTAACAGACAATTATGTCTACACCCCCCCACAGCCAGCTGTAACAAAATGTCCATTATCAACACCCTTTTACCACCCCAGCCTCCTAAAATGGACATTGTGCAACACAAAGTAGTCATGGTGTTTTTCAAACCGCAGAAAGAATACTAATAAACACAACGTGGACATTTGTTGTGGAGTAGTTATTTCAGTCATAAATAGAGACATTATCCGCCTTCAAAGAACGCGAATTTTAATGGCTAAATTTTAATAACTGTAGGACATAAGATAACAACATCCATTGAACGTGTTTAATAACTGCACCTCTTATAATATTTTTAAATTTAATTGAATATGGTTGAAAAATGACACCTGAACACGAGAATCGAACACAAGACCTTGGACTTAGGGTGCAAATATTACAGATATATAGGAATTGACCTGTGTTCAGGGTCATTCTTCAATCATAGTTTATGGCAGAGTATCTAGTTGACGCGTTTAAATTTGAAAACACCTAAATCTTTTAGTGAATCGAGGTTCGAATCTCGGTCGGGTGAACTGGGGTGGTTTTTCCTAAATGGTTTTCCACTCTCCCTCCACGCAAATGCGGGTTCACTTCCTCTAATTCAACCTTCCCAATTCCTAATCCATTAGTGTAATTAGTACTTAAAGCGTATAAACCCGAACGGGTGTAAGACGCGGTGCTAAATATTATTATTATTATTTTAGTGAAGAATGACCTTGAACACGGGCCAATATCTGGATAGTTCCGTGGTAGAGCATTGATGCGCGGAACCACGAGGTGCAGGTTCGGTCCAAGCGTCCAGGTGTCATTTTCCAATCATATTTAAGTTATTTTAAAGTACATCCGAACATGGTTGTATCCCGAACTAAAGATGATTTTTACCTTCATGTATAGTCTTCTGTTTAATCTTTGCACCTCATCTTAATAATCGACCAAGCTAACCACCCGCAAACTTACACTAGTGACGAAGAATGACTAAGGTAGAATTTAAAAGGATTGCATCCGCATTTCGTGGAGGAAGAGTTAGAAACAATTCAAGAAAAACTTTTTAAACAATTTATTTTATTTAAAAATTTTCAATTTCAATGATAAATATTTAATTACAACGTATTAGCTGAAGAAAGGTTTATTTTGGCAAAAAAAAAAAAGGTATTTTTTAATAAAAACTGGAAAAATACTAACCATAGCTCGCATTCCAATCCGCCCTAACAAGCTTTGAATTATTCGTGGGAGACGACTTGTAATATCGTTCTTGACAAACGTTTGTTATAAAATAATCATATTCTTTGACCTTTTATAATATCTTTACTGCTGAGTAAAAAATATAACATTAGTTGTTTTTTTAATTATTTACTAGGGGAACTTCAACTAACTTCAATCAAGCATCACAACTGTTGTCGAATAGTCAAAGTCGTCACTACCACAATGTACTGGACTGCGAATGACCGGGAGACTCCATACTGGGCGTACTGAGGGTGGTTTATCCTAAATTGTTTTGCACTATCTCTACACGCAAATGCGGGTATACTTCCTCTGAATTCAACCTTCCTCGTCCTTAGTAGATTGGTGTAATTAATAAATATGCGTATAGCTCGAAGGGGTAGTAAGACGCAATACTAAAAAATAATCCCTTCAATAAATTAATAATTCAAAGTGTCTTTTATATTAATAACAATTTTAGGGAAAGTGCCCGAAAATATTTTACGTTAGAACAAAAATGTGTTAATAAATAGATGCAAATGGTTTCCTAAGGAATGAATAAAATGCTAGAAACAACACAAATCTAGGTACCTTAAAAACTCTTAAATCTTTCCATTAAGCCATGCCACGGTCAAACTTCATGAATTTAACTAAAATTGTACGTTATAATCACTTGCCACAGCAGTAACGACTAAAACTACAACCCCCAGACACAATCATTATTGTAACATGAAAGTTGCATCATAATTACAAACACGAATCAACTATTAGAGCGAACTCTCAATTACTATGAACAAACGAACAAAGGAGTGGCTTTCATTGGAAGTCGGTTCGAGCTAGTTTTGCCAGGACTAAAGTACTTCATCAAACAATTTACTGGTAACCAGTGAACCACCAGCCTCAGTTGCTATTTAATCACGTGATTCTGAATGTTGTTTACTGCCTTTCATCTTAAGAATACCAGAAAAAAAAAAACCGTCGTGCCTATTCAAAGAGCCATCATAAATCCTTATACAACCTACTCTGTATACTACAGTTTAATTAATATTACATCCTATCAGGGCTGAAATAATAGTTTTTATGAGTGTGGGAAAGCCGAAGTTTAATGTTAAGCCTAGTCAATGTTTGTTCTATCTTTTAGTATGTTATATGTGGTTTTCCCATCGTCTATCCCCGCTAACGGGAAGTGGTTATGCCAAACTACCATTTTTCGTTCTTTTAAAAAAAATCACAGCACCTTACTACCTCTTTAGGTTAGAAGCACATGCGATAATTAGTAATTACTCTACTGGGGTAGGGATGGGGAAGGAAGCAGTTAAGAGGTAATCTATCTGCATTTGTGTGGAAGGAGAGTGGGAAACCGTTTAGGAAAAACCACCCTCAGTAGATCTGACCAGGATTCGAACCCCAGTCTCCCGTCATCAACGGGCCAGTCTAACAAGAAAGTGACGCCTTAGGACTTAGACCACTAAATTATTGAAGCAGTTTCAGCGTTGAATGTATATAATAGTATATAATTTCAACGGTTTCAGTTAAGTCATCATTTTAAACTATAACAAATTGTGATATTAAATTTATTATTACTGTAAATAAATAGTGATACAAAATTGGCCCTTAGTTACAACCCGCAAGTTGGCAAGCGGACTAAACGGTCTGAGTTGTTTTGCCAGTGACGGGGAGGTCTGGGCTCAAATCCCGACCAAGTATACTAAATAATGTTCCTTCGATTCCTGAACGTGTACATTTCCTCTAAATTCTACTTTCCTCATCCCTACTTCATTAGTGAAAATATTCAAATAGGCCATACGGATGGAGAGGCAAAAGTAATATTAAAGTACAATAATTATTAATGTGATCATTTATGAGCAATTTTCTTCTTTTCTAAAATGGCACTCTGGAATGTAAATTTGAACTCTCTTGTCTTCATTGCTGCCTGGTATGTGATCGGCATCAAATTTGCCCGAAGAAACAGTTTAAGGGTATCCCATAGCACTGTAAATACTGCGCTCTAAACACAGGCAATAACTAAAGCTTTCATTGGCTTTGGTGCACGCATGGTTTAAAGCGTTACTCTCTTAGCAGACAAGACTACCGAACACGGGAGATCAAGGTTCGAATCTCTGTCGGGTGTACGGAAGTTTTTTCAAAAATGTTTTTCCACTCTCCCTTCACGATACTGCGGGTACACTTCTTCTAAATAAGCTTCCGAATCCCTTAAGCCACTAGCGTAATTAATGTTTATATATTTATTTATTTAGCACAATGTCTTACCACCCGTTCGGGTTATACACTTAGGTATTAATTAAGCTAGTGGGTAAGGAATTGGGAAGGTTGAATTTAGAAGAAGTTAACCCACATTTGTGTAGAGGGAGAGTGGAAAACCACCTAGGAAACCCCCCAGTTCACCCGTACGAGATTTGAACCTCTATCTCCCCGTCCTCGGCAGTATAGCCTAACACGAAACTAGCGCTTTAGCCAACTACGCAGTGTAATTAATAAATAAGCGCATAACCCAAAAGGGTAGTATGCCGTGGTGCTAAAAATATCACAAGGATTTCGCCCAAATAGTTTATATTAAATTTAAGTTCGTGCAAAAAAAACTTTGAAATATTTAGTTTTGGCTAAGAAAAGCCATAAAATGCAGCTTAACTCCTTTAGCAATTACAACTTTTGTTGAATGTAAATTATATTTGACGCATAAAAAAAAGAGAGGTCGTGCATAAAATAGAGGAGAGTCGTTAAAATTAACGAGCTCTATCTCTAGGGCCCAGCGAGACACATCAACCAACACAATATAGCCTACATTATACAGGTTCCGACAACGAACAGAGGTGTTTTTTCTCGCCACTGTAACCGTCCTACCATCTTTTTTTTCTTATTTGAAACTCTAGGACGATAAAGGTACATAATTAAATTACGATTTATTTCCAAATGAATTCGTTTAGTTTTTAAAACCCATACACCCATGGATTCCCTCCATTTGACAACAATCAAACATTGTCAAATTTAGGGATGGGAAATGAGAGTCAAGGGCACGCCCAAGATTTGTCTCCAGGGGAGTAAACCGAAGGCTCTGGAGGCCCTCTCCAAGGAAAATTTATCAAATTGAAGCCTCAAAAGACACGTTTTAAGCAATCATTGGCTTCTGAAAATAAAATAGTACAACATAAGAAAAATGTTTCAAATCTATCCGAGTTCGTAATATCTATATAATCTCAGGGAGGTAATTACCCCCCTAGACCTCCCTCCGGAAGCCCTTAATGGGAGTAGGTTATTTGGTTACGCCATTCTATCAAGGTTATTCCCCTTTAAATCACCCAACTTTAAAATAAATGGTTGCTCTACAATTTTAACATAATGTCATAAAAGCAAGCAACACAAATGATAAGACTAACTTTTTTTTCTGGCGACATGTTGAATCTAGGAAAATTTTTGTCTGAGAAAACACTTCAAATTCTATCCTTGCAAGGATTCTTAAAAAAACATTTTTATTTTAAGGATAACCTATTCTACCTTTCACCAGTTTGAATAGAATATATTTGTTAAACTTTCAAAAAGGGTAAGCCACAAATTGTCTTTCTTTTTTTAATTCAAGAATTATGAATACATATCTTGTAAACTGTGGGGACTCTGTAAAAAAATAAAATAAAATTAATAGAGGGGCGCCAAATCTCCTTAGTTTTGTTTTTTACATCCACAATAACCTCAGCTTCTTCGAAACATTTAGAAGAAGAAAAGATTGATATACTATCAACAGATTTGATATAACTTACTAAAAAAATAATTATTTTACCAGAGACAAGTGATTAAATTACATCTGCTCATATAAAGTAAACAGAGAAACGTTCAGATATGTCTTCATAAAACAAAATAATGTACTTTGTTATTTTCCGTACACTTCCCTTATTTTTTAACATAAAAAAGTAGTAGCACGTGACAACAAAAACCTCATCTTTGACTTTGGCTTCGCATTTAAAAAGCGACCTTCGCACATCCCTTTGAACTAGCCTCTGCTAAGAGCTGTTTTATCAGCGCATTAAACACAAATGCCTGAAGCTTCAGACCACGGCATAGTAATGAATGACATATTGGTATTACGTAGCTTGTTGGGTTGTAATGGGGAGGGAACAGAACCGCTAGTTTATGGTCAGAATGTAGTCGTAGATGATTACTATGTAGCCTCCACAACTATCTCTGGTCGGCCAGTCGGCTTGTTCTGTCAAGCACAGTAGCCAGTGGGCCGAGTTATGATACTGATAGGATTGCAAGGCTTACATCGATTGCAGGCCCGGACGGGTCCATGACGCTGTGGGCATTGTTACAGAGCTCACAAAGAGCCCCTATACAACCACCCCGACACATGAAGGGAACCTTGTTTTACAAGATAAAACATCTGTTAAATGTTTTTATGACTGGCATGAATGTACATTTTACCTAAACATTATTTAGAGGATCATTTCAATAGCCCAATGGTCTAAGGAAGGGGTCGGTAACTGGTCTATCGCGATTGGCCCGTCGATCTCAAGATAGGGATAGTTGGCGTACTTTTATAATTGCGGCAATGAACTTTCAAGTCCTAGTGCCATCGAGTGAGTATATCTTTCTAGAAAGGTGGGTAAGAAGTAAAGAAATGTTTTTTTTAGTGAAAGTAGAGTGAAGACACGATGGATGATCGCGGGACCTTTGACAAGTTCTTAAATCGATCGGGCTCTCAAAAGGTTTCCGACCCCTAGTCTAAGGTAATAGAATGAACTACCCGTGACGGATCATACGCATTCATTAATCTTACGCTAGTATACTAAGATGAAAAATGAAAGTTATAGAGAAAATGTAATTTATTTTGCGTGGAGGGTATGGTGGGAAACAACTTGAGAAAAAAACACTCTCAGTACGCCCGACCGAGATTCTAACCCTGATCTTCGCGTCATCGGCAGTCCAGTCTATTGATAGGGTGACGCCTTAGACCATACAGCGACAGAAGCAGGTACTTACAAAAACAATATCTACAATTTAGCATACAATGATGATATAACAATTTTATGGGAGGGATTAATAAAGGAATGGTAGACAAAAGATAAAGATGAGATAAAAAGGAAAGAGAAAGGAAAAGCGAGGGGAGGGGATTGGAAGATGACATGAATGAGAAAAAGCAAGTTAAAAGTTACAATGGAGAAGAGAGATAACACAGTAAGAAACAGGGAGCTGATGAGGGAACACAAAATAGATTGGTAAAGCGCGTGAAAAGAAATTATATAAGTTAATATATAATTCTAGCAAGATTTTTTAAACATAAACATGATTTTGTCTGTCAACAATGAAAACATTTTACTATATTATTACTGTTATTTTTTAGGTATTGATAATATTTATCAAATGTGGACGCTACAGATCACATTATTTGACATATAAATATATGATACATGTTTTAGTAACTGTTATATTCCTATCTACATGGGACTGTTCGTTACTGCCCTTCTATTTAACGCGGAATGGCTCGCGGTCTTTTAAACCACACGAGGATTTAAATATACCTGTTACCAGGATTCAAAACAAAGTATTTTATGGATAGATGCTCTTCCTGAGTTAAATTTATTCACGCTCTCAGCCATGGCAAGAACCAATTATTTGTATTTCCCCTCAAGCGTTCAAAATGGAGGGTAACAAAATAGCACTGCGCAGCAATTACGAGGTCAGAGGAATACAGGAAGACTACCTGGACATGTGTATCCGGCGTGCGATGGTTAACTGTACTCATACACACGCATGCGCGAGCTTCAGACGTGAGCTAAATACAACTCCCAAGAGATGGTCAGTAGTTCTATCCCTAATCACTATTTATTTTACTATTACCACGTATTACTCTAAGTCCAGGTTATACACATATATATGATCGTTAATCTAATGGGGTGAGGGATGAATAAGAAATCATTTTAGAGGTGTATGTCCATATTTTCGAAGAAGGAGAGTGGGAACTCATTGAGGAAAAACGGCCTTAGTAGATCCTGCCGAGATTCGAACCCCGATCTCTCCGTCATTAGCAGGCCAATCTAGAAAGATAGTGACGCCTTAGACCCAGTAATTATTAAAATAATGTTAACAATAGTAAACATAGGAAGGAAGCTTCTGAAACTAACATTATTTTAAATATAATTATAAATTAAAATGAGCAATATATTGTTTTATACAGTAAGCCTATAAACGCCATTTCAGCGCACAGTTCGTTCTGCATTTTAATCAAATATATTTGCTCGTTTCCGTAATTGAAAGAAAATACAAGGCAGGAAAACAAAAGAGAGTAGTAGACTGTATAGTAAAAAGTATAATGAAATCTCTCTTCCAACTAGAGGTTTGCAGACAATGAAGCCTACCTTGATTGGTTAGCAGGCCAGGGTGTGAATAGTGTGAAGCTCGAACAACCAAAATCAACTATTGATGGAATGGTTTCCTGAGCCCATTTTGGCCTGCACACACTGGTGAGACCAGACTAACCTCTCTCTTATACTTCCCTCATTTCTGACTTCTTACAAGCCTTAAAAGCGTCGGGAAACTCCCGAAGATAAATAAATAAAAACACGCTAGATTAAATGATAACAATCGAAAATAATTTATTTTACAAAAATGTTACTTCCTGATATAGTTCAGGGCAGTGGTTCTTAACCTTTTATTACTCGCGGCCCCCCAAATATCCTAACATATTTTCGCGGCCCCCTAGTCTATACTAAAATAATAATCAATAAGATTTATTCTAAAATAATGGCTTTATTTACGGGTTATAATAACAAATTAAAAGAAACGGAAATTGACTTACCTAAATGTATTTAATGGGACATCTGTTGAGCACTTTCCACTAATTTGTATATTTTTGTTTCAATTATATTATATATGTAGGAGTCAATTTGGAGTCAATTTCGCTGCTTCGTTTTAATATTAATCATTGTGGAAAATCCTTTTTCGCATAGACTAGTCGAAACAAAGGGTAGCAAATTTTGAATGGTGATGGTAAACAGATGGGGATTATATGCACTATTAGTGATTTATATTATCAGTACTTCCATTCCCCTCCATTACCCAGGAAAATTGAGAGTCTACTGTACTTACATGCTTACGATTATCGAATTATTTCTTCCAAAACATAACATTTAAGATAATTGACTTCAGTAATAAGCAAATAACATTTTAAATTATTTTTTAAGGCCCCCCCCCCTCCACCTGTTAATAATTTCTGGTTTAGAGGACTGAACATAAATAAACAAAATACTGTGCACACATTTAATTAAAAATGGATAATGATATAAGATTCACAGCCTAACAGTTTGTATTTGTTCAATTAATTGAATACAAAATTATTTTCTATGCTTATTTCAACTAAGAAACATTGTTTCAAAGATGACTTATTTATTGGAAAAGTATCTGAAAACGATACAATTACTGTTCGAGTTTTAATGCCCTGGGAACATGGAATGGGATTATCTAAACGGAACGCATTCATAATTTATTGGCATTTATTGTATACAGTACCTTCCTGCGCAGCGCCAACTGGAATAAAATTCCTTGCGGCGCATAGAAGAAGGAGGATATTCGCAATATCGGTTTTAGTCATGACCCTCTAACGAGGACTTCTAATGCTAGTTCTCCAATATCCTACATCAGCAGTTTTCCTCCACCTCTAGTGGCATATTTATTTTGTCTCTTTTTACATTCTACAATGTACCTAACAGAAACATTTCACAACGGATGTATAAGTCACACCGAAAATAAACAGATAATTAATTATATGTGAATGTATCATCGATCGAGATTGTTGTTCAGGTCGTGGTGCGCCTGTCATTATCACGTCGAGCTACACGCAGTGCGATCCCGTACACATTATTGCATAACTGCAAGGCACTACGGCGAGCAAAACATTACACTAGATTATTTTTCGTGAAGAATACTGTCCGGCTGGAAGGACTCTACCTGTACACTCCATTTACCTTAACATTTTACCTTAACTGACTAAACCAGCGGATAGCAACCAAAGGCCTGTGGGCCAGATCCGTTCTACCGACTTATTTTATCTGGCCCGCAAAAGATTTATCAAACAAACAATTACTGTTGTGTTAAGAAATAGACTTAGTAATAACTTATTACAATATTAGAGATATACGAGTATATGATGTAAATTTCTTTCCGGATTAAAAAAAAACAAGTTTTTTAACACCATACAAACCACGCTATCAAAAAGTTTGCTGATCCCTGGACTATATTAAGGCTCTATCTTATAAGCTACACCACAGTGGAACCAAGCAAGATAAACTGATAGTTTAAGGGTACACTTTAAGGATAAACAGAGGATACGTTTTATTTAAAAAATGATTTGTTGTGTTAGAATTATTTGATTTTTTTCTAAACTAAACTTCAGATTTCAATGTTAGGAGTCCTATGACCAGAGAGGCTTGGTTTCAATCCTCGGCAGGGTGGTCTTTCTCCTTCCCCTTCAACCTCACAGTATCCCACCCTCTATCGATGTATCATTTACTTAGATGTAGACTTACTATGTTTCCTTTGGTTTAAACCGTTAATAGCCAGTAAACTGGCACTATAATTAAAAAGTTTTGAGAGCTACAAGGTAAAACAAAAGAGCTTATATTTAGAATAATGTCCCGATACCTATTCGGGTTGTACACCTATGTACGAGTACTGATGAGGAAGTGCACCGAAGTAGGTGGCATAGCTTAAGCGTGTTGTATAATTCAGCGGAGCCGGAACATTTATCAAACAAGGGGGGCAAGATGACGTCATGTCCATGCTAGGTTGGATTAAGTAAAAAGAGTACGTGAACATAGCTTATGTTTGTGTGTGTGTGTGTGTATATATGTATATATTATATATATATATATATATATATATATATATATATATATATATATATATATATATATATATATATATTGGTGTGTGTCCTGATTTTCTTAGGATTCCCATCTTAGAGAATCAAACATATTTTTGGCGGCAAACATTGATAACATTTTACTATATTATTAGTGTTAGTTCAAAGATATTGATAGTATCTATATAATATATACTGAAATAATTTTAATATATTTATATGCAAAGTCGTGTGATTTGCAGTTGTCCCTTTTATCAGCATCAACTGTTGCCGGGTCAGTTTAGTAAAATGTTTTCATCATCCTCAGTTCTTCCCTCATTCTTCTCCTTTCACTCGCATACTTGCTGTTATCTATCCCTACCATATCTTTCTTTATCTCCTTTGCAGTATTTTCCCTGCATACTTCATCTTCATCATTACACCTTTGGGATTGTTTCTTTTACATCCTCATTAAATGCCCATAACAACTCAGCCTTGCTTCTTATACTATCTCATATACTCCCTGTACTCCTACTCTTGCCTAGACAACTTCTTTCCTAATCCTGTTTCTCCTCTAAAAATCTATTCTTATGACAATAACTTTCCTTGACTCCCTTACAACCAAAAATATCAATACCTATAAAATAATACTAGCAATGAAATAAAATGTTTTTAATGTTGATCCCAAGAGATTATATTAGTATTTCCTAAAATTAGTTCCTACCAGAAGAATATTATTACTATACGCAAGTCCTGTTGAAACAAGTTCCATAGCAGAGTAGGATGTGAATGTGTGCTTACGTCAGAGTTCACATCTTGATAGCACATTACTATAATTAACTACAACATGTTATCCCTCTTACTGCGGCTTCGCGTGGAGTGGTTTTGTCTCGTCGAAGTCCAGTTTCCGGGCGACGGTGGTTGTCAGTCGTCGATCCCGTGGGTCCAGTGGATGGGGGTAAGGAAGGGAGATGGGGGGGAAAACAGATTGGTCAGAGTCCCGGCAACACGAAGTCGCGGTGGGAGGTAAGGATCTGTCCCGGCAACACGGAGTCGCGGTGGGAGGCAGGGGAACAGTCCCGGCAACACCGAGTCGCGGTGGGAGGCAGGATAACCATCCCGGCAACACGGAGTCGCGGTGGGAGGTCGGGGATAGTCGTGGGAGGAAAGGGAGTAACGATGAAATGCTCTTTTCAAACGAATAAAGATGGTTTATTATGCTCTTTCATAATGGTGTTCTCCAAGGTTGGGTCACCACTCAAACTTAGCTCCAGAGATCACCGTGTTATATACCCCCCACCACTGCCCGGCCTTGACCAATGGGGAAAACGGGGGCTTCCTATTGGCGCGAGAAACCGTTAGAAACAGTGTCCATCACGCGAGCCAATAGGAAGCGCTGGCGCAGTGAGCAGAGGTAGAGTCGTCACGGACGGCTCAGACAACATGGACTGTGGGCCGGACCGGCAGTAGGGAGGGAGGGTGAAGCGGCCGGTGCAAGTGCGAAGGAAAGAAGGCCGACTGAACAGTGAGGTACATCAATCCCCCACACTGGCTTGCGCACTTGCACACGGGTGACCTCTGGTCTACATAAATTTTACATCAACAAATTATTTATATATTTATCCTTAGGGCTAAGTTAATAATAATTTTAACATTGATTAGATTCAATAGTTCTGATGGACACAGAGAGAGAGAGAAAAAAAAAAAAAGAAAACGTAAATATATGACAAATAAATAATAATAACGAAAATACACTACGGCCCTTTTTAGGGCCAAAACTATACAGTAAATAAGACGGCCCTTCTTAGCGTTACCAGTAACAAAATCAACACACAATCTGCCCTTTTTAGGGCCAATAAAATATGGCAAAAAACGGCCCTTTATAGGGCCAACGAAAAAAACAACACATAATCTGCCCTTTTCAGGGCCAAACAAATACAGTAAATAAGACGGCCCTTTCTAGGGCCAACAAGTTATCGCACATAATCAGCCCTTTTTAGGGCCACACTTTGACAGTGTTTACTGAGTGGGGTAGCCACAGTGGGTGTGATTTTCACCACGCACCGTGATGTTGGCGTCACGCACTTGGATGTGGAACCACGCACCATTATGTTCACGTCACGCACTTGGTTGTGTAACCACGCACCATTATGTTCACGTCACGCACTGGGTTGTGTAACCACGCACCATTATGTTCACGTCACGCACTGGGTTGAGGGACCACGCCCTGTGTTGGCGCACCCACGCATCGTTTTTCGCATCCCGCATTGGTTGTTGTGACCACGCACTGTCACGCACGGCGCTTGAGTAGCCGTGTACCCGGGTCTTTGGCCTCACCCTGTCTTGGGAGGGATTGGAGGTCGTCGAGGTCGCAGTCTGGTACTCCATCCAGAACTATTTGGTAGGGGAGGGTCCAGTCCTTTTGTTCCCTCGGTGTTATTGGGTGCGGGGTCCATGGTTGTGAGTAGTTTGGGTAGCTGCGGTTTCCCGGTGTTTTCACCAGGGGGTGCAGGACGTAGTTGTCCTCTGTGTATTTTCTTGGATCGACCATTTGGGTAGGTAACCCAGTAGACCCCTCCTCTTCGTTTGCTCACCGGGTAGGGTCCTTCCCATTTGGGGGCAAAGCCGGCGTAGTAGGCTTCTGTTGCATTAGAGAGTGGTTGGGTTCGAACTAGCACCAGATCACCGTTCTGGAAGGGTTTGGCGGGCCGTGCTGGAGGGTGGGTGTATCGTTGTTGGTAATTTGCTTGATTTACTCGCGCCCGTTCTTCTCTTTGGGTGGATCCTTGGCTGGGGTTCTCGTTGTCTTCCTGCTCTCGTACTGGGGTTTCAAATCTCCACTCCCCGGGCCTGTATAGCGTTCGGCCAAGTAGTAGTTCACTCGGAGACATTCCGGTGGCCCCATTCTTGCGGCATCGTAGATTGAAGGCGATCATAGGCAGGAAGGTATCCCATTCTCGATGATTCTCCGAGATTTGGAGTCGGATTCCCTTCTTTAGTTCCTGGTTCCTTCTTTCCGTGGGGTTGGCTTGGGGGTGGTAGATTGGGGTTGTCCAGGCTTCGACATCCCACTTTTGACAGGCGTTCGCCCAAGCTCGGCTAATGAACTGTGGACCATTGTCGGACAGGAGATGTTTTGGATATCCCCATCGTGGGAAGAATTGTTGTTCCATCGTCTGGATTATCTGTCTGACCTCTGTTGACGCGAGTGGAAATACTTCTACCCATCTTGAGAAGAGATCCGTAATCACTAGGATGAACTTCTTTCCTCTGCGACTTCGGGGGTATGGCCCCATGAGGTCTAAGGCTACCACTTTCCAGGGGCGTTGTGGTTGACGGGGTCTTAGTGGCTCTGCCCCTTGATACCCCCCGGTCTTACGACAGGCACAGAGCATGCAGTTTCGAACGTAGTTGTTGACTTCCGTTCGGAGGCCTTTCCAGGTGTAGCCTCGCTGAATGGCTCGTGTCGTTTCGTCTTCTCCCGGGTGCCCTGCCTGAGGGTGGTCGTGGTATGTCCAAATAACCTGTTGTCGGATTTGAGTTGGAACGATGAGTTTCCATGGTCCTTCCCTTTCTTCGCGTCTCCAGATATTGTCTCCCTTGACATAGTGCTCATCCCAGAACCGAGCGTCGGTTGTTTTGGTGGGTGGTCGAGTTTGGGTATCCAGAGCCTTCCAACGGTTAACTTGAGTTTGGATCTCTGTATCCTGTCTTTGTTCCGTCTTGACTAGCTCATGTAGAGGTGCATCTTGGTTCTGTAGGACTAGTAGTGCATCGGGTTCGGGTGGTGCTAGTCCTGTGACCGAGGGCGGGGTCATCCGGTCCCAGTCTTGAGTCTCTGAACTGGTGTTCTCGCTGTCGGGTTGGCGTGATAACGCGTCAGGTAGATCGTTCTGTTTTCCCGGGCAGTGTTCCAGGGAAAATTGAAACTCTTGGAGCAAGAGTGCCCATCTCGTCAGCTTGGTCCGTTGGTCTTTCATCGTGTTCAGCCAGGTGAGAGCTCGGTTATCCGTGCGTAGTATGAAAGGTTTATCTTCCAGGTAATGTCTATACCTCTTGATGGCCCAGACGATAGCGAGGCACTCCTGCTCGTTGCTATGGTACCGTTGCTCTGTAGGGGTTAGCTTCGCGCTGGCACGGCTGATGATTCGTTTGCCCGCATCATCTTCTTGGTACAGGACTGCCCCTAGTCCAATCCCGCTAGCGTCGGTTTGTAGGGTGAATGTTCGTGATGGATCTGGGCGGCTTAAGGGTGGTAGGTCTCGGAATGCTTCTTTAAGCCTTTGGAGAGCGGCTTCTGTCTTGGAGTTCCATATCCATCTGGATTTGGTTCTTAGAAGTTCGGTGAGAGGTGCTGTTACTTCCGACATCTGGGGCACGAATTCCCGTAGCCAATTGCAGAGGCCCAGGAGTTGTCGGAGCTGTTTACGGTTTCTTGGTGGTGGGGCTTCCGTGATTGCCTTGATCGTCTGTGGTTGTGGGGCGTTTCCGTGGCTAGAAACGATATGGCCCAGGTACTCTAGCTCCGTCTTGCCGAACTGGCATTTGGCCAGATTGCAGGTCAGTTGATGGAGCTCAAATCTTTCTAAAACCTTGCTCAAGTGGGTGAGGTGCTCTCCCCATGTCTTTGAGTAGATTATCACGTCGTCTAGGTAGGCGAAACAGAACTGGCCGGTGTACCCTGCTAACACTTCTTGGCTCATCAGTCGCTGGAAGGTACTTGGTGCTCCCTTTAACCCAAAAGGCATAACTGTAAATTGCAAGGTTTCTCCAGTAGGGGTGGTGAAAGCAGTCAGTGGTTTTGAATCGGGGTGTAGGGGAATCTGCCAGTAGCCTGATTTCATATCGAGGGTGGTAAATATTTCTGCGTCTCCCAGATCTCGGAGGGTGTCATGTACGTTGACGGCGGGTGGAGTGACATCGATAGTGGCGGTGTTCAGTTGTCGGAAATCAATGCAGAAACGGGGAGTTTTGTCCTTTTTATCCACAATTACAATGGGTGAATTATATTCCGAGTTTCCAGGTTCTATTATCCCCTGGGATTTCATCTCCTGAACCTGGTCTTCAATTAGCGCGCTCTTGGTGGGGGAGTAACGGTAAGGCCGTACCATAATCCGTTGATTATCTTTAAGTCGAATTTGATGATTGATGCTGCGTGTTCTTCGCAGTGGTCCTTGGGTGTTGAAAACTGCTCGGTGTTGGTCTAGTAGTCTGAGTAGTTGTCCTTGATACTCTATTGGGGCGTGTTGTCTGATTTGGTCTTGAGGAACCGGAGGGGGATTCTCATTGAGTCTTGCAATCCAGTACAGAGTATGACGCTCTTGGTTTCCAAATAGCACTCGGCTGTTCTCGTAGTCCAGGATTACTTTCTGTTCTGTGAACCATGGTTGTCCCAAAATCAGTGGTTCTCGCAGCTCATCAGATACCAGGAACGTGACGTTGAGTTGTAGCCTTTGCATGGTTATGGGTAAGGTGATCTGGCCTCGGATGGCGAGGTTACTCCCAACCTTGGCTAGGTGGATGGGCGTGGGGAAAGGAATTAAATTATTCCGGTTTGAAGGGGTAAGGTGTTTGTATAGAATAAAATTAGCAGTAGCCCCGGTATCTAAGAGGGCTAGTAGAGGACCATGAGGAGTTTCACACAGAACCCTGGGGAGTGGTTGGGATGTTGAGGGGTTGACGCTGTTGATTACTGGTGGCGGCCCTGGTTCCTGTCTCCCAGAGGCGGGGCCCTGTTGTCCTCTGGCTTGGCGTTTCCCGATCTGTCTTTCTCTGGGTAGCGTTGATTTAGCACTGGGCAGTCCCGGTGAAAGTGGTACCCTGGGCAGTGGTAACATTTTGGAGGTCGTGGGTCAGCTGCAGTTGTTGGGGTCTTGATGGAGCGTGTCGTCACTGTTGCCGGATTTTTAGCCAGGTCACGTTCCACAGATACAGCCCTAGTTATAAGTTCTTCTAATTCTTGAGGGTGTGGGGCTCGCAGAAAAGGTCTTAGTCCTGGTCGGACCAATTCAATTAACAGTGGTATTATCTCTGATGATGACGTTGTGGGGGACAAGCGTTGATGCAATCGTACCTTGTGTCGAAGGAATATCTCGACGGGTTCAGACTGGGCCTGTTCCTTTCCGTACAGCTCCGCGTGGAGAGAGGCTATGGTGGTTGTACTGGCGAAGTGGTGCGTTAGTCTTTGTTTGAATTCTTCCCAAGTTGTAATATACTCGCCATAAAGCTTCCACCACTGAGCGGCGGTGTCTTTAAGCTGCCTTTGGGTAGTATGTACCCATTCTAATGGGTCTATTTGAGCGGTCCTGAGCTGAACCTCACAGCGTTGAGTAAAAGTAGTAGGGTCTTCATGTCCTCGACCGTGAAAATCTGGTAGAGTTGGTAGGTGGTAAGGGCTTGAACATGGGCGTTGGTAGGTGGTAGTCAAGTGTGGCCGGTATGGTGGTGCGCTGGCGCTTGATGAGGTGGGTCGTTGGCATGGTGGGCAACGGAAGAAGAGGCCCCTCAGGTCTCTGGGTTCATTTTTCCAGCCCAGACACTGGTAATGGTAGTATTGTCTACAGTCCTCACAGACAATCTCTGGGCCGTCTTCGCCAGTACAGGTTAACCCTGGGCAATATCGTACTTCCGCCGGTGTTTCAGTGCAGGAGGTGCAGCGGTAGGCTGGTTCATTGATGTCACGTGGTTCGTCTGTCCATCCAATGCAAAGGTGATGATAGGGTTTTTGGCAGTTTATGCAGGTTACATAGTGTCGGTCCCCTCCTGGGGTACACGATGGGTTGGTACACTTTTGACTCCTGGTCATCACCATTTTGCCTTCTTTGGTAAGGTCGTCTTCTTTAGTAAGGTCGTCTTCTTTGGTGAGGTCGTCTTCTTTGGTGAGGTCGTCTTCTTTGGTGAGGTCGTCTTCTTTGGTGAGGTCGTCTTCTTTGGTGAGGTCGTCTTCTTTGGCGAGGTCGTATTCCTTGGTGAGGTTGTCTTCGTTGGTGAGGTTGTATTCGTTTGTGAGTTCGTCTTCTCTGGTGAGGTAGTCTTCTTCGGTGAGTTTTCTTTGGTGAAGTCGTCTTCTTCGGTGAGGTTGTTTGGGCGCCACCGGGTTTTGTTCACTCCCGGAAGTGTTGTGCGGTGTTCTGGGGTCGTGTAGTCGGTCCGTTGGACATCCGTCCTGTGTCTTGATTGGCCCCACGTTGGGCGCCAGAACTGTTATCCCATTTACTGCGGCTTCGCGTGGAGTGGTTTTGTCTCGTCGAAGTCCAGTTTCCGGGCGACGGTGGTTGTCAGTCGTCGATCCCGTGGGTCCAGTGGATGGGGGTAAGGAAGGGAGATGGGGGGGAAAACAGATTGGTCAGAGTCCCGGCAACACGAAGTCGCGGTGGGAGGTAAGGATCTGTCCCGGCAACACGGAGTCGCGGTGGGAGGCAGGGGAACAGTCCCGGCAACACCGAGTCGCGGTGGGAGGCAGGATAACCATCCCGGCAACACGGAGTCGCGGTGGGAGGTCGGGGATAGTCGTGGGAGGAAAGGGAGTAACGATGAAATGCTCTTTTCAAACGAATAAAGATGGTTTATTATGCTCTTTCATAATGGTGGTTCTCCAAGGTTGGGTCACCACTCAAACTTAGCTCCAGAGATCACCGTGTTATATACCCCCCACCACTGCCCGGCCTTGACCAATGGGGAAAACGGGGGCTTCCTATTGGCGCGAGAAACCGTTAGAAACAGTGTCCATCACGCGAGCCAATAGGAAGCGCTGGCGCAGTGAGCAGAGGTAGAGTCGTCACGGACGGCTCAGACAACATGGACTGTGGGCCGGACCGGCAGTAGGGAGGGAGGGTGAAGCGGCCGGTGCAAGTGCGAAGGAAAGAAGGCCGACTGAACAGTGAGGTACATCAAACAGTACTCACCTCAGCTCCTGGAGCAGTGTCTCACCCTGGGCGATGGTGCTGACGGAAGCGTCAAGGGATGAGTCTCTCTGCTGACCGCACTGCTCTACCAGTCGCTCCGCAGCCTCCAAGGTGTCAGCGACCTCATCACTTTGCAGCTCCTGGCGGAGCTCATCCACCCAACTGGACAGCTGGGCACAAGATAACATGCACACGTAGTAGATAATCAAACACAAGCAGTGCAACAAATTATTATTATTATTATTATTATTATTATTATTATTATTAGCACCGCGTCTTACTACCCGTTCGGGTTATACGCACTTACGCTAATGTGTAATGGTAGGGTGATTGTGAGATGAAATGGAGGACCTACAGTTTAACGTGGGAGAGGTCTGGCATTCCCCACATTCACAAGATGTGATTAATACACGTCTTGTCAGAGGTGAAGGAAGGGTTTGGAAATCAGATAAATCTGTGCCGGGACCCAGGATTGAATCCCGGACTCCAGTACAGAGGTCCAGCACCTTACCCCTAGACCATCAGGTCACCTGTAACAAATTAATCAACGGATTTTGTGTGGGGGTTTTTCAGTACACAATACTATGCAAAAATAGTCATAGGTGGGGTAGTCGTGAATGAATGTGAGTTTTGCTTCAGTAAGAGGAAACAAATAAAATACAACCTACGAGGAAATGTTTTTATATATAGAGGGGTCAAAAAAAAGTATAGACCCTACACACTTTAATATATGTTAATTTCAGACATTTTCAAAGTTGAACCAAAATGTAACTAAGTGTGTAGTGTGATTTTCTCTTAAAAGATGTTGTTAGTCACATGAATGTAAGATATATTTTATTGAATGATATAACAGTGAAACAAAATGGGCGGCTGTCGTTCCAGCAAAGTGGTATTGAATGTTTTTTAATGTGTAGGTGTCACGTACAAAGGGCTAAGTGTTGGTTGCACCCTATGAAAAATAGCCGTGTGTGTTTGCGCTCAATTTATATTCAAATCCTTCTTATTGTTCTGTGAATGTTTGTATTTACAAATTTTGTTTAAGCCATTTCCTTTTAAAAAAAGTTGTACTCCCTCCCCCCAACCCCAGCAGAATAGATAAATAAGGCCAATGACTAACCTAACTTAGATTAGACTAACTTAAGCTAGCCTACCAACATACCTTCATAATAGTAGATCTGAAAACGGACTGATCAAAAAATTAACGTCATAGACATCCTCTTAATGACTTTTTACAGTTGCTAGTATTAAAGCTTTGACTCGCCGATGGGCGCGAATAATCAGGCTGTCTGTCTAATTATCTAACATTATGATACTGGACGTAATATAAGTTTCTGCAACTTTGTTTTTACTGGCAACAAATATGTGCCCTGTGAACACACACATCAACGACGCGACTGTTTCGTTTTTCCTCTATTGCTGTCTAGTTGATAGCCAGAACCGTCACGGCAAAAAAGTGTTGAGACAATTATTTGTTGTATGTGTACACATGGCCTTAAGGTTTATTTTAGGCGGATGCAAACGTACACGTTTTTTGAAAGGGCGCTACCTACATGGGCGCAAACAACATGCTCGCGTACAAAGAAAGTGGCGGCGTGAATTTGTCGCAGATCCTCCAATAAAATTAACACTTGCAAGAATTTGTGACAAATTTTAGCCTGATGGTACAACGCTTTAGCACAAGCAAACATCTAGGTGAGCTTGAGCAGCAAGCGACTCCTTCGATGGTACTGGAACACATGCCTCTCTGATATGGACGTAGGGCGTTCAACCTACCCACCCCCAAAATTTTCCAAAGTTTTTTTAATATGAAGCTTAAATATGGCCTTATATCAAACTTCAGATAAATTATAGAGGCAATTAATTTTCAAAATAATTCGAGGTGAATATCACTCTTAGTGGCATCTCGAGACATCCAATTTAATATATATATATATATATATATATATATATATCCAGAGAGAGAGAGAGGGGAGGGGAGGGGGCACTGAAACTAGCTTTTAAATGTATATAATATTAATTTTAAATCTAAGCGAGAACCACTCCAATCAGCTTCAAAAATGTGTTAAGTAAAGACAGCTCTCAATAAGTTCTTAAGGTGCGGCAGAAGGGAGCGCAAGTGTTTTTGCAGTTTTTGTAGAAATGAAATTATTTTGCCAAAATAAATCAAATATTTCTTCAGTAGCAACATAGAACTTAGTTTTTTGCACACGCTAATATCAACAGATCTTTAATATTTGTCAAGGGTGTCCTGGAATTTTGTCAAAACTTTTTCTCTTTATTTAAAATGTTTTGACAACATTCCATGACACCCTTGACAAATATTCAAGATCTGTTGATATCAGCATGTGCATAAAACTAAACTCTATGTTGCTACTAGATAAATATTTCATTTATTTTGGTCAAAAGAATGTAATGCTATAAAAACTGTAAAATTACTCGCGCTCCCTTCTGCCGCACCTTAAGGCATCTAGTTTAAAAAAAATCCTAGCGAGGACCATTCCAAATAGCTTCTAAGGGTATCCAATTTTTTTTAAAATTGTTGTTAGAACACTACTTCAAGTGCTAGTGGGATCCGATTTTTGGAAAAAAAAAGGGGGGGCGAGAAACACATTAAATTGCTTCTAGGGGCATCCAAATTTTTAAAAAAAATCTGGATGGGCACCCCTTCAAATAAATTCTAAGGTATCTAATTTATCTAAAAAATGTTGATGAGCACTTCTTAAAATAGCTTTTAGAAACATTTAATTTCCAAAAATTTGCCGAAGGAGACTATCTATACCCAATAGCCTTTAGGTGTCTCCCAATTTCAAAAATCTAAGGGTTGTCACAGTTCTAAATAGCTTTTAAAAGAGTAAGATTTTCCAAACGAAGACCACTATAAATAGCTTGTAGGAGCATCCAATGTTCTAACAGTAATTAAGGAGAAGAGGGTAGAAAGATCCTAAAAACTTTTTTTTTTTTGTTATTTGCCCTTTCCCTATTCCGCTTTCAAACAAATAAAGTTCCACACTACTGTATAAAGTAACAATGTTTTTAGTTTCTTAGGGTTAAATAACGTGTCATAAAATTTAATTTTAAACCCCCACCATCTCGGATTTAAATTCTCCCTACGCCCATTCTCCTTGACAAACTGTATATATGTAATGACAAATTGTTGTTTATTTTAATATCACTGATTGAGATTAAGTAAAGTATTGCCATCATATTGATAGCCCCCTGTCAGAAATAAACAAATCTTTAATCATTACGGCATTAAAATATTTCGAGAAAGACCCTTGGCACGTGAAACTTATGTATTATAGTGAACACCTCTTAGGTTTGTTTGTGTTAAGTTTAGTTCGGATGTATAGCTCATAATTGCCAACACCACGTCAATAAGGCCAACATTTAGGTAATAGAAAATACACACAATAATCCCTATTTGGGACCAAACACCTTCCTTTACCCTTAAACAAACCAGAATCCTGTATTTCTGCATAGACACGAGTATTTAATGTGATTAAATAGAGAGACTAAACTATGTTGTCCATGGTAGGAAAGAACGCCTAGAAGGTCCTTTCTCACACCTAAATCCATAGTAGAATTCGGACAGAAGGGCCTTTCAGCCATCCCTTCCTAACACTGTTTCTGTTCATTTATCAAGATATAGAAAAATAGGAAGATAAAATACCAGTAGACTCCAGAAATCAAAACAATTGTTTTTTGCCCCACACTTTACCAATGATGCGGGCTAAGCGCATATTTACATTTACGGTCTAGGGGTGAGGAAAGTATAAATAACTAAGAGAAAGGTGCAAAAAAAAAAAAGTTAGAAAAAAGGGAGAATGGAAAAATATATTTTAAGGAAAAAACTCAATACGACCAGCCGGGATACAAATCCCTGACTCCCCATCACCTGCAAAAAAAAAAATAATAATAAAAAATCCAAACGATTTGTAAAGACAAATTCTCCTTCGCGTGCAGGTGGGTTGTCTGCTCCGTGTGTGCTGAAGGCGGAAATGCCTGGTGGGGTGATGGACGGACGGGCTGGCTGGCGGAAACGTCGTGTTTGTGCAACGACCGACTAACCCTCGGTCCTGAACAAACAACCGCGCTGATACCTGAAGAGGATGGAAGATATCTGGGCCGAACTTTCCCCTTAAACACGGCCGATGTTTCCGTAAATTAATTCAACCAAGTCAAATATTACCTTGTGCACTAACAATTATCACAACGATTGTTTTAACCAAACACGTAGCTATCATGAAATTGCGTGCGTAATTTGGTAGTAGCGCAAAACAATGTTCAAGTAAAAATACACTTTAAAAATAAGCCTAATAGAATTTAAAGTCATTTCCTTGTCTTTAAAACAAAAGTAGAGGAAAATATCTTTGATTTGAAAAACAAAGTAATAAATAAAAATAGTCGTGTAGATTACAATACCCTATAGACATTAAGTTAAAAAAATTGTGCCAAATAAACGTTCATCTTACTTTTAATTTATAGCTACGAAAACCATTTTCTGATTTTATTTATCTTGGTAACATTGATTCAATCACACAAAAAAAAAAAGAAAAATGAAAACAGTGACCATAAAAATGCGCATAATATTTTTCGTAGTAGCTAATTCGATGGATATCTCGTAATAGTTGCAATTACGATTTAAGTCCAAGTTTCTATACTGAACTAAGCATTGTAAGTATTGTGTACATACATATATATATACCTATTTCTTGTAGTAAAATTTATATGTATTATACTTGTATCTTAAGAAATTTATTTTTAGCACGCGTCTTATACCGTTGGTATACGCACTACGCTATGTGTCAATGATAGGTGATTGTGGATGAAATGAGGACTACGTTAACATGGAATCGACAGTGGAGCTGATTCTCACTTACAAGTTGATAATACGTCTTGTCAGAGTGAGAAGGTTGTAATCAGAAAATCTGTGCGGGACGAGGATTGACCGGCGCCGATAAGTCGAACCTTACCAGACACAGTCCTTAAGGAAAAAATGTTTGTCTTTAGCGGTTGTACTAAAACACTTTGCATGATTAATGTCTAAAGGGTTTTGTAAAATAACAAATTGTACAGATGAGAGGATTAAAAATTAATAGAAATTGGTTCTTTAAAGTGCTGGTTTTATTTTGCGAGCAAATAAAAATAAACTTCAAATGTTATTTTTATATTTACGCATATCAAGACGTGTATTTTATATAAAAATATTAAAAGTAGGATATGTATCTCTTGAATTATTACATAAACGTGGTGACCTGAGGTCTAGGGGTAAGGTGTCGGACTTCTGTGCTGGGGGTCCGGGGTTCAATCCTCGGTTCCGGCACAGATTTATTTGATTACCAAATCCTTCCTTCACCTCTGACAAGACGTGTATTAGTCACAACTTGTGAATGTGGGAATGCCAGGCCTCTCCCACATTAAACTGTAGGTCCTCCATTTCATCTCACAATCACCCTACCATTACACATTAGCGTAAGTGTGTATAACCCGAACGGGTAGTAAGACGCAGTGCTAATAATAATAATAGCACATCAACGTCTTAAATAAATTCAAATTGAGAGCAATATTGGTATGAAAACATCTTAAAATCAAAGCATCCCATTTAAATATATTTCTTTTGTACCAATCATTAGAACTAATTTTTAGTTAAGATAATTGAATTTAAGTAAATGCGGTTAAGTTTTACACTTTTAGTTTAAAAAGTTAGTTTAGTAACTATGTGCGAAAATACAATAGCATTCGCCTGTCAACGGGATTTGTGTGTTTGTTAAACTGTGATGGGTGTAAGCACGTCTCACCACCCTTTCAGGCTGTCCACATATTTACACTAATAGGATAGGAAAATAGAATTTAGCAAATGTACCTGCATTCGCGTGAAGAGAGAGAGTAAAAACTAGCCCCAGTACACCCAACAAAGATTCGAGCCCAAATCTCCCGTCATTGAAGTCAAGTTTATTACGAGATTGACGCCTTAGACCTGGGGTTCTTAACCTTTTTACAATTACAGACCCCCAATGTATCGCTCAATATGTTCCCATGCCTCCTTCGCTAGACAGTCGAAATCATCATCACCAAAAGACCTCATTAGGTACTAAATTTGACTTCAAAATATGGCAATAGCTTTGTTTTAATGTAGGTACTAATGAATAGCTGAGAACAGAACATATGAAAGAAAATCTTAACGATGTTATCGTATTTATTTATAGAAATGACAAATACACAATCCGTATTGATAACGGTGATAGCTTATTCTAATTTAACAACCAACTTTTTTAAATATTGTTCTATAATCGAGTCCCATACTCCCATTATTTGGTTCCCATACTCCTGAACAAGAGCCCCTGCCTTAAACAATCGCGATCACTGATACGGGCCCCCAGAAATAGAGGTGGGGGGGGTTAAGAACCACCCACAGCTAAAGGTCGGGGGATAAACGCCGATGGGACTTACCTCCTTCTCCCGGTTGTAGAAAAGGACGGTGAGGTCAAGGCGCCGCCTCCTCTGCTCGACGCGCGCCGCGAAGCTGGTCACGTGACTCTCGAGCTCATGGGCGACCGAGTAGATCTCGTCCGCGTTACACTCGCCCGTCTGAGCCAACTCCTCCGCCGCCGTCAGCAGCTTCTCCGCGTTAGTGTACGTGTTCTGAAACAAGGAGAGCGAACACATCTGTAGTCAGTCGCATATCGACGCAATGTACCCACCCAGAGTGTGATTGATGGGTAAATAATATATATGTAGCCTACCTCTCCCACCCCTTCCAAATGATAACATAGATAATATCGACCTATAGTTCTATAGAGCGAACTATTTGAGTTAAGTTTGTGTAGACAAGTGTATTGTGTACATATATATATATATATATTATTTATATATATATATATCATACATATATATATGTATTGAATTGCTGTCAAATTCCTCCTTTTATCATTCCAGCATCCTGTAAAGAACTTTTGTTTGAATCCTGGTTGGGTGTACTTATAGTTTTTTTTCTAAATGGTTTTAGCACTCACCCTCCACGCAAATGAGGTTACACTTATTATAAATTCAACCTTCCTCATCCCTTGCTCCTTAACCTAATTAGTACATATGCATGTATGACTCGGATGTTGTTGAAGCGATGGGAGTATGTATGCAAGGATAGGGAGGTGTGGAGAAAGTTAGCTAGGCTGGAAGTTCGGAGCTGTTGTTTTTGAGCTAGATGACAGTTTTTTACTTGCCACGCACGCATGTATATATGTATGTATGTACGTAGCACATAAGTGTATAACCTGAACAGATAATAAAAGACAGCAATGAAAATAACACGCATGACATGTCAGAAAGTTGGCTTCACAAAGCCTGCCAAGTAGACGACAACGACACGCAAGGGACCAAAAAAACAGGCAGTTAAAGTACAAATAATTATGTAGATGGTGAGAGAATTGATGTAAATGAGTATATCTCGGGAAGCAGGGAAGGGGTGGGGGTGGGGGTATATCTACCCTCAAGTCATACATGCACAAGAAGACGAGGGAGGTCATATGTCAAGTGGGCACTTCCCGCCCGCATCTATCTGGCACAAACCAAGACGAGTGTGTGCAATCTAAACTCGGAGATGGTCCAGAGATTGCCTAGCTCTTCTGGGAGAAGCAACTTCAGAGGTTCTTCATGTAATGCCCCATTTAACAAACGAGAACAAGGTTCTGGTAGGAAGAAAAGGTTACCCATAGTGTCTTGCTACCAAATACAATATACCGTGTGTTTTTTAGGTCATTCAGGAGGAATTCCCACTTTTATAGGAAGCTTAGTGCGTATAAAAAAGTAATACAATTTCATTTTTAATCAAAGTTACTAGTGTGAAGTCATGTAACTTATGTTTAAAACAGAATGATTTAAGATTGGTGAGGAAAAACATCTTCTGTAGCTTCACAGCCCTTGTAGTGTTGGAATAAGTATGTTTAATCCTTCAGTTCACTTTTACGTCAATCCAAAGACTTACTATTTTAAGCTTTCAGTTAAATGTCCCTAATCATAAAATATTCTAGTATTTTTATTAGACTTTGCAAAATTATCGGTTCTTTCCAAGTACAAATTTTCCTCTTTTACCCTGCTTCTCTCAGTTTTCCAGGCATGTGAAAACCCTTAAAGAACAATCCCAAACAGTTACTAAAGTGGTTTTGGTAAATTCCGCCCAGTTTGAGATTTATAATGTAAATCCCATCACATCATAAGCGCTGGTGTAGATACCATCCCATCACTATAAGGGTGCCATGTAAATTAAGTCCCTCCCTAATCATCTCTTTGATAAATTATAGTAATGAAACAGTTTAGTTACATTTCAAACTTTTTTTTTCGACTCTAGTATAGAGATCACACATATAACAAATGATAATTTAAAAAACAAAGAAACAATTCTTTGTCTTGTTTAAATAATTATTTGATACATGTTTGATTCTTTGTCAAGATTAAAATTTATAACTTCAATATACTGGGGGAGAGGGGGGGGATGTTTAAATATACATACATATTTCATTTCAAGATTTTCAATTCCTACACAATGTCACAACTTATTTTCCTTTCAAACATTCATACTCGCCTATTTTATCATCCAAGAACTTATCCTTTTTTTCCTCTATTGCCTTTATTTTTATCTATTTGGGGGGGTTGCTTCGATAAAGAATGATGTGCGTTTCACTATGTGAGTATTTCAATAATTCACAAATATGTCAATATCGGAGCGGGGTGTATGTACGAGCCTAAGCCTAATCGAAATGTATTTAAAAATTAATTTTATACGGGACGGAATTCACATAATCTTTGCTAATGACAAAACAGAATTTACACAGGAGCAGTGGAGTCATAAGATATTCGGGACGGAGTTCAAGCGAACCCTAAAAAAAAGTTCATTAAATCAGTTCCATGTACCGTAAGATGGGGCTACTTGGACATTTTATGACGCAGTGATTTATTTTTATTTTTTTACTAATATATATATATATATATATATATATATATATATATAATATATACATATATTCGTTACAGTTCTGTTTCCTTTGTAACAGTTCCAGACGCGTAACAAAAACAACATATCCTTTCCGATATCCTGTGACCCTAATAAATGAGAGCATCCATGTTATAGTAGGAATACTAGGAGAGACTGCTTAGAATAATGGATGAGATACAAACTTCATCTTATAAGCTAATAGGACGATCTTATATCTGATGAATTAATTGCGGTCATAAGGTCAAAGCTGTGGAGGAACTTCAATGATATAAAAAGGTCACATTCCAAAGGTCGTATAAGAATGACAAGTGCCAAAGTGTTACAAATGAATCAACCATTCCAACTCGTTTGAATTCTCAAACGTTCTTCACATCGACTTTACCGAAACTGTCCGTTTCTTTCGTTTAAATATTTATAGCTATCGTAATGTTATTTTTCTATGCACTGCGTCTTACTACCCATCTAGGCTACCTAAGTTTAATTTATAATAATGGGAGGGTAGAAAGAGGAAATGTACCCACAATGACGTGGAGGAAGAGTGGGAAACCATATGGCGTAAAAATATCCTTTGTGCAGCCAGTCATCATATGATCCCTGACCTTCCCTCTACGTTTAACAAGACTATATGAGCCTAACTTTTGCTCCAAGGATCTGAGTAATATTGGTGGGTTTTTCCACTCTTAGCACCACGTCTTACAACACGTTCAGCTTATACTCTAAATACTAATTACGTTAATGAGTTGGGGATAAGTAAGGTTGAATTTAAAGATAGTGTACCCGCATTTGCGTGGGAGTGAGAGAGAATGGAAAACAATTTTGGAAAAAACTGGGTGCGCCCAACCGGGATTCGAGCCCCTATCTCCCAGTCATCGGCAGTCATCGAACCGGGCTGCACAATGTAATCCCAACAGTTTTCGTATACATGTCAGAGTCATCGCCGAGCTTTATCAGGACTTTTTACTCTTGATTTAAAAAGTTTCTGTTCAAATGCCACTTTGTCTATGTTAAATATAAAAGGACTGTTGACATTACTGTGCATATAAAAATTAAACTGAATTCATATGAAGGTTACAGGGGTAAAAGGGGGAAGTCCCACATCACATATTTTTCCAGGACAACTTGTACATCTCAAACCCCATAAGGACTCCAGTAAATGTATATTTTTTAAATTAATTTAAGCTAAAATGCATTAGGAAGGTATCATGATTGTCTAACAGATGGCAGCACTAACTTAATTTGAGTTAAAATTGTACTTACCCCCCTGTATCCTTAATGAAGTAGCCTAATACAGTATTTAACTTATTTTGGCAAAAAAGGTATCCTATCATAAAAACTATAAAAAATTTGGTATTTAAATCAAGTCTTCTTCCCCCCCCCCCCTCCCATTTAAACATAGCCTTGCCCTTCAAATGGATTGAGCCTCGGTCTATTGAGTCGAACAGAGCCAGTCACACTACCCACGTCACCGCCGACTGGTCTCACAATTGGCAACGGAATGCGGCACACTCCATGTCATGTATTTGACAAGGGGGAAGTAAATGGTTGAGGAGGGGGGGAACCGGTCGGTTTTAAGTGGGGGTTAATTATGATAATAGCTCCCACACTTCAGTGCACTCGGCTGCATGGTTCATACAAGGCTGTGCATTGTGTTTAAAACAAGTAGTTCACTACATTTACACATCTTCAGTTGAGAGCCATAGCCTTTAAAATATTTAAAGTACATAATAAATGTATTAGAGTAACCAACATTGGTTAAGATCTGTCAAAAATGACACCATATGAACCCGCCTCGGTGGCGTAGACGTGACGGAACACGTGCTTAGGCGGATGGGTGTAGTACATTTAGTAAATTTTTCAAAAAGAAACAAGAAATGTATATTTTTAAAGTTCCTTTCTATCATAACATCATATGTTACATACATTAAGTGCTTTGTGTTGTTGTACAGCCCAGTCAAAACTCCCATATCCAAAGATGCCAACTTTTTAAGATCAACATAGGTAAAACAAATTTGATGAACTTCGTAACTTGTACTCATGGGACTATTCGAGTAAATACTAAATACCCAATACTCAATACTCATAAATACTCCATACTCCATACTAGATACTCGATACTCGGACAGCAGCTAAATACTAGCCTTCACCGTGGTTGGAAAGTGAAAAATATCGGTCCCTCAAAACACTGTGAATACAGGTCACAGTGAAAGATCACTGGTATAAATCACCGATATTTTAAAATCACAATCACTGTATTCACTGATCGTAAAATCACTGTTTCGCCCATCTCTAGTAACTTGATAAAGAAATCTAACTTTTTTTTTAGCACCGTGTCACAGCATCTTACTACCTGTTCGGGTTATACGAGTATGTATTAATTACACCAATTAGTTAGGGATGAAAAAGCTTGAATTTTGAAGTCTATTGCGAGAGTAGCGCCTATTTTTACTTAAAACACAAGTTATCTCGATGTTAGTTGGGATTACCGAATTACGTTAAACAATCTTGTGTTCCGAGCGCGAAGTAAAATATAGTTCTAAGCCGGAACCAAACCCACCAGATGAGGTGAATCAGTTCGAACCCGTGAGTGTAGTAACCAGACAATTATAGGAGAAGCGATATATGTAAGTGCGTTCATTTGCTTCAACAATACATCTTCACTGTCCTATTACAATGGTCCACCATACATGCGCGTGTGTAGTGATTATGTGAACACGCGATCCTTGCTTGCCTGGAATGTCCTTTTACTCTGTTCCATGGATAGCTCACCTTGGAAAGAAGGTACAATCCACAACACCAAAACTAGTCCCTACACTATTTAACGTTGTTTTTTGTGCACCACGTCTTACTACACGTTTGGGCTGTACGCATATGTGCTTACTGCGCCTGCGTGTTTAGTACAAGGTAGGTCGAATATAGATCATGTGTACCCGTATTTACGTGGAGGGAGATTAGAAAGCAATTTATGAAAGACCACCCTCACTACACCCAACCAGGATTCCAACCCTAATATCCCAGTCATAGGCAGTCTTAGTCTACTGCGAGAGTAACGCCTTAGACCATCCGGCCACCGAGGGAGATCCGATAATCCAAGATAATCTTTCTCAGAAACTATGGTTATTTTCAAAACTATAACTACTACTGTATCTGTAACGTTGTGCGTTTTAACTCAGTATGAAGCGTGTTTTCCTATTGACTTAAGAGACCTAGGTTTGATTCTGGCATCTGATGGTTCCCAAATTAAGTTAGTTTGTTAAGTAGTATGCTAATATAATATAAGTTGAATAAGAAAGCGAACTTAAATACTCTATTAAAATCGAAATTAAAAATTAAAATGTTTTAGTGCCAGTGTGAAAGGTATAAAAGACTCTCAGGCTTATCGCAAAGGCCAAATCCAAAAGTGTTTAACCACCTAATGAAACGTAAAATACCTATTTAATAGTGATAAGTCATTGATTCCTGAGAATCAAGCCCAGTGCTTAATTTGATAAGAATTTATGACGTGTGGATTGATTACATCTTAATATAAGGGGTAGGAAGGAGGAGGGTAGATTGGAGAAAATACCTCTACAGTGAAGAATGGATTGAAAATTCAGTCAAAATAAAACTTGGAAAACCACACCCAATTAGTGCTAGAATTTGATTCCTAAACGCCCTGTCAAAGACGATAAAGTAAAACACGATTATAAAGCATTACACGCGGATTATATGGATTTAACTACATTATAAAGACTAGAGTGAGACGGTAGAATTGACTTGAAACTGACCCGTAGCGCACGTGGCCTACCTGGCCATTCGACGATCACAATTTTATTGCACAATTCTAACAAGTGTATACTTTTATTATAAGCTATAAATAGTCATTCAATTATTTCAAATCACTACAGCTCACGAGATATAAGGGATCAAACTTGCTATTTTATGCTTTCGATGTAGCCTACCTACCATTGATATGGTAAAATAATTAATGCATGAAGCTGAAATTTGGTTTAACAAGACATTAATTGTATATAAGATATACACAATGAAATAATTTTAATATTAATAATATTAATTTTATTAATATTTCATTTCAATATAACATTAATATTATTATTTGTATTATTATTATTGTATACATTGTAAAAACTAATATGTTAATACTAATATTAATTGAAATATTTTTAATAAAATTATATTCATATTATTATAATTAGTAATATAAATATTTAATTGTGTACACCCCATATGAATGTATAGTTATAATAAATTTTAACCCTATACATGTATTACTTTGCCTTAACAAAGGTATGTATAGAGCGTAAAATAGAAAGTTTGACCCTTTATAACTCGTGAAGTGCAATGATTTGAAATCAGCGAAACACTAGTTATAGCTCATAATTATAAACTTGTTAAAATTGTGGAATAAAATTTTGAGGGTCGAATTACCTTAAATATTGGATTTAGGTATACTAATGAATGCGTACGGGTAGTAAAACGTGGTGCCTAAAAAAAATCAGTCTATTGAGCGGAGGAAACAAGACTTCTTTTTCCATCCGCCATCTTGCGTTAATTCTACAACGCACATAACACGTGTCAAGATTACCTGGACACGAAAGCCAAATGATATGAACAAAGGCAGAAAGAGAGAGAGGAAGAGACGGGGCAAAGGAAGGAACGTTGAATTACAAATTCAAACATGAGCCTCACATTAACTTCAGCTATAAAATGGTCATCGCTGCAAAGCTACGACAATTTAGAAGACACAAATTAACCGTTGAAGACACTGAAGAGATACAACATAATTTACCACGTCAAGTTTATTAGGTTTGTAAATAAATAATGGTTACTTGTAAGTAAGCAATAACATATCTCATAAACATTTAACATCAAGAATACTTTCCGTAATTCCTTTCTGCTAAAAAAAAAATTCAAAATAAATAAACAGTAGTGTTTAGTATATTATGTATAACAAGTTTAGATAATATGTACACTACATTAATTTACATGCCATCTGTGCGGGTAAAATTAAATCGAAAATGTACCCAGTAAGGAACATTTTGTTTTGTGTTTATTAAGTTTGACACCATTCCTATTAGCTTCATAATCTAATGAATAGGAATGAAGTTTTAAATAAAGTGCAACCATATTTGCCTGAAGAAAGTATGAGAAAATCAGAATAATTAATTACACATGCCAAACTCCTTTCAGTATATCAGGCCGGAGTTCAAGCTAGAATATATCAGTCAACGGCAATCCAGTCCTACTATTTTCAAGAACACCACTTTTTATTAATAAATATCACTACTTCAAATGCAGGCCAAGAATTATTTTTTCTATGTTCAATTTATGATAAGAGTGTATGGCTTATAACGTGATTAAATTGGTTGAAACTCATATTGAAATATGTGATAAAGATCCCCAACATGGATTAGAAACCAGGAAATAACTAACTCACTACTATCCTATCAAATGATCTTGATATCCTATGTTGGAATCGCTTATCAGGCACTTTTTTAAATAGAGTATATAATTTTATCCCTCCTATAGAAATGTAACATACACAATAATTAACATTTTAGAAAATATTCTAAAATAATAATTTAAGTAAGGAGCATTACAATACAAAATAATCAAACTTGAAAATTGATGTAGTGGTAATGTTTTAATGTAATCAATGCGAAATAAGTGAAAATTCATTAACAATTTATAAAAAGCTTTTGCAAAAAAATATTAGTAAAGTCTTATAAAAAATTGACTAGTTAAAATATAATCAGTAAATCTATTTTCAAGTCTTTTTAATTTTGTTTTATAGAAAATGTTTCTAAAAATGAAAAGCAAATAAACCAAAGAATTTGTAAACGATCACTATTTTATCAAATTAACTATTCTGTGTTCGAATCCCTCTCGGAGAACATTTTCCAATACCGCATATAATTTTAGTTTTCCGAATGATCTTTAATATACATGCTAATGTTTCTAAAAGCGTACTGACAACTAGGTTACCCCAAAACTCATTAAAGCTTACGGGCCATCCCGGCACGACTATCACCGGAGATTGAGCGACAGCGAGGGAGAGTGGTTCGTGTCCTTGAAAGGTCAGGTGAGGTCAGGGCACGGTCCCCGGCGCTGGCTGTGACTGTATCGAGCTGCGCGCCCGGTCTCCAAGGTAACAGCTACACTTGCTAATGATCCCCCCCCTCATAACCCCTCATCTTGCAAATCTCCGATAGAACGGCCGGGACAAATCCACGTCAACATCACAAACACATAACATACACATTAATCTTACGTGATGACTTTTAAAAACTAGCAATCGTGATTATAATTATTAAATAAGTGCGTAATTCAGCATTTTTGTATTAGTTTATATCGAAACCATTAATTATATAGTAAAAATTGGTGACCTGGCAGTCTAGGGGTAAGGTGTCGGACTTCTGTGCTGGGGTCCGGGTTCAATCCTCGGTCCCGACACAAATTTATCTGATTACCAAACCCTTCCTTCACCTCTGACAAGACATCTTGTGAATGTGGGGAATGCCAGGCCTCCACCGTGGTTCGGATTCCACGTTAAGCTGTAGGTTCTCCATTTCATCTCACAATCACCCTACAATTACACATTAGCGTAAGTGCGTATAACCCGAACGGGTAGTAAGACGCGGTGCTAATAATAATATCGTAAAAATTACCATTTTGATCACGAATTTCGGTAAGAGGAGAAAAAATATATTTTATAAATACAAAATGTGTTTGTTGTTTTAGGTAAAGGTTTTTTGTTTGTTTGTGTACCGCTTCTGACAATCCATTTGGGCTATTTCAATATTTAAATTTTAAACTAATATAGAGACGAAGAATGTAGCGCTAGGGAAATATTCCCGTAATTGAGCAAAGGAAGCGTGGAAAACCATTTAGGGAGAACCCTACCAGGATTTAAATCCCAATCTATCCATTATCATTAATCTGGTCAAATGCAAGGGTGATAATTAGAGTGAATAGACCATGTGACATTCCAAAGCGAGTTTTTATGTAAAGTTTTCTCATTTATTTTTATATATAGATATGGATATATATTAGTATATTAGACAGAAAATAGTACTGACCAAATTTTTAAGAAATGAGTTAAAAATAGTACATTAAAAGCTAATTAAAAAACAGTATTAACATCAAAACACCCCCGGTTCTATTTTTATGTATACTCTACGAAACTAGCGCACATCATACTGACCCTGACAATTAAACATGTTCACAGCTAGTCTCTTTGTTCTTTATCCTTGTGAATTCATCCAGCTAAACGTTTAGTTTTCTTCATTAGTAGAAATTTACTTTCATTCGTACTTTTCTACCAAACAAAAAGTGGACCCTTACAGTTAAAACGAAACTTAAGATATTTGTTGTAAAGTAATAAATATTATTTTGCGCAATTTTCGTTTTAAACTCTAACTAGTATCTTTCATTAAAAAAATGTTTAACACCGCGTCTTACTACCTATTTAGGTTATACGAATATGTACTAATTACGCTAAAGAGTTATGGATGAGTAAGGTTGAATTTCAATTAAGTGTACCCGTATATTCGTGGAGGGAGAGTGGAAAACCTTTAGTAAAAACCACCCTCAATACACCCGACTGGGATTCAAACACTAATCTATTGCGAGAGTGACGCCTTATACTATGCGGCCACCGAAGCGGGTATCATTTATAATTCATCAATTGTGTTAAATATTTACAGCATTAATCTGAATATAAGAAGCACATGTAGGCTACTTAATAAAGGTTCATTAAAAAGTGAATTTTATATCAAATATGAAAAGTAGCAATTGAGTCAATATATGTATTTACCCTCAAAAGCGTTAACAACCCAAAATATAGATTCATTTTCTAAAAATACAAACAATCCAACTGATGTTAATATTAATAGTATAGAAAACATTCTAATAGGCTCCCTACTTAATAATAATACTTAGCACCACGTTTTACTACCCGTTCGGGTTATACGCTTAAATACTATTTACTCTAATGGGTTAGGAATTGCGAAGGTTTAATATAGAGGAAGTAAACACGCATTTGTGTGGAGGGAGAGTGAAAAGCCATTTAGGAAAAAAACAAACCAGTTCACCCTAGTGAATTTCGAAACTCAATCTCCCCGTCCTCGGCAATCTAGCTCAACACGAAACTAGCGCGTTAGCTAACTACTCCACCGAGGCGGGTTAAAACATTCTAGATTAAGGTGGTAAGGTGAGTATAGTGTTAATATTATTTATAGTGAAGCTTTGTGAAATAAAAAAGAGAAAAAAGCATAATAAAAAAATTATTTTACATATTTTTGTGATTGAAATGATTTAAAGATACATTTATTTTATAAAAATCAGAAACTTTTCACATTTTCAATTATTTTCTATACTTCACCCTTTTTCCTTTATTAAGAAAACTTTTGAGTAATTTATATTCCATTTTAGTAATCATTCCTTAGCAAACATTTATTAATAGTATATTCAAAATGATAAAAGGAAATTGACCCACTTCGGTGGCTGCATGATCTTAGGCGTTACTATCGCAGTAAGCCAGTCTGCCAATGACGGGAACATCGGGGTTCAAATCCTGATCGGATGTACTGAGGGTGGGTTTAGTAAATGGTTTTCCACTCTCCTTCCATGCAAATGCGGGTGGGTACATTTTCTATAAAAATCAAAATTCCTCATCCTTAACACATTAGCGTAATTAGTACATATGCGTGCAGCTCAAACAGTTAGTAAGACGTGGTGCTAAATAAATATTATTATTACTAGCACCGCGTCTTACTACCCGTTCGGGTTATACGCACTTACGGTGTAATGGTAGGGTGATTGTGAGATGAAATGGAGGACCTACAGTTTAACGTGGGATCCGAACCACGGTGGGGCCTGGCATTCCATACATTCACAAGTTGTGATTAATACATGTCTTGTCAGAGGTGAAGGAAGGGTTTGGAAATCAGATAAACCTGTGCCGGGACCGAGGATTGAACCCCGGCCGCCAGGACAGAAGTCTGACCCCTTACCCCTAGACCACCAGGTCACCCTTACTAAATAAAGAGAAAAAACATAGTTCACATAACTTTTTTTAATCACGTTCTTAGTACCCTTACATCCCGTAGTGAATGAAATCAAACCAAGCAATTGTACTCGCAGAGTTTGCCATGATTAATGAGAGATATTCTCCAAGCTAACTAACACATAAGTGCGTGTATTGTGAGGCAGGAAATCAATCCCGACGCGAGTTGACGCCAGGAACGAGTACAATGCCTCTCGCTTGTGGCGCGAATGACGTGCCGCGACTCTTCAAGTCTTACGCGTTCCACGGCCGAGTGATAAAGTATGGAGTGAGTAGCGATGTAAGGGGTACTTGCTAAGAATCACTCTAATGAGGTTTGTACAGGGAAATCACAGCTGAAAATACTAACACACTTCCTGCGTTACCTACACTCACACCTTAAGGAAGAAATGAGTACATTAGCTATGTAGGTAGCCCTTTTAAATCAGACACCGGTGGGCACAATGACTCAGATTTCAGTCTCATCTAGTTCAGTTTAACGGTCCAGGAGTGTTAGTCCCGGTCGGGTGTACTAAGAATGGTTTATCCTAAATGGTTTTCCACTCATCCTCCACACAAATGTGAATACATATCCTCTAAATTCTGCCTTACTCATCCTTACTCCATGGGTGTAAATACGCGGATAGCCCGGGCGGGTAGTAAAACTTTCTTATAAAGTAATATTTTAGAAACCTATTAACATATATAAACGCACGATTCATATTTCCATCTGAAGTTTGGTGTTATAATCCTACCCGGCTTAATTTACGCCTTAATCGTTCTCGATATTCGTGGGTAACTTATTAGTTATTAGTCGGGGCTAGATTATATCCTATTGTGTTTGGGGGCCAAGTAGATATGAATTCTACCAATGTGTTTTGATGCTGTTACATATAACATACATATTAAAATGATTAATTTAGGTTGATTTATTGAAACATTTTTTTCCTTGATAAGATATGAATAAATATTTCCTCTATTGTTACTGAAAAAACTAAGTAACAAACTAATAATAACTAAATAAAAGCTAACTAAGCACATCCATACTTTGTGACTGATAAATATCAAGTATGAGAGATTATTTCACCTCTATTACTTGTGACTGACCGAAACATAGTGTCCCTTCCAATTTGAGTCGCGGGGTTGATTGTTAATACAACTGCCCCCAAGGCAGGAACCATCAACCAGAGTTTAACCCGACATAATTTCGCCTCTTCAAAAGTGAAATTCGTCAAGTGTAAAACTCTCACTATAAGAAAAGACAGCTAGCACCCTACACCATAAAACGGGGATAAGTAGACTCCAGCAGTGGATAAGCCAGTTCTTTCAATGTACCCTTTTTTATACACACCAGGCTAATTAACAACCAACTAATCAATACAAATTACATTGTTTCTACGCCAAACTATTCTATTTTGAAAAAAATGACGGCCTAAGTTTTTGAGAATGGGAACACGATCCCTAAAATTTGGAGAGATCACTAATAAATATGTGCATTATAAATAGTGTAAAAATGTACAAGGTAAAAAAATGGTCAAGGCTACCATCGTTTGTTAACTGAATGCCGTATAAAAACATTAATACCAAATAAAGAGATTCTTTTTTGGATGCTAGTAATGAGCTACAAGCAATCGATAAATACAAACAAATAACGTGAACTTAGTCAAAACTAGTTCAGCTGTTTTATAGTTGCATGTTATCAACAAGTAGAATATTCAGCTTTCAATAAAGCTTAGTTTCTAATTGCAACCGCATATTTTGAAGGGCGAAATTAATTTTCGTGGTCTAATTAATTCGCCGTTAAATTACATCGTGCTTGGAGAGAGAGAGACGTTGATATGAAGTTGCTCACGCGCAGGATTTTAATGAACTAATTGCTGCCACAGCCAAGAAAATTAAGAATTGGTTACGAAATTTACATTAATTTGTAATAACCAGAACGGAAACGAGAAATGTGAATATTTATAAGAAATACCTTCACAATTTCATATATTTTCTGTCAAACAAGGTAAATAAGAAGTAATAAAGAGCTAGACACCTACACTCAGATAGGTTAAGTTATACTCTGTAAAAGGCCTTAATATATTAACAATATGTATTGTTTATATTTGAAAGGTACAGCGGAAATAAGGGGGGAAATCCAATTTAACTCAAATTGAGTAAATGCTTTCATCTGTTAGACATTTAAGATGTATGTAATGTGACTTTCCTCCTTTTCCTCCTGTCTATTAATATATTACACTTTTAAGGGTTGTAATTACCTTGCGAACGGACCTTTGTGCGTCAAAACTATATTATTACATAATTGTCTATGTACTAGACTGAACACTAATATTAGAATCTGGTTCTATAGACGTGTCTTGATGTACAAAACTAAAACAATTGCTCTTCTCCATTAACATATTACGTCAAGTTATAGTGGAATCACGCTAGGAAGAAAATAAAGTAAATTATTTTTTTATTCATACATATTCTGCAACCATCATCCTGTCAAATAGTATGACTGTGGATTTTTTTTTATATATCTGTATTTTGTCAATAATACTAGCACCAAATATATTTCCTCGAGCCTACGTTACCTTCTTACTCCTACTATGGCTCGAGAGACAACGTAATTTATTCCAGGGAAAAGGAAAGAAGAGACCATTCATACACATTATGATACTTAAACCGGTATGCCCAGAATATATGTTTCTTAGAAAAATACACTCATATAAATAATATGTTAATTTAATGTGTATAGATAACATTGTATGAGTATCGGTGGCGGCACAAAGGAAAAAAGTTAAGGGATGCCTTGAAGGTTTAACATGTCCTGCCTTTTTTTCTTTGTCCTCCGACCAAATAAGGATCGCAAGGATGTTCCTGATGGCTGCAGAATTGTCTCAATTATCTATTTATTTTCAACATTATGAAATATTACAATTGCAAAAGCTTCATCATACTGAGACATTTCTAAGATTTACCGCAATACTGACAATTTAGTAATAGTGTTGAAACAACGTTTTAAACCCTCCTATACTCTGAATTGTGGACCTATCTAAAGGAAAAGCCCATTCTCACTCGTGAAGTTGAAAAGGCTCTTTACCTATTCTGACAATTTATCTCAACTCTGTGAACAAATCTCTCGAAGATCTCACTTACAAAATGAAGGAGCTTCACGATTGTCACTGAAAAGCTGCTTTTGTCACAAAATTTTGCAGAATGTGTATCATTGTTACGGGAAAATATTGTGTAATTTTCTATTCTTAACTGAGATCGATTCAATTTAGATGATAACATGTATATTTTATATTAATAAAATTAAGAATTTGTGCATGTCTGTTTGTCATGAGCATTGCGCGATATCTACCACCCGCTGAGGGATGAAATTTTAAAATTAGTAGCCTCTGTGCTCAAACATATGCACCTCAAAGCTGGGAAAAGATTGTATTGTATCTGTTGGACCCAAAGAGTAGGTAGGCTGGCTACATTTGCTAGTACCAAATAAAAACTCCAACAAATAAAAACTCCAACACATTTACCTCGAGAATGAAACAGCGTTTTAGTACCCACTGAAATAGTATTTTTTGTTCAAATATCGAACATTGTAGCAAAGTAACATTTTCATTAAAAATTGTGGTTTACTGTTAGTCTGATTAAAAAGTTGTTGAGATTATCTATGTATTTACAATTTAAATTAATTCAATTAGTTTAATTTAATAAACACTCTTATAAGAATAATAGGCAGTTGAAACCAGATATAATGGCAGTTCAGGTCGCCAGGCCGGGAAAATATTATAAACTATTAGTTTTAAAAAAAACTTTCAGTTCAACTAAATGGGATTCAAAACCCGATCACCTATGTCACCGGTGCTCCAGTCTATTACGAGAGTGACGCAATCATAGATAGTCTATTATAGTGTTCTATAAAAAGTTTTGATAAATCAGTTCGTAGTAGACAATACTTAAGATTAATATTTCACCGAAAAACAACAATACAGTGTTATTTAATATGTAAAACCCTTCCCAGATACACTAGTTAACAAAATCATTAGAGCGATTTTCAAACATTAAAAAAAGTTCTTTTTTTTGTAAACTAATCTAAATTCTATAGCTAGAATTAAAATCAAAGTTTCACCCCAAGGTATGGCCATAAGACATATAGATATCAAATTTGAACAAAATTCATCAATCCATTTCAGTTGTAGCCCCAGGTATAGATCCAGACAGAATTATTGTAAATCAGACTTTTTTTTATTTAAGGATCACATAAACGTAAAGACCAATCACAATATGGAGGACAACAAATTTAGAGATGACAATAATCTGTGTGAATTGATAAAACTAAAGAAAGAGGAAAAATAAACTACTAAGAATAAGAATAAATTTGATGAAGAAAGCCCACCTAGGGAAAGAGGAAAAGCTGTGGGAAGAATCCAATGCACAAAGGTGACATCTTCTTCCTTTCTTCTGTCTTCTATAGTAGAAGTAGTCACACACACACATTTTAACACAAATAAAATAATATTTCGGCATTGTTGCCTTTATCAAACACAAAGAAGAAGAGAGTACAAATAACACAAACAATGGATTACTCCATCTCATTTTTGAATAATCTGTGTGAGAAAGTTTAGTGTATATAAGATTATACATGAATATTGTGTTAAATTATTAATCTACAAAATGGAGACCTTTTGTATGAAAAGTTAAGACTATAAATTATGCTAAGTTGAATATTATAAATCTTCATAATGTAGATTGATATATTGCACCAAATAAATAAAAGGTACATTTTCTTAGTAAACATCAAAGAATAGAGAGTCAGATTCAAAAAGAGAATATATATTTCGTAAAAAAGCTTAAAAAAAACTTATTTCGTGCCTTATATTTACTCAACCAATGCATTTGAATTATAAACAAAGGCATAAAAAAAGGTAATTTTATATTAATTGTGTCTAGACATTTTGAAAGAAGACAATCAAGCACATTGATGGCGGGCATGCGTGGAAGGGGGGGGGGGGTGATAAGATGAAGAAAAGGGAGGGGGGAGGGCTTGACGGGAGTCGCACGTCAGATTGTTGAAGAGGACGAACGAGGGAACATGAAACAGAACCGGAAACAAGGGGATAGGAAGGGATTATCTCGAGTGGGATATTTTACAACCAACCCCCTCCACGGGCACACAGAGCAAGTGTCTGAAGAATCTGGGGCCACATCTATATATGGCTGTCCATAACAGACAAAATATATAGACACGTCCTTTCGACAGTTCTGGAAAGACCGGTTCAAAAAAAAAAACACCCTAGACACCAAGTTTTGTTTTGCTATTTAAGTACTATGATAGCTTGCAATTTATGCTGTTGAAACGCCCTTTAAAAACAGGTTTGAACTAAAGACGTAAGCATATTTAAAAGGACATATGTATAAATTAAGATATTTAGTTTAACTTGTTAATGATAACTTAACCACCTGTTTACTATCAAACCTAAGTAAATATTTAAATCTGCCAATTAAATAGTATAAGATATGAATTAATAAACGATTTGGCGAAACTAATTTTACGCACATCAATAAAAAAGTTTGATTTTATTTTGTTTAGGGTATCAAAAAGGGGTACTTAACTTCTTGTTAAATTAAGTATTTTATATAGGAATAAAAAAATACATCACATTTTATGACAAAATAAAATAAATCAAACGATGATTTTATTAAATTTTAAACACAAATTTTTGAAAATATTATTTGAAATATGTTCATATTTCTCTTCTTAAATCGAAATGTTTTCCAAACTGTTCTAAAAGAGTCTAGGCGTCATTATAATATGCTTATAAATCAATTAACTTGAGGTGGGCTAGACGGAGCCACCAGTTGAGGCCAAAATACTTGCAGCTTTTATAGCAAGAAACTGTTTGGCCAAAATAAATAAAATATTGTTTGAGTATAGGCCTAAATATATTATAATTTTCTACACATAGTAATATCAACAGTTCTTGAACACTTGTAATGAACAAAATTTAAATTAATGAGAAACTTTTTAAATGAGGAGAAAAAGTTATCATCAGATTCCAGGGTGATCAGGATAAATATTCAAGAACTGTTGAAATTACTCTTTGTAGATAGTGACACTAAAATGTACTACTGAAGCAATATTTTATTCATTGTGTCCAAAAAGAAATATTTGCTATAAAGACTGCAAAATACTGGCCTCAACGCGCATTCTCTTTCATCTCGCCTTTAAAAAAAGGGAACAACAAGTGATCAACAAAGAAACAAGTTGAAGCCACACAAAAACGAAGTTGGTAGTGGTAGTAGTTAGAAATGCACATAAATATTTTAGCCTGGGCCTCCCTCCTCCTTTTTGGTTTGAAATCAGAAATGAGTCTTTTCGAGGGCATTCGGGGTTGTTACAAAACTTCTTTTATAAAATTCCTGACTTTTGCAAGTTTTACAAATCTAACCCTTTTCCAGTAGCCCTTGAAAAATGACAATTTTTTTCCATTTCTGCATCTAATACCTTTGGTAAGATGCTAGCTGCTGCTAAACATCAACATCTGTATATAAGTTATTTTTGAAGTGCTAAATGTTTTTTATATTATTTGTGGCACTATGTAAATGTAGAAAAGCTCTACAACCAACACATTTTAGCAGAATGTCATTTCTAGGTAATACACTTTGTTAACATGCAAGAAACAAAAAACTATCTTTGTCTTAGTGTTTGGGTGCAAAATAAAGTTTTTTTAAAGACAAGTATTAAATTCCCTGATTTTCTGTATTTTTTTAAATCAACTACCTGATACATAAAAAATCATTGACTTCTCCAGGTTAGCCCTGTTTTCCCTGTTTGCAGCCACAATGCACATAAAGCTGCTTGCTTCGTTTATTTTTGAGCCCAGGGCCCTTATTCCCGAGATATCTCGTTTTGAACTCGAATCTAACCTTCTAGAACGATTCAAAAACTTTTTTTTTGTATTCCTGAACCAAAATCGTTCGTATTCGAGATGAGTGGTCGAGAAAACAATCATTCGACTTCGCTCTTGGTTGTATACACAGACTTCTCATACAACAAACTAGTTCCCGGTGAGATAAATCAATCCCAGCACAGGATAAACGTTAAATATTTTCCAATGTGGACAATATTTATCTCTGTGATAAATAACCCATTTTCTTACTATTGTAAATAAATTTATTAGAATACTTTTATTGTGTCAAAAAGAAATGTTACATCTTAGCAAAAACGTATTATTCTGGAATTTATTGAAGTTATTATTTTTAAAGCGCAATAAAATAAAAAGTTTTTATTACAAGACTCTTAATGGGTATTATTATTAAGAAAAATAACAAGCATAACAAACCTTTGTAAAAACAGATAATGCAGACGTTCGAGATTGTCCTCCATCACGTCTTCTAGCTTGACAAACGCTTTATCACTAATAGCAAATCGTTATCGTTAAAGATTCAAAATGGCCTATTTAATTCAAGTTTACGTTCTTCTAATTTTTGGATTGCAAGCAAATGTAATATAATCTGTATTCACCAATACTGCTAAACCTTTCAACATTTTATATTTCAAGTGGGTTGACCCTTTCGAGAATTAGTGATAGAGATAAATTCGAATTTTTTGTGTCTCGAATGGTCTCAAATGATTTAGGAATACCAAATGTGAAACTCGAAAAGGAAAAGTACTCGAGACGCTCAAAAGCACTCTCGGAAATACGGGTCCAGGATACCAGGGAAGATTATTATGGAGGAAATAATTCACGAGTCAACGCCTTACGCCAAAACTGTTTGATATAATGACCTTTAGAAAAAAATGCCGCTTGAAAGCGTCAATATAATAGAGGCAAGTTCTCTATGATGAGCGGATCTAAGCATCCAGCCTTTGATATATTGTCAGAACGTTTTATATTAATATAAGCTTCAAAGGCTAGTTCTCAAAGAACATAATCAGCAGTTTTTCAAGTACATCCAATCAAATTTTGTTTGTACATACTAAGCTATCCTTATGAAGAAACAAGATAAGTAAATATTTAAAATATTTTACACACATCTACCCCACCCTTTCACCACACAATATACACACACTGGTAAAAATGTATAAACGTTTTGGCCAGTCCGATTCAATAGCTTTAGTAAAAAAAAACTAAAAACATTTAACATGTTAACACATTTTTTGGTGGAAAACATCAAAAAATACTATTTTAAGACTTATCTTTATTTTTAAACTTCAACATTGATAACACCCATATTGGTGGACACGATAACAAATAGGTCAGTCTCATCTAACATGGTTTTGCCTATGACATAGAAGAATGGGTTTAAATCTTAAATGGGTGGACGTACTGAATACCGAGGTATTTATCCCTAAATTTTTTTCCCGCCACCTTCTAAGTAAATGCGAGCACATTTACTCTTAATGCTATCCTACCCATCCTTACCTTCATGGTTTAAATATGCGGATATTCTGGACGGAAAGTATGAAACTGTGCACATACAAAAAATGAAAAAAATGTTGGTAGTTAACGTAGATTACAAAATTAAGCCTTGATCTCAAAATTACATGTCCAAATCAACACAAAGAGATCGAAGAAAAACGACACAACCATAAAGATTAGTTACATTATTTAGCTTCAAGGGAGTGCAACACCTCGTATCAAATAGGCCTATAACACAAGCTTATCAATTAAATATGTATGTAGCCTATGCATGTCTGTATGTATGTATACTTATTAGAGCCAACGAAAGCGACTCACATATATGGCGCAAACTAATTATCCAGCTTGTTTAGTCCTATTTACCCTGGGATATAATTCTAGCCGGATGTAACAAGAGTGTTTTTATCTAACAACAAATTGTTTCTTACACTCGCAATGCCTCACGCAAACATGAGAAAATTTTCTTTAAATTATACTTTCATTCTTAACCCTTTAATGTATTTGAAATGCGCATAGCCCTAACAGGCAGAAAAGCGTGGTGCACAAAAAAAGTATAAATTATTATTATTATTCAGTCAACTACCCTTCTTACTTGGAATGTTCCCGCGAGGTGGTTCAAGGCTATAGCATTACGCTCGGAGTGTATTTTAAATTTTTAAATACGGTAAGCATTTCCAGACAAAAGTTGAAGCTTTCCAACTCTGGCTCAACGTAGCTGCCTTGTGAATAGTTTTACATATTTTGAAAAATACGAGTATGTGTGTGTAATATAATATTCGTTAGACCTTTCATTCTTTTATATTTGCGGTATTTGTGTTTGAATGTTGGCTATAATATAGTCGTGGCGTGATGATACGTTTAGAATATAAATAAAGTCACGTTTCGCTAACAACATTCACTAAAGGGTAGATCAAAAAAATAGTTGTGTAAAGTTTTTTAAATTATTATTTTATCGTCTTTGAAAGTATCTTTCAAAAGTGAAAGCTGATTTTATTTCAAGCAATAATATAACAAATTAGATCAAGTAAATACGAAAATTGTCAAATATATTATCGTGTATAGGTAAGTTTGAGTAAGTTATCAATATATCTTTAGTTTGGGGGGCCGTGTGTAGAAAGATGGAAGAAACTTGACGTGATGGACCTGAAATGTATTTGTACCATAAACGCGATGTAATTGTGTAAACCCGCAGATAACCACCTAAAAAGTCGCGAAAATGTAGAACTATTATAAGTGTATACAAGAGTAAACGTTATTATGACCGCAGGAACAGCTACAGTATATTGTACTGTAACGAGACAAAGGCACTAAAGTACTGAGGTTATGTTTATGAAATGGTCAGTGAGAAGAATCAATGCGCACGCAACAGCTTATTTACACAATTCTGCGAGGTGAAGACTGTCTGAGCTGATCTCATAGAATTATATGTATTATTATATAGACAGCTGACACGCACCTCGTTCCATACAAGTTAATATTTGAAAATATATAAAATTAGTTTTTTTGTCTATAGGTCAGTTCGCGACACCCCTAAGTGAAGTGACCATGATGAGGAAATGTATGCAGTTGCTAAACACCACAATGCTTCTGGGCGAAAATAAAGGCATAAGGAATAAAACATGTGTTCTAATTAGCGTGCTTGATTTTTCAGTAAGTTTTTCTTTTACATGTAAACTAAAACATGTAACTTAACGTCCAAAATTAGACCTTACAGATATCTTTTATAAAAAGTGTTTTTCTCAGTTTTCCCAGTTTTACAGGTGTGTGGCAGTTCTGGCCACAGTTACAGTGTTGACAGGCTATTCTTACCATGTAAAGCTACCACACTGCCTGCTACCCATCCGTAATGGAATTTCGATCCTCCTGTATTGGTACAGCGTGTGTCGTACTCACTCGAGGGTGCGTGTGGACAGTACAAATTGTTCCCCAAAGGTAGGTTGCTCCTCCAAGCGTGGCATGCAAGTTTAGAATCCAGACAAGACTAACTGGTATCACTTGATGCCTTCAGAGAACGACGCTAGAACTAGAGTTGCTTGTTAAGTGAGTTGATCATAAAATGGTTTAGCCTACATTATAATGGTGAGAGTCCACCTTATCTAAAATATTTTAAAACTAATAAGATATGTATTACATTTTAAATATTATTAAATTTGTTGTTAATTAATTAAATATACTATACTAACTTTCTTTTTATATTCATTTAACTTGATTTGGTTTGTAAAAACACTCAAATAAGATTTTTTTAAATGTGAAGTGACTTACTGCTAAAGAAATGTTCAATAACAACCCATCATTATTTAGAAATTAAAATTTGATCAAGTAGTTTAATAATATATGATCAGAAAGAATTTAAATTCCCGAAATGATAATTTGCAATCGACACAATTACAACTCTCGTATAAAACATTTGCCTATTTCTACTGTAAATAGAATGTAGAATCGGACATTTGCCAATGGATGTTATAAGCAGCATTTCAAATTATAATCTATGATAATTGGAAATGGTTGATGAACACCCCTTGGGCGCCTTGGGCCACAATTTTGGTTTGAAATAATGCCACAAAAGGGCACGTTCTTAACGGATTGATTATAAATCAGAGCACGATTTACAGATTAACATAATTCTAAAACAGACACAACACCCAGCTCTCTGCCGGTAAATTCACCAATGATAGATTTCTCAACCATGACAGGAATCGAACCAGAGACCCTTTGTTCAGAAGGTGGACGCACAACCGACTAAGCTAAGATGTTGAACAATAGATATATCCTAAATTTAATTTAATTTCCCTACTATACAGCTGAACTTATATTGGTTGTCTCTCTCCCTCACCCCTTTCACCAACGCAGGGGACACGGACTTGAACAACAGTTGATGCTACCCTCAGGGATGTCACGACGTCCAACAAAATGACAGCACGAAACCTCCCAACTGCAAGAAACCTTTCCAACACTATTATAGTGTCTGTAAGGAGATACTGCTGTAAAAATCAGCTTAACAAAAAAAAAAAAAAAAAACAGAGGAGAGAATAGACAATCTAATGTCTGTCAAATTGGTTTATTTCAAACAAGCGACAGGTGATGAGGCCGGGGTTTAATACCAACCGGGTTGTATGAGATAGCCTCTCCACTTTTTATATTTCCCATAATTTATTAAAGGTGAGTTTTCTTCAGACTCGCCTTACCTAATATTATCCTCTTAAAAGCCAACAACCCACGTCGGTGGCCGAATGGTCTAAGGCGTCACTCCCGTGTTTGACTGGCCTACTAATGACGGAGATATCGGGTTCAAATCCCTGTCAGATCTACCGGGGGTGATTTTTCCTAGTGGGTTTCCCTCTCTTATTCCATGGAAATGCGGGCAAATTACTTCTAAAATGATTCCTTCCTCATACCCACCCTATTAAAGAAATTATTTATGCGTATAACCGAAATAGGTAGTAAGACACGGTAAAAAAAAAAGAGCTAACAGGACTATTATGTCTACGATAGGATAGTTTGCAAGGAACATTTGAAATGTATTATAGGCCTAAGTATTTAAATTACTGAAAACATTAAAATAAGGTTTTCTTACAAAGGATTTGTATTTATAATATTATTAGAAGGAAGTATATTATAGGCCTATCTTAAATTATATTTATAATTATAATTGACTATAAATTTGTCCTTAAGTAAAATGGAGGGGGAAGGGTAAAGGGTGTCGTAAAAATAAAACCATAGGATAACAAATAAAAAATTCCTTTAAATAAATTCACTCATTTATATCAATAGTTACAAAAAGTGTTTACCAATACCGTAGAATTACTTCCGGAATCATCCCAAATTTAGCAACATGAGTCAGCATGACCCACATGGCAAGAAAAAAACACTTTATTTCCCGAAGAAAGAGACGCCCTTACCGAATTAAGTGTTAATGACCTGAGCGCTTATGAACTCAGGACTTGTGTAGTGTGTCTTCCCACCAAAGTAGTGAGATAGGAGGAACAGCTCCGAGGAAGTTGAGCTAACTGTTAACCAGACTGATCGGCTCGAAATAACGGGATCGTCTTATGGACAAAGAAGCCAGAGGACATCTATTTTATATTCGTTATCATCAATGACAATGATATTCAATCTCTGTCGAGCTCGAATACCGGTCCCGGGACAGAGAGTATGAAGTGGTAGCCTTGCTACTATAACTTAGAGGAGCCTCTTGGATGTATTGTACAAAATAACTGCATTTTATATCAATGATCGATTTATTTTTTACTTTATTATACAATAGAAGTATTGTAATCGTGAACATTTTTGTCACAAAGATTATTATGGATGTGAAATTTTGTGTGTACCCGATTTCAAAAAAATAATAATATTTAGCACCGCGTCTTACTACCGTTCGGCTTATACGCTTAAGTACTAATTACGCTAATGGATTAGGAATTGGGAGGTGAATTAGAGGAAGTGAACCCGCATTTGCGTGGAGGGAGAGTGGAAACCCATTTAGGAAACCCCCCCAGTTCACCCGACCAAGATTCGAACCTCGATCTCCCGTCCTCAGCAGTCGAACTCAACACGGCAATCGCGTTAGCCAACTACGCCACCGAGGCGGGTTTCAAAAAAGTAGCTCTTACAATTCGGTCCGTCAGCATGTTTCACTCTTTATCTATCTTTATGTACCCATAGCTACATTAGATTAATAATATTAGATAAATATTGTTTCTAGGGTGTGTTTCAAAGTCCCATAGTTAATAATTAAAATATCTTCAAACTTAAAGGATGAATGTGCGCTCGGAGCGCTTATTGCCCGCATTTATATCAAGCAAAGTAACTTTGTTTAGTAAGGGAATAAAATGCAAGTGTAAAGTAACTGAAATCATGTAGATAAGTAAACTATTTAAACAAATCATTCAACTAAATTATATGTTGAGGCAAACTTACCCTCAAAGGACAAATATTGCAAATTAGCTCTCAACGCAAGATTATCTTGGATCTTAAGAAGAGCCATTCACAAGAAGTCTAAATTATGTTAAAAATAATAATTTGTTGGCCTTTTAATACGTTTTACATTAGTATATAGTTTTAGAAATAAATATATTACTATCTCTTTAGTTTCATATTTTAATATCGGGTCCATGAGATAATTTAGGTTTCTCTATTTTTAAGTCGAATAATAGTAAATATATAACCCAAAACCATATGTTATAAGATATTTAGAGCACTAATTGTATATAATATATGTTGGGGTAAGGTTTGCAACTGCAACAATTTATTGCACATAATTTTTACAGGTGTAGGACCCGCCACCCTTTCAATAACTAAATGTTAGCTAAAATAACACTAAATGATATATTACTTTTTACCGTGAAACATGTTCACGAATATCGTTCTATGTCAAAAAGTTAATTTCGTGGCCCATGAATTGTAAACTAAAGTTTAAACGAAATAATAATAATAAATTTATAAATCGTGCGCATAACAAGGGATGGATTGGTAAGAGTCTTTACCAATGACAGATACCCCCCCCCCCCCAAATCAGAGGAAACTCATTATATAGTCCTGTCGTGCACGAGTTAACTTTATTACAGGAATAATTTATTTATCAGTAACAAGATGCCTAATTCAAAATGGAACCATAAACAGTTGAAACATGTATGTAAAATTTCAGTTTAGGCCACGCATTTATATTACATTAAATCAATACGGTTTTATAATTAATAAGTCAATATTTTTTATATTCATATTTTCGCTCTCAAAACTGGCCACTTTTCGTAGCTTGGACCTCCAAAAAAATTATCTTTAACATATAGCTAAAATGTTAATTGCTACAATTTCTTTCGGAGGAAATACAGTATTTAAAAATGCTACAATTAATTTTTTTTAAATATGTTTTGAAGCCATTTTGATTTTCTAGGTAAAAATTCATAAAAATACGTCTCGCTGAATGTCAAGTGTTTCTTTCTATATAACATATTATTAATGGATAGAAGGTTTTTCGTAACCAGTTATCCCTAGCACCACGGTTAGGGTGCAAAGTTAGTGTAATGTATTTGGTTATGTCTACAGGTCACGTGACGAAAGTCTTGTATTTAGAACATACAGAACGATGCTGATAGAAAGAAAGGATAATCATATTCTTTTGTAGTAAGCATCGATAATATTTTACTAACAAACCATAATTAATATCTAACAATAGGATAACAATCCTAAAACTTAAATTTCTATTAAATACAATAGAACCAATATGACATTAAATATATGTGATCAGCTAGTTCAAAAATAGCAAAAATTTAGTTTAAATAGTTTTATTTTTCGACATAAAGATAGTCTCATAAAAAGCCGACTTAAGATTTATTCGTCAACCAAAGAGAAGTGTGTAAATGTATTAGCATATACTTGAGTGTGACTATATTTTAACACGAGGAAACAATCACGTGCATTGATTATTTAATTTCTGGCTTTAACAAACATTTTA
>JBCFYV010000003.1:34496743-34695916 GCA_039000515.1 Timema cristinae | reverse complement strand
TGTGGCTTTTATAAATATACCTTACTTTTCCTTGTCACATTAATTTATCTGACTTTTCAATGTTTTACAGGTTTGTAAAACCATGTTGGTACACTTAAACATTCGCAGAAACAGATAACAAGTTCAAAAAATAGCACAGTATGTTTTTTGTGTGCCCCGCGCCTTACCACCCATTCGAGTTACCATAATATTAACAATACTGGGGCGGGGCTGAGGAGAATATAATTTTAGATTATGTGTACCCACATCTGTGAGAAGAGAAGATGGGAAAGCATTCCCGAAAAGTCACCTCAGTACACCCAGCCGGGCCCTGACCTCTTTGTCATCGAAAAAACAGACAAGACTAATATGCTCTTTGGTCACAGATAAAAGTAATTCCTTGTCTGTGGCCTTGTTCGACGTGTCCACTGTTGGTTATTTGAAAAGTTAGTTCAATAATAGGTCTAAGCACACATTTTAGTCTTATGAAACTTTTTCATTTCACCGAGGTTATTTAAAGTTCATATTTTGAACATACAATACATGCGTACACACATACATTCTTAATCATGCCGTTCCCTTAAGGGATAGGCAAGAAAAAGTGCATAAAATTTAAAATAATAATTCCGTACTTAATCCATCCTCACTTCCTTATCGGTGACCTGGTGGTCTAGGGGTAAGGTGTCGGACTTTTGTGCTCGGGTCCGGGGTTCAATCCTCGGTCCCGGCACAAATTTATCCGATTGCCAAACCCTTCCTTCACCTCTGACAGGACATCTTGTGAATGTAGGGAATGCCAGGCCTCCACCGTAGTTCGGATTCCACGTTAAACTGTAAGTCCTCCATTTCATCTCACAATCCCCCTACCATTACACATTAGTGTAAGTGCGTATAACCCGAACGGGTAGTAAGATGCGGTGCTAATAATAATAATAATAATAATAATAATAATAATAATAATAAACTTCCTTATCTTGCATACGCCCCTCGCATCCCCCCAACCATACACCGAGTCATACATGCTCTTTTATTCATAAAAGTTTTGATATTTTGTCTGTTAAGAATAGTAATACAATTTTCTTATACCCACATCAAAAGGCGAATAGTCGCGGCCGAGAATAATTTTATCAGACACGGCTTACAAACTAGTTTAACTCTAGAACAAACACAACAACCAGTATTCCGGCAGGTGATTAATCATTGTGAAGGTGTAAACCCCAAATGTCACCGATGATTAATTTTGCGTTTGTCGCGCGATTTAAATATAAAGTTTAAGTTCTACTATCATGGAAGGTCGGGTTTCGAACCCCAGGAAGGTGTACTGAGGTATTTTAATTTTAAATTGTGTCGCATTCTCACTCCACGTAAATTCGGGTACATTTTCCCTCAATTCCACCTTCTTTATACCTACCTTGTTAGTGTAGATATGCGTCTAACCCAGGTGAGAAGTAAGACCAAGAACAAACTTTTTTATATTATTTTATTTTAAAAAGAATATCTCCGAAAGAAAACTTGAACAAAAAATGTATTTATGACAACACCAAGTAAAAGTTATCGTTCATAAATACCGAGACAACACAGCTTTACTTTCCGAAAATTAAAATTGGATAACAAATGGTATAGAAAGTTTTTACATTTAAAAGTTGTAATATTGTTCAAACAAGTAGCGGAAATACAACTGGTTTTCTAATTAACTTTAATAATTTATATTTATAGAAACGTCTGCTAAGAATAAATAGGTATTTAATATTCTATATATACTCAAATCAATGGTCGAACGGTCTAAGGGAGGGTTCGCAAACTTCCGACCAACGAACTATATAAAAAATATAGCTCATATACGGTATAAGAAGTGGTGACAGCGGAAGGTTATTTATTGCAAACATTGGCAGAAAGTCATTTATATTAATCTATACGGAAATAACTTTTATTTGCTTAGTAATACTATATTATTAATATAAAGTGATATCAAACGCTCCTAATAATACTTTCAACCAATGTTTGCAATAAATAACTGCCATTTACCTACACTATCAGTCTACCACTGTTGGTGAGTTATACGAATATATGTCCTGCCCGCTTATCTTTAAAATACATTTATATTACTATACCTTCTGAAGTCATATACGCACACATAAAATATGAGTTTAATTTTATTGTGTACCTAATTTTTGTATAACAAACACAACAATTTCACATTTTGCTATTTATTTTTCTTTAAGTATTTGACTGTATGAATTTGTTTTTACACACTTAATTAAATAATTCTTCTGAGTATTTCGTTGACCTACATACAGACCATACATTTAACAATGATAAACAAATCACTTATAAACGGAATTAATTTGAGAATAATGCCAGGCCTCCACCGTGGTTCGGATTCCACGTTAAACTGTAGGTCCTCCATTTCATCTCACAATCACCCTACCATTACACATTAGCGTAAGTGCGTATAACCCGGACGGGTAGTAAGACGCGGTGCTAATAATAATAATAATAATAATAATAATAATTAGAGAATAGACACAGTACTCAGTCTACCGTTCGTTAATTCATCGCTATGAAAGGAGAATCTCTCATTTCTGCAATGAAAAATTGATCGCCAATATCAAGAATCGAACCCAGGTGCCTTCTATACAGGCGGACGTACTACCAACCAAGCTAAGGTGCCAGAAACTCATCTGACGACCGTTTAGTTTTTATACTGTGTGCTCCGCCTAGGATAGAATTTTAGTAGTGTGAAACTTTAAATCTATCAAACTGGACAAGTGCAGATCACATGACGTTACGTATAAATATAATGAAATGGTTTTAGTAGTTTTTGTAATAGTAAAAAAATTTCTTTCATACTGAATACCTTCTTATAATATTTTTTTAAAATTATTACGTGTATCACCAATTTTATTAAAGACTTAAACTATTATTATTATTATTATTATTATATTATTATTATTATTAGCACCGCGTCTTACTACCCGTTCGGGTTATACACACTTACGCTAATGTGTAATGGTAAGGTGATTGTGAGATGAAATGAAGGAGCTACAGTTTAACGTGGAATCCGAACCACGGTGGAGGCCTAGCATTCCTCACATTCACAAGATGTCTTGTCAGAGGTGAAGGAAGGGTTTGGTAATCAGATAAATCTGTGCCGGGACCGAAGATTGAACCCCGGCCGCCAGCATAGAAGTCCGAAACCTTACCCCTAGACCACCAGGTCACCGACTTAAACTAAAGAGTAGGGATTGTGAATGTAGCTTAGAAGAAATGCACCTCAATTAGCGCAGAGGTAGGATAAAAAAATCACAGTACTAAATCCTATATATAGCCTAGTGTTAACCCAACGCCTTAGACCACTCGGCCACCACCATGCTACAAGTAAATTAAATGCTTGAATTTGTTGGGTGTATTTTAAGCGTATTCAAATATAGGGTGCACAGTACAGACATTCTCCCGCTTTTAGCTTAAAATATAAATTTACTAAAAAATACTCTTACAGATTTGTGAAACGATATAATAGGACTTTACATTGATGTAGAAACACTAAACCAAAGATTATAAATAAAATAATATATAATGTTACTCACTTTATAGGAATGTTACAGAAAAAGTGAGAAAAGAGAAGCACCCACCAAAGAGCATAAGAATCAAATTAATTTTAAAAGACCTGAATTAAAAAGTATATATATTTGCTTATAGCCCAGAAACGATTGGTTTTATAAATATATATATATATATATATATATATATATATATATATATATATATATACACACATTTTGTATCTTTAATATTACTACAACTTTACATTAATAAGTCATTTCGTATTTCAAATAGTTGCGGAGAAATTATGAAAATTTGAAATTTTCCCCTAAGTAAAGAACCCTCAAAGTTATTTTCATGAGAAAATGAGAATTTACATCTTCTTTATTATGATAAACAGTGTCTAGATATAAAATGTAATTAAAATCGTTAAAGGGAATTTCGAGAAAATCGATTTTTTTTCCCCTGCAGTAAACTACCCTTAAATTTAGGGTTGGATATATAATTTCAAAAAACCCTAGGGAGGACCTTCTGATAACCTCAGATAGCAAGTTTTAACCCAATCGGTAAAAGAGTTTCGGATCTAACCCGAGGTACAGACAAATAGACGGACAGACAGACGGCATTGCGAAAACCACTATTTTGATTTCAAGGGGTCATGAAACGTAAACATTTATCAAAATCTCGAGTTTGAATTTTACTGACGGTCACAATATTTTCTCTCCGAAGTGCCGAGCGACAGTAAAAAGGCAGAGCAATGTTTTCTATTAATATTTTATCACTATTTTATCGAGTGACACACAAAAACATAATGAATTAATTTAATAGGATAGATGTGAGAAGCGTAGAGGAAATGAACCCCCGACTTTACTAATAGGAGTATTTTTTTCCCCATTGAGACATATAAAGTGCACAATATAAATACATATATTATATCAAAACACGATTTACAAGCTAGCTTCACCTAAGATTTTTAGCCGAATATTACACATCCGGACTTAACGTCTGGATATTTTTAATGACTGGATAGCAAAATAGTTTTGTCAGAACTATCCGAGATCGAATAAGGGTACCTTACCCTTACGTTCGATCACTCTAACCACTTAGCTACGCGGACGGGCACAAGGAAAAAACCAATAAAAACTTCCCGTTCTAGTGGCGTTTTGCCATGGCAAGCAGAGCTAGTTCTTTTTAGCACAAAGTTTTACTAACCGTTCGGATTATACGCTACTAACTACGCTAATAATTTTAAGGATTATGAAGGTTATAATGAGAGGAAGTGAACCCGCATTTTGGTGGAGGGAGAGTGGAAAACAATTTAGGAAAAACCATCCTAAGTACAACCAACTAAGATTCGAACCTTGATCTCCCTTTCACAGGTAATCTAGTCTACTGCAAGAGTAGCGCCTTAGACCGTGCGGCCACAGTAGTGGATGAGAGTTAATTGAAACTGCACCTGTGAATTTTCATCACTATATAGCACACTTATTGGCCAGGTATCAACGAACATAATGGTAAGCAAGAAGAACAGAGCCTAGGGTATGATTAGTCAAATGGGGACCAAGTGGGGGAGGCTCTACTTGCCCGACACCCAACTGCCCCAACAAACAATTGTGAGCTAAATAATCAATATTATTTAAACTTATTGAAACAAAAACATGTTATTTTTAGAATATAAATTAAAATAATTAAATCTAATATAAAGGATTGCTTTAAGGCTACACAGTAATTAAAAGTGAATGTTCAGATAAATCCAGAAGAGGAAAGTACAATGGGAGGGAGTTGTCTGTATTGTTCAGCAAATAAACAACCCCCAGGGGAATAAGTAGTGTATTAGTAGGAGAATTCATTACTTGAAATTCCACAATTAGTAATGGCTGCTAGGTGATTATATGCAATGACTTTATTTTTTGTTTAAGTTGTCACATTATTTTTATTTGTTCTTTTCTACGAGTAAGGATTATGGATTAAGGAGTATTGGTTAATAACTATTGTTTTTGTTAGAGCTGGGTCGAATCATATATTTCTCTAACCCAAATCTTAAATTTTCTTTTGAATTTTGTATCCCATCCATAGGTTATTTTTATGAGTACGTTTAACACCAAATTTGTTCAGCATCTGTGGGCAGGAAGGCAAATAGTTGGGCTCATCTAATTCGGTTTGACGGTGTCGGGGCGTTTGGTGTTCAAATTCCGAGCGGATGTACTGAGTGTGTTTTATTTTTCATTAATGGTTTCCCACTCTCCTTCCTCACTAATGATGGTACATTTTCTATACATGTTATTGTCCTTATCCCTAACCTATAAGCGTAATTAAAATTCGTATATTCCAAATGGCCGAGGAATAAACCCACACAAGCTATTTATTATCAATGCCTTATTTTAGATTATGAGGATTCAGAGAGTAGCTTTGGAAAAATGCATCCGCATTAGCGTTGAGGGTGAATAGAAAAAAGTGGTAAATCACATGTAGAAAACATTCCCTAACGCATACGGACGAGACATGAACCTCAACCTACCCGTTACCGGCAACCCCATACATTGCGAGCTTAATATCAGCAATACCCGCCTCGGCGGCTGCATTGTCTAACGCGCTACTCTCGTGTTGGACAATAATGACAAAGTCGGGGAGATCGGGTTCAATCCCGGTCGAGTGCGCTGAGGGTGGTTTTCATAAAGAGTGTTTCACTCTCCTGCCACGCAAATGCGGGTGCATTTCCTTTCAATTAAACCTTCATAATTACTAAGCCATTAGTGTAATTAATACATATATAGGCGTATAATCCGAACGGGTAGTAAGACGTGGTCTAAAAAAAAATCAGCAATAGCTAGCGTGACCACCGATACAAGCTACGTCATCGGTAGGCGATGGTACAGGTTAAAATATCCCACAAAACATCAGTGTTGAATAAGAACTAAAGCTATTATAAGTAGGAATGGGTCGCAATACTATTTTGAAACAGAGTGTAGGCTACGCCCAAGCATTTGTTCGTTCTCGCGCAGACGAATAAAACAAGCCAGCTGCTTCCCATTATTCGAATTAACATTAAAACGTTTACAATTTAAAGCTTTTTCTGTGAAGCGTGGTAATGGGAAGTCAGGTTCCTAAGCGGGTAGATCCACGTTAGATCCCAGGTAGTGTTTGAAATAATTGACAGTTTATATGTCTGGAAACATCTACATCAAAAGTAGCTCTTAGCGTTAGGATGAGATTTTTAGTTTTTTTAATGTGTACGTGTTAAGCAAAGGGTTACTAAATGACTTTAGGACAGGTATGAAATTAATGGCTGGTCGGAGGAAATCCAGTTGTATTTTGGAAGAGAGGGTATTTTTTATTTATTTATTTATTTACACTATTTATCCCAATTCCTAGCATGTAGCTCGGGACCTAGATCTATATCTTGAATAAACATTATATCTTTTAGCTATGTTCTTTTTTGAAAAAATACAATAATAAATTTAGAATAAAGACTTAAATTTAAAAGTCCTATTTATCCTTCTTTCCTATACCTAACCTACTAGTTGGTCCGCCCCGGGTATATTACGCCCCCGGTACCCTGCCCCGCTGGGTGTCCCACCACACTCTGGATCTAATAGTCCCCAGATCGCTGAGAGCCCCAGCGGGGGCGGGCATCCCCCTCCCCGCCCCCTGGAGAGGCACCCTACCAGAGATTTCGCTCCACTTACTACCCACAATATCACCACCTATGGACTTATAACAAACTTAACCTAGATTTATAAAAATACTTAATACTAACTTAACCTAAATACAAGTCCTTCTTATAATTGGCTGCAGGGTCTTCCAGTTGTTATCGCCGATCCATTTTCTGAACTGAGAGCAGCCATCCGATGGATCGGTGGACAGACCAGATGCCAGACAGCTCCAGCCCAGCATCACACACTTGTCACCAAGTGGGCTGGACCCTGTGAGTGAGGGGTTGATTCTCCCATCTGAAGATGTTATATTTTACTCCCTAGCTGGTACCAAGGCGCCCTCCAGTTCATCAGCAGTTCACACTACTGGAATCCAGAGAGCACTCCTTCCCTCATCTAAGCTCCGGTTTGCCTGGAGATCCCCAAGATATTCTACCCAGTCAGCCGATAATCCCGTTTGTCTTTGTCACACCTATTGACTTATTCAAGTCGTATTGTTATGTGTCATCCAGATCTGTTGAAACGTCACTGTCTGTCATGTCACTGTCGCTCTCCATCCTGTACCTTTATTTATTTCGTATTTGGCCACATTATCCGCGATTGCATCCAGGAGACTCCATCGGTCTACGTCGCGCAGTATGTGATAAACCGTGCTCTCTTGCAACGGTATCTGTAGGTTCATTCCATCTTCAAGCGTCTTAATGTACTCCAGCACGACGTGTTCCGGCGTTACCTCCCTACCACAATCACAAATTCCTGTATCCGTCAGTCGTCCAAAGAAGAGAGTGGCCTTATATGGACCATGCCCAGTAATAAAATGTACCAAACCTGGAGAGGACTGCAGGTACTCCATTCCCAACCGTTCAGCAACGCTCGGAAATATCTTATGCGTTCTTCTACCTGTTTGGCTTCGCTCCCACTCGTCTTGCCACGCATCTTCCAGATATTTCCTGACCTGAAGTCCCGTTGTTATCCCTGCTCTCGTGAGATTAGCCCCTTTCTTCATATCCCCCTTCCTTATCCAATACAATGCCGCTCTCCTCCTCACCTCTTAAGGCCCTGCCTACCCATAAATGCACGGTTCTAAACAAAAGAATTTAGAACAAAATATATTTAATAATTCAACCTTGTTGTTTTTTATTTATTTTAGTAACATATCTGGGCATCTTTCATAATTCTTATGGAATTTTCAAACCATGCTAAAAATAGTTATTGAAATATTTTCATTAAAATGTTTCCATTTCAATGCATTTTAAATGGGAAAACAAAAATTATTAATGGATTTATTTATTTTCTTTGTACAATTAAGCTAGAGTGTTTGTTTATAACATACTATTTAATGAATAATTTCTTTTTCTTTTTAGACATATTTTTTAATTTGGGTTAGCTTCAATAATCACGACGATATTGAGCACTAACAACTCCCAAGTCGACTCTCTAGTCAAAATACATGGTTTTAAATACAACTTTTCCTTCTGCAACTAGTTGTCATAGCTGATAATAGGTGCCGTTAGTATGATCATTACCCATTTACAAGCTAGTATCATTTTGCAAGCGTTGGCTAACCTGCTGTATCGGAATGCAGGCGGCAATGGAGGGTTAAACTAATCTCTGTGACCTTCTTGAGTCAAAGTAACATTAATACCATGTACGTTAGGATAAGAAGGGCCAATGTCCAATTATGAAAATTTGCGTAATTAAATATAAACAATTAAACATCTTAATATATTCAGTAACTAAAATACTCACAAAGTCTTCCTGCTGTGTGAATAAATATAGTTGGTCCCTACTTACTTCAATGAGAGTATTACTCTAGTGATACATTATTTTCAAAGAAAAAGCCACATGCTTCTCCATACACAAAGTTTTATGACATTAGCCCTTATTTAACTGAGACAGTAAAACATGTAAAATTCTTCACTCTTATCTTATATTCTTTCTTGAGTTTTCTCATTCTTTAGCACTACACGTTGTAATAATAAGTGTTAATATTCAAAGTAAATGAAAACTACTGTACATTGAATTTTTAATCCACTATTATAATAAATGAAAATAAACATTCTTGCTCATATCAAACATAGTTATTTTAAATAAAGTTTGTTCTAAATGTAATTTGGAGACGTTCTCAGTATAATTTTATATACTAGTTTTTATTTTACGGTCTAGGATTTGACTCTCATTGGACTTTGGAATAAGTTATTTTTCAAAAAGTTAATGAACGAAGTTTTTGGTAGTCAAGATGTGAAAATGTTAATTTTATTTTATTAGCGTGTTAAATGTGATTACTTTTAATTTGAACCTGTTGCATTCTCGCAGTTTGTGCGCTCGTTTTGGAAGAAATGTATCGAATCCCGAACAATAAGTACCCACGGTGATTACTTTTTATATAATTAACAATATGTGACCTTTTTGCTTTCGAACAAAATCCAATGGATTGTATAAATTTTGAGGTGGAGAAGTATTTACAAAATATTATTTTATATCCTTGTGAATAACAAGTTTATGAAGAAAGGGCGCACAAAGAAAATCAAAGATATAATTGATTATTTAACTTCTTGTAGTAAAGGTAAGTTTTTTTAATGGTATGCATATTACTGGCGCTTAGGCTATCTGTATCTACTAATTTAAGTACAATGGATGAGCAGCGATACTATTTTATTTACTGTAGAAATAATATCAAAATTAAGATACAAATAAATACTTCTATATAACAATGCAGCGATTATTCTGATATTTCAAGTACTTTTTTTTAAAAGAAAAGCTCTTAGCTGAAAGTAAATGTTACTAACACTCTGTAACGCACTTATTGTATGTTCAAAATCTCTTGTGCCTTGGCCGAGTTCGTATCACGCTAGTACTAAGTAATTTCAACCTAACAGGGAATCGAACTAGTCAAGTTATTGAGCTGATTAATTTACGCACTCAAGTGCTCAGTCATAGCACTTTAGCAATATTGACCACGACATGAAGCCGATGATAAGTAAATATATATTTAAAACCATTAAAATTAATGAACTTTTGTGTTCCCTATGCCATAAAGTAAGTATTTTATACCCGACCACCTCTGTTGTATAGTGGTCAGATTTACTGGCTTCAGATACTGAAGTCCCAAGTTCGATCCCCAGTGCCCCTAATTCTGTCTGTGAAGCAGTGGGTCTGAAACGGAACCAAAATCAACCTCGTGCGGACAAATGAGATAATTGAATGAATAAGTAGCGCTTCAGTCTAGAAAACTGAGATAGAAGTCTGGAGGGCTCGTTGTGCTAACCACATGGCACCCTCAGCTTGAAAATGTTGGCCCTATCTTTGCCAACATACGGCAGCCTCTCGATTGGTATAGCCTGCTTGCAGGCTGACACCATGGAGATATTACTCAAGTTAAACTCTACCAATAGGATAAAAAATTATTCCCAAAAACATTATTTCTGGAAAATTGTGTAAATCCTATAGATGTTTGAAAACTGTAAACACCGTATTAAATAACAGATACCCACTTCAGTGGCTGAGTGGTCTAAGGTGTCACTAGTGTTAAATTGGCCTGCTGATAGCGGAGCACTTGGGGTGCAAATCCTGGTCGAGTCTATTGAGGGTAGTTTTTCCTAAATTGTTTCCCCATCTTCCAAAATAAAAATGCTGGTAGATAACCTCTCAAATGCTTCTTTCCTCATTACCACCCAATTAGATTATCATATATGCGTATAACATGAACAGGTAGTATGACGTGGTAATATCAGTAATAAAAATAACAGATATATTTATAGTCAAAATTGTTATAGTCTTCGAAATGAAACTGCTTTTAAAATATGTTATTACCTCCTTAGCCTTTAAATTTTAAAAATTAGCCAAAGCACAGTGGCCAAATTTAGCACATTAAATTTTAGTTATTTTTTATTTTACCTGCTTACTAATAAACTCAAATAAATGGTACGACAAAATCGTAGGCTACATACTCAATCGTATAGGTTATTTATTATAGTTAGTGATAAAACCTTCAAAAATAAGTTATCTCTAATTTTACCTTAAATACATTTTTCTCTGATAAATAAGTGTACATTATTATTTATCACTACCCTCACCAGATATTTATTTGAAAAAATTTCAATAGTGGTACAACAGCATTAACCTGGAGTCACGTGACACTTTGATATGCTAATTACTCAAAATGGGTACGGGTACAAAACGGTACAGAACTAGTACAAAACTTTGGCATGAAAAAATTCAAAAGTGGTACAACAGCATTAACCTGGAGTCACCACTTTGATATGCTAATTACTCAAAATGGGTATGGGTATAAAACTTATTTGTGTTACAAAACGGTACAAAACTAGTACAAAACTTTGGCATCAAAAAATTCAAAAGTGGTACAACAGTATTAACCTGGAGTCACCACTTTGATATGCTAATTACTCAAAATGGGTACGGATACAAAACTTTGGCATCAAAAAAGTTCAAAATTCAAAAGTGGTACAACTGCATTAACCTAGAGTCACCACTTTGATATGCTAATTACTCAAAACGGGTACGGGTACAAAATGGTACAAAACTAGTACTAAACTTTGGCATCAAAAGGTTCTAAATTCAAAAGTGGTACTACAGGTTAATGGACGTCTAGCTGACTGGAATGAATAAGCTAATTTTTCTGCTCGAGAGTGTGATTGTATCTTGACGTTATGTCTCCCCAAGTTTAGTCAAACTTGGTCGCCTACACACTTTACGGTCCCGCACTACACTTCTTATCTCTCTCAATTCTTGGAAAAAAGTTTGCTTGCTGCCTTTACTGATCACCGGTCGTGGTCGTCAGTCTCCCAATTGTTTAAACAAACCAGTAGTTCTGCCAACCTAATGGCTGGAATCCACCAGTTTGTATAACGTTAGCAACGCCATCTATTTTAGAGCTGAAAGCTCAACACGCCGCCAGGGAGGGTAGGCAGGGCCTTAAGTCCAAAGGCCAGATTCCCAAGGCTACACACAAAGCGTATGTGACAACAGTCTTGTACGCTCCAGATAGCCTCAAAAGTACACTTCTTTGAAGGTGGAGAGGGTATGAAAAAAACTTCCAAATCACCAAGCTTAGATTCAAACCTTGACCTTTCCGTCATCGGTGAACCAGTGTATTAGATAAATGGTGACCTCCCATCTCGAGCAGATGGGAATTTCTACCTCAATGTGTCCCATCTCGTGCACTCAACCCACTCCACCCTTCTTGAAGAGGAACAACCTCCATAACGCATACTTTCAAATAAACTAATTAACTAGGTTAGGTTAGACTTGGACTTAATTAAAGGAGGGTTGAAGATGACACAATGACGTGGACCTACCCTAGTGCACGAGAGATGAACGCTTCGCTCTAGAAAAGGGGAAGAGAGAGTGAAAAAGTCGCGAGCGATTCGAAGTCGTGATCCATTCTTTCTTCCTTGTTCAGTACATGAGAAGGGGAAACCAAGTAGACGAGATGGGACAAATAAGAAGAATGTCTACTTAATAATTAATACTTCATAAATATTTGAGTGCATTAGATGGGACATATTCAGGTAGAAATTTCCTAGTACACGAGATGGGCATGAACCAAATAAATTGGCCATCAGTGAAAATCATGGCTAGATCAAAGAATTCGGGGGGCCGGGGCCAATTGTAAAATGTGGGGCCTCACTATATATATATATATATATATATATATATATGAACTTATGCTCAAACAAAATTAAAACCATGTGCACAATCAGACATTATTTAATAATCAGAAAGAAAATAGTATGATGAAAGCTCAGCTTAGAATATAGTTGATAATTATAGTATATATATTTACATTTTCTTTTACATAATGAAATAATTTAAATGGTAGTAATATTAATAAAATGGAAAAATTACTTGCCAAATCATAATATTTACAATGTTTTCAAAAGGTTCAAAGCTTCTACCAAATCAAAATTTTCTAATTGCCATAGAGGGACTTTACTTTTTTTTTTTTGCGAATTCTGACACAACTTGATCAAAAGATAACCGTCGTGTTATTTCCATTGATAAAATAACTAATAATTTAACTTATTTTCACCCGACACAAAATGGAGTCTATTTTTCAAACAGGTTTTAAATCACAGGACCCGACATTTCTCCCGCCAAGTGTCACCGCCTACCGGCAGTCTTATATTGTGTTAGTTTTTAAAATATTTTAATTGAATAATTGAAGCAATAAAACAATTAATGTGCGGAGTATTCTTGGGGGCCGCTTCAAGCTCGGGGCCCAGGGCCATGCACCCCCCTCCCCCCCACCCGGACCCCACCTTAATCCGGCCATGGTGAAAATAGTTGTTTTATTTATATTAATTTTTCTTTTTTTTTTCTAAAAATATACTATTCTGAATGTTTTTTCCCTATCGCCTATGGCTCTCTGCATTTAATTATACTAACAAGGTAAGGATGAGGAAGGTAGAATTTTGAGGAAATTTACTCGAATTTTCGTGGAGTCAGAATGAGAAACCACTTTGAAAGTCAATAAAGATCACCGCCTAAATTATACTGGATTGTTTTTGTTTCTATAAAAGGTTACCCACATACAATAAACAGATTACCAATAAATCTGTTTATCAGTGGGTACGAGGTATAAATGTCAAGCTCACTTAGTCTGGATCTCTGGTGGCGGGAGGGCCAGGTTTCGAATTCCAGCCGGGTGTACCGAGGATATTTATTTATAAATTGTTCGCCACAACCTCTCCACAAATGCATGTATTTCCACTTAAGTCTACCATTCCCCATCCCTACCCATTTAACGTAATTAATATACATTTATCTAGATATATGCGAATAACTTGAGCAAGTATATGCGATAGAAAAAGAATGCGTTTTCCACAAGTTCCACCAAATGACCACGATTTCTGGAATATGTGTGCGCAATAACAGACGTGCATAGCTGTTACGAGTCGAGAAACGTCACGTGTTCAAGCCCATGAAGGGGATTCGGGGGCAAGGACGGAGGGGAGGTGGGGGAGGCCAAATCCTCAAAGATGTGGCAGTCTCACGCAACAGCGACAGTACTAATGAAAACGGGAGAAGACAGAAAGCCACAGCGAGAGAATAATGGTACCGCGGCCTGCGAATGGTGAAAGAGGGGGAAGGGGGGGGGCTTAAGGCGCCTCATTTCCCTCTCGGTGTGACGCTCATTTTACCCACATGCGGCTAGGAAAAACTAAACGTGACGTCCCCACGTAAAAGACCTCCCATTTCTCCCGGGGCCTTGAAAAGGAGCTTTCAATAGTTCCATCTTGCAAATGATGATGATGATGATGATAAGAGTTTATGTAAAATGACAAAGGTGATGTGTCTCGTTAAATTCACCATTAAATTTGCGCTTCTGCGACGTTATCTACCATTCGAATACATTGTCTTCGTATGTTTGTTGGTTAGTTCTATAGTGACCAAAAACAGAGTTTTTTTTTAAAGCACTGATGCTCATACAGTCTAAGCTCTAAAGCGTCGGGCTCACAGCAGACAAGAAGATCAAAGTTCTAATCTAATTCGGGTATTCAGGGGGGCTGTTTATATGTAACGTGTTGCTTCGGAACTTACAATTTTTTCTTCTCCCTAATGTGAGTGCATTTCCTCAAATGATCTTCTCATACTTTTATCTATGAGATTAAGTAATTATATTTTCCTTCCGTATGTGCTTTTTAGCGTCTTGCATTACTAACCGGGAATGACATCCAATTCGATCGCCTGTGTATATAAACTAGTCACCACTCTGATAGAAAAGAGCACTACCCCGGCTACACCTGTGGAGGATGTCTACACGTATCCGTGATGAGATGATGTGATGATAATGAATATATATGTAGCTTTGAGCCAGTGGGATCCTTATACCTAGATCAAGCCTAATTTACCAAACCCTGGTGATCGCTGGGATAATTCCCCTTAAAGAAAAATACCCTAGGTACCGGCCAAGAATCAAACCCGGAACCAACAGGTTCGTAGCTAGGTGCACTATCCACTACACCACGGGGTCGAATAATCCTTGTGATAAAATGTCTGGTTAGTAAAAAGTGTTAAAATAATTATCAACGATATAAAACTAAACATATGCACCAGCATTTACCTGTAGAGAGAACGAAAGCAATGTGGAAATAAAAGCAACCGGCGCAACCTGTCAGTAGTGTGTCTGCAAAGAGACATCATCTTCAGACTAAATAAACCCTGATTTTGGTAGAGAAAATTCAGACATATTTCTTTGCGCCCAACAGTGATAACATTTCACTTTATTATTTGTGTTATTTTATAGGTATTGATGATATCTATCAAAAGTGACTGCTTCACATAGCATGACTTGATGTATTAATCTATTAAAATGGTTTTAGTAACTTTAGTAACTAACTTTTACTGTTCTTCCACCAAAATCATACTATAGCCAGCCTATAGGTACAATTCATTTTAGATAAGGAGGAACATTTTCCTCAATTGCAAAAGTTAATAAAACAACTCTTATTAAATTTTTTTATTCGATGAGTCATGTGCTGTACTTTTTGGTAGATAATATTCTTATAATTATATTAAAATGATATTGCTAGAGTATTAACAAAGTAAAATGTTATAAATGTGGTTTTTTTCATTGTTTCACTAGACATTCGGGCTCTATATAATATTACACTAATGGGGTTGTGCCGAGGAAATAATTTTTTTTAGATAAAATGTATCCGAATTTTCGTGTAGGGAGAGTGGGAAACATTTTAGGAAAATTTCACCCTCAGTACACCCAACCGGGTTTCAAACCCCACACCGGTGAACACGCAGATTAAAGTGTAATTCTAGTTTTGTATGTTTGCCCTTAGTGATTTCTCGCACAATATATCTCTAGTAACAGAAATACGGATACACTTGTTCTACATTATACCTTTTGAGTTTAATTAAGAGAAATAAGTATGTGAAAATGTGGCATCATCTCTTTTCAACTAATTTTTAAGAATATTTGCGTAGCTTCGAGATTAGGATTGACAAAAAAGGACTCTATATTTAGACTCCCTTTAACAAATACATTAATTTATTAATAACCTCACAAAGGACTCTATATTCAGCCTTCCTTTAACAACTACAATAATTTATTAATAACCTCACAACAGAAAGTTTAAGATATTTGAGAACTAGAATCGTTATTTCCTCTTTATCTGGAGATAAGAAGTTTCGTAGTTTTCGTTCCCTTCTTTCTTATTGACATGATAAAGGGCGATTGTTGGTGAAGGTAAAAAGGGAGTATAAGCTTGGACAGAATAGAGAAGTAGTTCTATAAAACGACATTGACCATTGTATTTTAAGCCGTGTGCACCCTGACCGCGATTGATACTTTATCAATAACCGAGGCGGTCGCCTTAAGTATGCCCTACACTCGTACTTATTTACTAGTAAGTTTAACCACCAGCGTGTGATATTAGCCAACTTTAATCGGTGATCACACATACTATATGTAAAGCTCATCTACTCTGGTTTGCCAGCGGAGGGGCGGGGTAAAGTCGGGGTTCGAAACCAGGACGCGTATATTGGGGTGTTTTTTATTCTATATCGTTTTCTATTATCCCACCAAGCAAAAGCGGGTATATCCATTTAATCAAATTCTACCTTCCTTAGTACTATTCCATTAGTGTTATTAAATTAATATAGCCCAGACGGATGGTAAGACGCGGAGGGAGGGGAAAAAACTGTCAAATATAAGGGCCCTAATTTGTAAGGTGAATTTTCAGGGTAGATAAAACTTTATTCTAATAAAAATCAATCGCTCCTTTCACACTTTACAAATAAAAATCTCCAATGTGCGACAGATTGACAGTCCTGCATTTGTTTTATTACTTATGTGACAAAAAGATCTCCCAACTATTAATTATAAGTTCTTATGTAAGCGCTTTTGTTTCTAAATAAATATATTTGGTTTGAAGAGTAAGTTTTATTTAGCACCGCGTCTTACTACCCCTCAGGGTTATAAGCCTATCTACTAATTACACTGATGTGCTAGGGCTGAGAAAGGTTGAATTTAGAGGAATCATACCTGCATTAGAGTGGATGGCGGTGGAAAATCCTTTCATTTTACACATTTTAACACAAGTTTTATTTAGCGGTTCAATCCATGACATAAGTATAAAGGAGGTAATTTGATCAAATGAACCCACATTAACATATACAAGAGTTGGTAAAACTTCAATGATAGGTAATATGTAAAAAAAAAGCTTCCCCAAATGCAACTAAACGGATTTGAACCTTTACCCTACACACACGTCAACGGCGAGCCAATACATGAGATTGACGCCTTAGATTATGTGTCCACCGATGCGGATGTGGATTTTAAAATAAATACAAATGGTAAGAAAGAACAAGTCGTATCTAAAAGGTGGAAGTGAGGTGGGGGAAAGCTTTCTTCTTAATTAAATTGAATCCTCGTGTATCAAAACTATTCAGCGCGCTATTCCCTAAGATGGTCAGAGCTTGAGCTATCTCCATCCCGCGTGACGGTCTAACCCCGCTCAATATTTTATCCGACCTCCTTTAGATCAGTGGGTCTCCATTTCTCAGATATTTTTCTCTCTCTATTCTATTTCTATTTTCCGCGTCGTTTCTCGAAAGCCTTCATCCAGCCCCTTCCCTGTTCTCGTAATGTATTTACGACCTTTCTCTCGTATGTGTGTGTTTTTGTGTCGATCTTGTCACTGCACGTGATCGTTCGTTTCACGCCAGACCTGAGTTTACGAAGTGGTTCGTACCTTTCCTCTTTAACTTACATCCAGGTTTTTTTTTTTAAATGGTGTACACTACGTTTACCTTGAAAAGTGGCCGATTACAGTGTGATCAGCTGCGTCATAGTGTTATCCATCAAGGTAAGAATATCTTTCATGGTAAACGGAGTGTACGTTGATGCACAGGACGGGTTCAAAAACAGAAAAGTCGAAAAGGTTCAACGCCAGTGAAGAGTTGAGAAAGTTGTCAGCGTGAGCAGAACTCCGTGGTGGCGTGGCGTGGTGCGTGTGCCCGGGTAAGTAGAGTTAATTGAAACTGTCCTTGTGGATTGTTCATATCGCCCAGTAGGCCCGTGTACTACTAAACATTTAATTTAATTTAGCACCGCGTCTTACTACCCGTTCAGGTTATACGCCTAAGTACCAATTACGCTAATGGATAAGGAATTGGGAAGGTTGGATTTAGAGGAAGTGAAAGGGCATTTGCGTGGAGGAAGATGTAGTAAACTAGGGGTAGTTTAGGGAAAACTACCCCTAGTTCACCCGACCGAGGTTCGAACCTCAATCTCCACGTACTCAGCAGTCTAGCTCAACACGAAACTAGCGCGTCAGCTAACTATGCACCAAGGCGGGTTGTAACTTGTCAAATAAGTAGTAAGCGGGCGAAAATATATGATTGGTACAGTGTTGACCAGCTCTACTTAACCTTGAAACATTCAAGATAAGACGCAGTTAATTTATTGCAATGATATATTTAATGTTACCTTTATGAATTAATCGATTATACCCCGCAACGTTACGTATGCAGACAAGAGTATATGTATGGTTTTTGGTGATGGGAAGGTTTTGTTTCTAGTCCCATCCAGGTAGGTTGACGTAAATTCCATCCTTAAAATTTTATTACCCCAAGCTATTGTGTAAATTTCGACTTGTCATTAGCAAATGCTGTGTTAATTCCATCCCTTAGATTTTATAACGCCCAAGCTTTTGTGTAAATTCCATCCCGTCATTATCAAAGGCAACCCATAAAAAATAATTGAAGGCAAAAATTTAAATAGAGAAGTTCCTCACTGATAGAATAACTGAGTATTATAATTGTTTAGAAATATCAATGTTTCGATTTTGTCAAAGATGTGTCATGCACATTTTTACATGTGTGACTTTCTCGGAACTTAAATATGTATTTGAAACTAAATTTGTATGTTCGTTTGGAATCTTTTTTTCCTTTCGGGATATTGAAGTTCATATAAACAAATCATGACGAAGAATCAAACCATTATAAAATAATTTTACAAACAAAACAGAGGATGGTTTTTGTACTACGTTACTTTAATTATCATTTATTGTAGGTTTAACATTTATACTTGAGTCAAAATATCGGGCCTTGTTTAAATAAATGTTTGAAACATAATAAAATTCTTTCCATTATTATATTTAATTTTCTATAATTTATTATTTAAATTATGAGTTATCTAAGGGAGGACTAAGGAGGGACGCAATTTGCATTTCATTCTTATAATGACGGGACGGAATTTACATCAGAGTTCACAATGATGCAATGAAAATAATAGAATTAACATTAAAAAAATGCAATCAGGACGGAATTTACTAAAACCAAGCCAGATTTGCTAGAACGTTTGTTTCCACAAATGAGACCACACTTCCTCCAAATTCTACCCTCACTTGCATCAATGGTCAAAGCGGCCAGGTTAACCGGTGATGGTGAGGACCAGGTTCGAATTTAGGCCAGGTGCACTTGGAATGGTTTCTCCCACGTGGTTTTACATTGGTTTTACCATCCTTTATCCACGATAGTGTGGCCACAACTATAAACCATTAAAAAATACCTGACCCTTGAAATAAGCCGTTAATAATACTATAGCATTTAACATAAAACTTTTGAAAAAAGCTAACCCCATCTTCGTCATCAGCAGCGCCATTAGCACGTGACCAAATGTACATGTAGAACTATTTAATACAGTATTTATAGTTTAGTTTCGGGATTCAACCAATTTACTCGTATATGAATCGAATACCAAACCGTTTAGGTCAGATGGGAGATTGGCTGACCTTCGAATCTCGATTATACTTTATATACGGCCCTACGAGTGATCCACGGACCTTAGTGTCATTGTGTTAGTCACTATACTATCATAATCAACTTATAAACCAAATCCTTGACAGTTAATTCGTCACTTGGCAGTGAAATACCAAATCTAATTTTATTACGATATATTTCCAGCTGTGCCAGTCATCGAAACCGGTACCTTTGAATCAGTATGCAGACACATACCCGTCTAGGCTATTGTGGCGGACAAACACATTATTCCCTTTATGAATGTTCGGCAAGATTGTGGTGTTTCTCTTTCAACCATAACTCAAGGTTCGTAGAAAGTAAGAGTCGTTCTACGTCAAGGCTGCGAACCTATGGCAAGCGAGAAGATTTTCTTGCCACGTTGAATTGGTGACTGTCCAAAGTAGTTTGCCTAGCCAAGTAGAATTAAAAAAAAACATTATTATTGTTCCTTTATTGTATTCAAAATGTCCTTAATTTTGATTTTGTGTAGCATGTAATCCCCAAAAAATTCTTATTCATAGCAATTCAGAATTATTGCCAACATAAGTTTTTTAATGTACTTTCAACTTTATTTTACCTACGTCAATAACACTATAACTATAATATAACCAGCCACCACGCTAGTTTCGTGTTGAGCTAGACTGCCGAGGACGGGGGGGGGGGGGGGGGTGTTTGAGGTTCGAATCTCACTTGGGTAAACTGGAGTGGTTTTCCCTAAATGGTTCCGCATTCTCTACGCAAATGCGGGTTCACTTCCTCTAAACTCAACCTTCCCAATTCCGAATTAGTGTAATTAATAAATAATAACCCACTACGGTGGCCACAAGGTCTCAGCTACTACTCTCACAATACATTAAACTGCCAAATACAGGAACATCGGGGTTCGATCCCAATCGGGTGTACTGAGGGTGGTTTTCCTTAAATGATTTTTCACTTTCCCTCCACGCAAATGCGGGTGCATTTACTATAAATTAAACCTTCCTATTCACCTCTGACAAGACATCTTGTGACTGTGGGAATGCCGGGCCTCCACCGTGGTTCGGATTCCACGTTAAACTGTAGGTCCTTCATTTCATCTCACAGTCACCCTACCATTACACATTAGCTAAGTGCGTATAACCCGAACGGGTAGTAAGACGCGGTGCTAATAATAATAATAAACCTTCCTAATCCCCAATACATTAATGTAATTAGTACATAGGTGTATAATCCAAATGGGTACTAAGAAGCAGTGCTTAAAAAAAGTATAGTGATGAATGACGCCAATTTATTATCAAAATTCCTGTGGGCACGCAAAAAAAAAAAAATTCCTCCGTAAACTATTAACATGTTGGGCCGAATGGGTACTAAGACACGGTGCTAATAATAATAACATGTTGGGCATACACTCTTCAGAGGGTTCGCTAACCCTGCTCTAGGTTATTAAACCACTGGGAAACTGTCTGGGCGTCTAATTCAACCGGTTCCAAAGAGCAATGAGGGATAATCGAGTGCACCGACCTTGAACGTCCGACCTCCCGCCGGGCGTGTGGAATCTGCGTGACCCCACGAAATGTGTATTCAAATGAAGCCGTCGTTCGTTGTAAGATAAGTTCTTTAAAAATAGTGTATAGTAACTAATTATAACTATTTCCCATCTCATAGCTCAAGCGGTTAGAGGGATTGACGACTTAAGGTGCGGCAGAAGGGAGCACGAGTAATTTTACAGTTTTTATAGCATTACAATTTTTTTGGCTAGAATAAATCAAATATTTCTCCAGTAGCAACATAGAGTTTATTTTTCTGCACATGCTAATATCAACAAATATTGAATATCTGTCAAGGGTGTCCCTAGAATTTTGTCAAAACTTTTTAAATAAAGTTGATATTAGCATGTGCAGAAAACTAAACTATGTTGCTCCACTGGAGAAATATTTGATTTGTTTTGGCCAAAAAATTTCAATTCTATAAAAACTGTAAAAATACTTGCGCTCTCATCGGCCGACCTTAAGGTAATCTGGTTTAATACCAGGCGCGGATGCTTTAAATCAATCCACTGTACTATAGTAGAGTCCTTATAGTTCGAGTTAAACAGGACCGGGCTTATTTTAAACTATCGAAAACTCGAACTATACAGAATAAAATAGTAATAAAAAAATTAAATGCGTGCGTGTTTGTAAGTGAAAAAAGTACTTAAAATATATTTTTAAACTAGCTGAATGCCCGTTCTTCGTACGAGATACTGGGTTATTTATTTTTCGATAAAAATGAGGAATATTTGTTTGAAGCTTAATGGCATGGTTCTTAGCGCTACCCTGATTTCACACCTGTAAATAATGTCGTTGAACTTTAAGTAAACGACGAGTCACAGGCTTGTAGCGTGAACCAGGCAACGGCGTCTGAGCGAATGGCCGCGTTATCAGCTGAGCGCGGCTGGATGGGTCCCCCCTCTCTCAATCCCCCCCCCCCCCTCCACATCCCACCTCACCACAGGCCGAGCCCCATCACTCACACAGACTCTACAAACCCCACAAAATTCATCAAAATATAAACTACAGACTACTAACGTCTCTTGGAGTTGCATATTAAAACGTAATTACATATTTTAATTAATTAATTGTCTGTGTTCATTTTTTCCACCCCTTAGAAGCATCTACGGGATTAAAAATGATTGCATTATTTTTTCGAAGGCATTATTAGAACAAACTTATCGGGTTATTACCCTCTAAACGCTTAAAAAGAGCTTATAAAGCAATATTGTTAACTAGGGTAGCTACCCCGATTTCACCACCTTAATCACAAAACACCGGAATGAAACATCTTTACTTTTCCTAATTAGCTTATAAGGAATAGCTGTGCTAAATTTCAGCCCTTTAGCTTCGTGGAAATGTGAGAATTAGTGATGAGTGATGAGTGAGTGAGTGATTGCTTTCGCTTTTATATATAGAAAAAAATTACACGATAAAAAAATAGTTTTATAAATATAAACATAATGTACACACCGTTCACCCTGAAAGGTAGAAGTCTTACCTTGACGTCCTATTTTGGAGGCTAGACCATAGTGGAACTATGGAAGGTAATTTGCTGACCTTACAAAGCAGACGAAGGGTACCTGCTATTAATTTTATTTTATTTTTAAAACTAACAAGTGGTTTCTGTAGGCTTATTTTTTACTTGTGATCGTCGTTCATCCTATGTAAAAAGGTGTACCCGGCGTGTCCCTCCCTACCTCAAAATATTGAGTTCGTGTACGTTCTCGTATTCAGGTATACTTGTCATAGTTGTACGCATTTATTTACACTAATGTGGTATGAATGAGGAACGTAGAGTTTTAGAGGAACTGTGGCCAAACCTTTGCGGAGAAAAAGTTGGAAACCATTTAAGGGAAGACCATCTTCAGTACACTCGAATGGCACTCATATTCCTACCTACCTTCCCGTCACCATCAAACAAGACTAGACAAGCCTGACGCTTAGTCCGCGTGCCCGACGATGCAAAATTTAATGAAAATGTGCATGAAAATGCGCTTTTTTTTTTTGTGGCTGTATATTTTCCACCGTGTTTTACTATCCATCTGGACTAAACACATTCACACTAATAGAATATAATTTACTAGGGATGAAGTCACATTTGAGTGGAGAGAGAATAGGAAACAGTTTAGGGGGAATAACACCCTCAGTACATTCAATTTATTTTCTAACATCTCCACCAGTGGCAATAAAGACTAGAAGCACCTGACGTTTAATCCACGTGTCCATCGATGCGGGTTTTAGTATTGAGTCACTCTAATAATACGTCACTATTAAAATAATACTCATTAAGTGCATGTTAAACCCATTCAAGTTGAGATTTTATTATTATTATTATTATTATTATTACCAGGGCTATCCGTATTGGGAAAACTAATTAGTCAAAACCACCCCCAATGCACCCGACTAGGATTTAAACCTCAAACTTCCCACCCATGGAATATAATACTATATGAGTCTAACTTTTAGACCACGTACCCACCGATTCGGTAATAAGACCTATTATATAAACATGTTATACAATTAAGAATGTTCCTGAGCATATTAAAATGCCAAAAGTGTTTTTTTTTACAGATTGGATACTGGTATCAATTAAGCCCACACCAGTGAACACGCTGTCTAAGGCAGGCATCAGCCTGGCAAGAAATGGAACGATGGTAAGGGTAGAGGCAAAGGTTCGAACCTAGCCCCAAATCCACTGGGATATTTTTTAAAGGTTGATTTATTATTGTGGTTTTCTCATCCCCTTTCCAAACTAATGGAGTAAATTTCTTTTAACAAACCTTTTTATCCTTATCCCAAGATTAAACCGTTAAAAGGTATAAATTAAACCATATTAATATATAATGAATACGTTCATCATATTACTGTGGTGAAACCTGGTTTAGATCCAAGAAAAGAATCGCCATCGGTATGTGCGTCACCAATCTAACGACACCAGCGCTACCTTTTACTATCTTCGCATAAAACCCTCATCATTAAAAAAATACTCCAAAGTTGAACCTTAACTACAGTTTTAAAAGACCATAAGAAGGTGAGGAGAAGAAAATTATAACGAAATACAGTTCAAATGCATGAGCATCTAGTGACACCATCTAAAAGTTAATTTAAAAAAAAATTCGTTAACTAGAGATTGTTTTAAATGATGGTACATTTAATATAAGATCATTCGTTTTTTTACCTCGTGTTGAGGTCAGTCTTCCACACTACTATTTTATTTTACGTTAGTCCAGGTTGATAAAGACTTATCTTATGTTTTATAAAACCATCAATATTTAAGTACCCGCTTCAGTGATCACGTGATCTAACGTGCTACTTTCATGTTAGACTATACAGCGGAAGACCGGGAGATCGGGGATTCGATCCCGGTTGGCTGCATTGAGAGGGGCTTTTCCTAAATGGTTTTACACTCTCCCTCCACGCGAATGCGGGTGCACTTACTCTCAATTAAACCTTCCTAATCCATAGCTCACTAGAGTAATTAGTAGGCTACATAGGCGTATTACTCGAAAGGGTAGTAAAACGCGGCGCTAAAAAAAAATGTTCCATTTGAAAAAATAAAGTTTAATTTTTTCATATTTTCCACACCAAAAAATATGCACTTTCGCAATATTTTATAAACAGAGCTATGAATGTTGTTATATTAATGGTTTTATATTATAATATTGAGCCAAGAGTTATTAAAGACAATATGTCGGTGCTCTTCGCAAAATCTTATGAATCGCAGATAAAATTACTAGTTTAATCCGGGCTATATGGTCTTTACGTCGTATTAAAAAAAAGATTGCAAAGATTTGACGATTCCAGTGGTTTTTTCAGGTTTTTTCTAGTTTCCCAGAAGCGTGTCCCTGTAATCATGGATAATGGAGAACTCGGGTCGAGCATTGATGGATTTTAGTACAGATTTAAATGTGGTATTTAGCGTAAATTTTATATTATAATAAAATCACATGTTTGAAACATGACTTAAAAACTAGCTTAACCCAAGAGAGTGCGTCTAATAAAATACACATATTTCAAGAACTTTACTAATTTGATTGCTAGATGCTAGATGTTTTCATTTAGGATATTTAACGTGCACTTTCTGAACCAAAATAGTATATCAGCACACGACTTATCAACTAACCTAATAATAGAACAAACAAAATACAGTCAGTCCCCTCAATCGAAAATATACATACAATAAACTTTCAGCTTTACCTGGAATCGATCTTGGCGTTCCTCCTTCAGTAGACAAAAGTGATACCAGAATGAGTCTGAATAAAATAATAAATATCTTAGCAGTATCTAAATATAATCGAACAATGGAACACTATAATAACAACCTATCTTCCTCATCAGATACAAAGGCGAGCTGCCGCTTTACATTTAGGGACAGCTCATTAAATTGTTGTTCGAATGTGAAAACGTGTTTTTTTTATGGAGCCGAGGTTGACCCCTGGCTCTGAAATGCAGGGTCACGCTTTCAAATCCTTGTAACAGGAAAGTCTAGGGCTATTTTATTTGCAAAGAACGATCTTTTGAAGGGGACACGTGGGTTACAAGACGGCCATGGAGTCCAACTGAAAGACAGGTTGGAGCTTGATTAGTCCCGTTACAGAGGGCCATACATGGTGGTGGTAAGATGTAGGCTGGGATGAAGATAAATGTGTGGGATACAGACTTGAATAGTGTCAGCTGCCTACCGCCAAACTAACAGGTTGGGATATGAGAAAATATAGCACTTCTTCTGCCGGGAAAGTGCCTTTAATTTTCTTCCCATGGTGATAGTAGGGGCCATGCATGTATTTCGTAACGATATTTTAGACCCTATTTTTGCCCCCCCCCCCCCCACCCCATGTCACGCTCGGTAACGCTTTGGCAACCCAACTCCTCACCTCAAGTTACGTAACGCTTCCAGTTTCAACTATAAAAAATAACCTTTTCCTCATTGTTATTTTCGAATAGGCTGGTTTTTTTTAGTAGACTAGTTATTTTCACGTCAGATCTTATAAGTTTAAAATAAATAGGATTTTGAATAAAGTATGCAATTTCTAGTCAAATAGTTTTATTTGTATTTATTATGTATTCGATCAGTGAACCAAAAACAGCGGTAAAATGCGGCCTACAACCTGTCGATTGTAGTTTTATTGATGCGCATCAACATAAAAGGTCATGCCAGTGTCATATGATTGATCGCATCTTTGGAATTGAATATGAAAAATAGTTTAGTACTCCTGAAAATAAATGAGCTACTAATTAAAAACTGAATGAATCACTTTTTAGTAGCCTACCTATTTTATTGAATTTAATTTGATAAATTCAACCATTTTTATTATTTGTTTTATAAACTAAAACTTCGTTAAGTTACGCTAGCCTACCGCCCCCCCCCCCTATCCCCCATGTCACGCAGCGTAACTCTACGATGGGCCCCTCCCCCTTTCTAGTACGTTACGTAATACATGTATGCCACCCCTTAGCCGTTCTTGATTATCTGTCATAAGCATTATGTGACAAAATTTTAAAATTTAGAGAAAAAGAAAAGTAGTAGTCAATAAATTTTAAGGCATCCTTGACAGATATTCAAGAACTATTGAGGTTACCATATGAAGAAAATTAAACCCTATGTCACTACTAGAGAACTAGTAGATTTCATTGTGCCGCCCCCCCCCCCCCCCCACCACACAAAAAAATTTTGTGGTATAAAAATTGCAAAAATAGTGCCCTTAACCTGTGTTTCCTACACTCCCACCTTAAAAATGGAACGCGAGTTAACGTCCGTTTGCTTGCTGTGGTTTTTTAAATGGCAACATACTTTTTTTTCACAAAATAAATAAACTATTACTTTATAAGAAACGTTTAATTTGGTTTTTTTGCATCCATCTATCTATCACAGAAGTGGTATTTGACCAGAAACTTTTTAAATTAATATAAAAAAGTCCTGGTAAAATTCCGCGATGTCCATAACAGATATACAAAAACTGTTTAGATTACTACGCATGTCTAACTAAACTGAAAGTTTCTCCTGAATCAATATTTGTCTTAAATTATTTTGGCCAAAAATCTTGGTTGCTATGAAAACTGTACAAAACATTGCCTTCCATTCAGTCTTAATGTTCACATAGACAAATGTTTTGAAAGAAACGGCTAGTTTTGTACAAAAATAATATCCCCCCCCCCCCCCCTTTCCATCATAGTGTGTTCTAAAGTACCCCATATTCAAATAAAAAATATATTAGAAATCAAGAACCCGACACCGTTGAGCACGCGTAAAATGGCATCAGTCTCGTATTGTCTGGTTTGCCGGTGATGGGGAGGTCTGAGAACGAATCTCGGGCGGATGTATTAAGGTGGTTTATCATCAATTCTTTTCAACTCCCCGTCCATAAAAATGTGGGAATTTTCTTTAAATCATACCTTCCTAATCTTTACCCCATTAATATAATTATAAGCTACTTCGGTGGCTGCATGATCTAAGACATCACTCTCGTTTTAGACTAGAATGCTCATGACAGGTAGATCGGGATTCGAATTCCGGTCGGGTGTACTGAGGATAGCTTTCCACTTTGAATCCACGCAAATGCGGACACACTCTCTCTAGATTCAACCTTTCTCATCCCTAACTCAACAGCGTAGTTAGTAAATATGCGTACAGCCTGAACATATTATAGTAAAACGTGGTTCTAAAAAGAAATGATGTATAACTTTGGGATTCCCTGGGCGCGTATAAGGACGACTCACTGTAAAAAAAAGACTAAATCAACGAATCAAGCACATCACGCGATTCTTAACAGTAGTTGTTGACAAAGATATGTTATATCTATTTTTATATGGAGATAAAATGAAAGTGTAACTATGTCAGCAATTTAATATTACGTTTTAATTTAAGTTAATAATAATATTTAGCACCGCGTATTACTACCCGTTCGGGTTATACGCTTTAAGTACTAATTACGTTAATGGATTTAGAAATTGGGAAGGTTGAATTAGAGGAAGTAAACCCGCATTTGCGTTGAGGGAGAGTGGAAAACCATTTAGGAAAAACCACCCCCAGTTCACCCGACCGAAATTCGAACCTCGATCTCCCCGTCCTCAGCAGTCGAGCTCAACACGACAAGCGCATTAGCCAACTACGCCACCGAGGCGGGTTAATTTAAGTTGAACTTCCTATGAATATAATATACTTCACCGCAACCACAAAATCCATGTTTAAAAGCTGAATGCATTTTAGACGAGATGGAAGAAAAATAAGATTAAATATACTGTAATAAGAAAGTCGCGGATCAAAGAATCTTATTTTAACCAGATAGACCGGAAGTCTGTGAAGAAATAATTACGTCATAGGTCACACAATGTTTGACCTTAATATGATGAGAATAAATAAAATACTCGACTGCAGAATAACTGGCCTTACAAGTGAAGACAGGAAGTATTTAAAAATGTCCGTGACAGCTTGCAACTAATATGACTAAAAATGCTGTCATAGCTCTGGAGGCATCGGAATAATTATTTAACGAAACGGATTTTAAATGAAAAGATGTCCTGTACCTCGTCTCTTCGTGGTATTATCGACACCGTGGTTTAGTTGGTAGTACGTTTTCCTACAGAGCTAGAAGTACCGTGTTCGATATTAAAATAACATCTATTATTGGCTGGGAAACCGAAGGTTGTCTCTTTTATTCGTGTGCTGATAATTATTATCAATCGGTTCAGTGAGTTCACGTTAAATACCGCAGTTAAAAAAAATTAAAGCGCGGTAAAAAAACAACTGGGAATCTATGTTTGCCATGTACGCTTGTTCCTTTTTTCTAATAAAATGTTGACCTTAATAAAGGTGGGTTGTAATAGGGCGTGTGATTGACCAAAAAAAAAACTAGTTGGAGAGTTCATGATTAAAATAACTCCAATCTTCCCCTGTTTTGCTATAATGGTTAAACTTCCTGATTCTGGACCAGGAGGCCAAAATTTGAGTTTGTTTCAAATTCCTGTCAGGAACTTTGTGGGTGTTTTTCATATTGTTATTTTTAATAAAGTAGTAAGTACCATTCTCTCTATTGGAACGCTGGTGCACTTCCTCTTGGATACACTCAGGAAAACAAACCACATTAAAATATCAGCTTTATTAGAATATGTTTTATTGTAGGCCTATGTTTAGCACAGCGGTTATTAGTGATTTAAGGGATCAGGCGGATAACTTAAGAAGTAACCTACACCCGTATTAGTATGGAGAAAGGACGAGGAAATCAATCCCAGCACATACAGCCGGAATTCGAGTTTCGACATCCTTGTTAACGGTGACTAATTTAAGAATAATGCGAGTCTAATTCCTTAGCCCGCACGGCCCCCATTATGGATCTCTCTTTAGGCCGAATCTAAACCTTGTGTTGAACGTACAAAGTGAAAAACAGCGGAATAAACTTTTCAATAAATCGATCACGTTTTCGAAATTATTCAAAATTACGGCGTATCCGTAAAGGTGTGAGGAAATATAGACTTTTATCACAACATTTAAAACGTCAAACTCACGCAGTTGAGAACACGGTGTTGCCGTCAAGCTTATTTGTTCTGATTTGACAGTGACAGGCAGAATAATTTTTCACTTTACCTTCATTTAAAAGAGGGTACAACCCCTATAAATTATATATTACTTAACGCTACCATACTAGCGTAATTATTATATATCCGTACAACCCGGGTAATAAAATGCGACGGAGAAAGAAAGAATAAGTAAACCCAACTCGAATTATTAATTATTCAAAGAACGTCAAACACACAGAAAAATATAATGACTAGAGTTGGGTCGAAGCCACTATTTTACGAAATCAAATCTCGAATACAAATATCCAATTTATCTTAGAATCCGAATCTTGAAAAATATTATAAACATAAGAGGAAATATAAGAGAGTAATAGAAAATAGAAAAAAAATTAACATCCTTTCTTACAATCCATTCATTATAACATTAATACATTCCGTTAAGTGTTAAATTACTGGTCTGGGGTCTGGTTAAGTTTATCCTATAATTATAATTGGTTCAAAACCACCAATAAGCTGTATTAAAGCTCTAAAACAAATTTCACTTGAAAAATTGAAAATAAAATCTTTAAAGATTTGAGTCTCGAATCCTTGAATCTCAAATTTCCTTAAGGCTTCGAGGGCCTATTCCTAATTTAAGGACCTTTTTTCACCAAAGAAAGGTTAGAATTGGAGTTGAACCGAAGATATAATTTAATCGATACGTGCCATGTGCTGACGCGCGTGGAATAGTGTGTGTACGCGCCGCGGTCGCCCATCGAGGGGACTTGTCATATCGACCCGCCGGCGGGACGTCGTCCCAAGGTGTGATCTTCTGGGTCGCAAGCAAGACCCATTAAAAAAAACAAAGACTGCCTCAATAATTGTTGAGATAAACAAATAAAACTCACACAGCTTCCTATGCAAGTACAATAGAGTACATATACCTACCCGTGACAATGACTTAGCGATTAGGTATACCAACTACAAGTCTAGTAGTCCCTGGTTCGATCTCATGTACTGCCTACAAATGTTTAATAATGTGTATATGGATTTGTCCTTTCAGACAGTTAATCTTTATGTTATTATGTTTAGTGTTACACGTCTTGATACAGGTTCGAGATATCCGTACCTCAACTTTTTTTTCCCACCGCTTCTTGCTACTCGTCCATGTTGTACGCATTTAAATTGCGATAAAAGAATAGGGATGTGGAAAGCATAAGTTAAAGAAAATATACACGCATTTGCGTGGATAAATATCTCAAGGGTAAGGATACAAAATCACAGCATAGTGGAAATATATCCACGGCACAATCAACCGGGATTTAAGATCCAGATTAACGGGTCAAAGTAAATGCAAGGCGTGGTAGCACTGAGCCAATGCTTTTTTTTTGTCAAATACTACTTAGATTATGACACGTGATCTATTTTCGAAACTACCTATAGACGACTTAAAACTCTAGGAGAAGGTATGGGTGAATTATAAATAAAAACTATATTGGAATATTTGGGAATTAAGAAACCACTCCCCAGTATTCGGTTAGATTCGAATCTCTGCCTGTAGACCCAAAGGACATTACAATTTCCATGCAACAAACCTTGCAACAGAAACATTCTTGGTATCATAGAGTGATTAAATAAATATACTGTCTTGGATCTAGTTATAAAGGTGGAAAATAACTTTAGTTACCGATATAGCCGTCTCTAGTCAAACCTTTTAATTGAATTAAATATAGTTATTTACAACACCTAGACATAGGAATTGAGCCAGAGACCTTCAGTTCACCGGGTTAGTGCTCCACCACTGAGTTATCCAGGAATCGTCCCGTGTTCAGAGCCATTCTTCACTTATAGTTTAAGGTAAAGTCGGTAATGTTTAGTTTGTTAAGTCGAAATCTAACCATGTGTTTAGAAAGCGCATGTTATATCTAGGCGTAAAGAAGTATTTTTATGTGACACACGGCTTGGAATGTCTTTCTACAAGACGGAACATACTCATGACTTTTAAAGATTTATTTGTTTTTCAAATGTATCTCCTTACATGGTGCAACAAAAGAAATCATAAAAAATAGCAGTAAAGGGGCCGTGGGGATTCCGATATGTGATGGCCACTGAACGAGTAAACGACCTCTTGACCTGGGTCCACTGTTCAATTCAGTGATACAGTCCAATTTTCATTGGGAAGGGCATTTTAGAAAATAAAACTTTTCTCAGGTCAAAATTGATAACATTTTACTATTTCATTAGTGTTATTTTTAATGACAGCTGCAGATCACATGACTTGACGTATGAATACATGAAAGTAGCACTCCCATTAAAATTGGACTCTACCTTTTGCCCAACGGCCAGATAAAATAATCGAGAAAATCTCGCGGAACACTAGTATATATATGTAAAGTTATTTTATCACTGGAGCGGACGTGATTTTCCTATCAAATACTGAAATTGCCTTTTCTAGGCTTTGTTATTTTAGATTTCAATCCAACCAAAATTTAGATTAAATTCAAAATCTTAGTATTTGAAAGATTTGAATCGAACCCTAAATTTCAAATCCAAATAAAATTTCAGATTCAAATTCCGACCAAATTTAATTCTAAATTCGAATCCAAAAGTCAAAGTGTTAAATAATTAAACTTTTTACTATAGAAACTATCAACTATATTACCAACCATTTTTGAGACCTGGTGGTCTAGGGGTAAGGTGTCAGACTTCTATGCTGGCGGCCGGGGTTCAATCCTCGGTCCCGGCAAAGATTTATCTGATTACCAAACCCTTCCTTCACCTCTGACAAGACATCTTGTGAAGGTGGGGAATGCCAGGCCTCCACCGTGGTTCGGATTCCACGTTAAACTGTAGGTCCTCCATTTCATCTCACAATCACCCTACCATTACACATTAGCGTAAGTGCGTATAACCCGAATGGGTAGTAAGACGCGGTGCTAATAATAACCAACCATTTCATCAAAGTATATCAGGTAAATCTTGTGGTCATACGTAAATTTTACACTAATTTCAAAAAATATATCATTAAAGTGCGTTTAATTCAGATTTGAATTGTAAATAATGTTTAAAAATAAAAGGTGTCATGTCACAAGACGCGGGACACTGGGTGAAACACATTGGTCTTAGATTTTTGTAAACTTCATTAGAAATATGCTTTGGAACAAAAACGGCCCATTATCTCAATTTAAAAGTCAGCCAAATGCCAATATCTTAAAAGTCCCTGTCGGCCATTCTATTGATTGATAGGGTCTTAGATTAATTTATTGGACGATTAAAAAGGTCGATGAACCACCAACTTTACTCAAGCTTTACATCCATTTAGTCACAGGCAGAGGTGTCCAAACCACTTACCATTGAGTGATGAACACAGATTGCAGACTCCTTGCTGATTACCACAGATGTTCAGTAAAAGATTAGCTTATGCACACTCATTCAAAATCAGACGAACACCAATCGTATTTGAATGAGAAGAATTGCATAAGTTTTTAAATCCCGAATTATTTATGAAGGGTTTTGATATTTATTTTAAATATTGTTTTCACCAAAATGTAGGGGGAGGGGGGGAGTTCTGCCCAGTCATGAGGGGTATACGTGTAGCGGTCTTTCAAAGATCAGAAGGGTTGTGCTTTGATAAACTGAGAGGGATATATGTCATCAGTCTCAGCAATGAGGGCTCGCATGTTATTTTTAGTAGACATTGAAGCTACCCGCATTGATGGTCACGCGGTTTAGGGACAATAGACTAATTTGCAGGTGACGGGAAGGTCGAGGTTCGAATTTCGACCGGGTGCATTGGGGAAGGGTGAGGATGGGTTTCCATCTTATCTCCAGCTTAATGCGGATGAGCTCCCTCTAAAACCATCCCCCCAATCTCTACCCCTTCAATTAAACTAAGAGTCTCCAACCTTGAGGTTGCAGCATGTTTCGGGTGAGATCGCAATGCTTGTTTAATTTGTTTTATTACTAAAATGACTATGGAAGGTACAAATTTAAAATAGAAATGTAAGCTGTTAAAATAATAAAAACTATCAAGTTACTGTTTGGGTTGCTTTCGGTTAGGCCTACTCAACTCTGACAGTTGATTGCTGACTTAGTTTGTTGTAGCAGTCTCGTGTTTATGCAAGGGTGCTGCTAACATAACTTCCAAAATACCCACTGGGCTCATTGATTCTTATCTGAGATATCTTAGCCGCATTCGTATAGTCATTAGATAAGCAATTTATAATAATTAAATCAATTACGTGGGCTTAGCGACACGCTCGTTTGGTTTGTCGGTAATGAGGTCAGGGTTCGAATTCCGACCGTGGTACTAAACGATTTACACTCATTCCTCCAAGCAAATACATTTCCTCTAAATTTTACCTGTCCCAATAGTGTAATTAAATGTCGAGAGACGAAAGTCCAGATGGGCGATAAAATTCAGTGAAAATAATCATTTAAAAACTAGGGGTGAAAGCTTGTAAACTAGCACGGGGCCGCGATGCTCTCAAAGACAAAAATTGGTGTCGAACCTTGAAAAATGTTGTAAACCACTGGATTAAACCGTCGATAGCCTTACTGTTAAATGTGATTATTTTTAAAAAAAGAAAGAGATAGGTCAAATTATAATTTAATTTCATGAAATTAATAGATGTGAGACTAAAAAAATTGTATCACTAATAATCACTAATCTGATATATAAATATAAACACAGGCCTAACGCTTAGCAGAGAAAATTACAAATGTATTTCTAGCCCACCTTACATTTCACAAGTATTAGGCCATAATTAGATCATAATTTCAACCTTTGCAAAAATATTTATCAAAACAAACATAAGTACAAAAAACATTAACTGACTATTATTGTTGGGAGCCTAAAGGGTGACCAACATGTAGAGCAAAGTGTGTGACTTCAGATTTAAAAGTCAAAGATACAGAAACGTATAGATGCAACTAGGAATTATTGGAAGTTAAAGGACCTACGATTACATTCCTAGCTTGAACAATGTGTATATGTATCTGTGCCCAATAAATTATTGTTTTAGCACCGCGTCATACTACACGCCCGGGTTATACGCTTATGTACCAATTACGCTAATGGTTTTAGGGGTTAGGAAGGTTATACTGTATTTATATTAAGTGCACCCACATTTTCGTTGAGGGCGAGCGGAAAACCATTTTGGAAATACAACCCTAAGTTTATGCACACTTTGTTCTACATGTTGGCCACCTTTCGGCTCCCAAACTCTAACAACAACAGCAGGGATGTAATTGCCTCAAAGTCCATTCCACGGCTTTACATCCCAAACGCGTATCGCACAGTTCGATTTATCTACGGCTACCCCATCAATAGCCATCAAATTAACCAGGCATTGATAATATTTCCAATAGAAGAATTGTAATGGCTTTTCCCTATTAGGCGATTAGGCATAAGCTCCCAAGCATCATCCAGATTTATAAGCGTGGATTATCTTTCAGATTGTAGATAAATCAATCGAGCATCAGAAAGTTAAATTAATGGCCAGGCAATCAAATACAAATGTTTTACTAAGAACAATTTTGAATTAGAGTGCATAACCAAATCCGCTACTTAATCAGCCTTACGCTTTCATTAGCAAAGGGTATGTGGTTAGAATCTTGGTACCGGTACCCAAAGGAACAGGTGACTTAGGTACATATCATGGTTCATCGTCCTTTTCAATATATCATCCGGAACTGCTAGATATCACATCGATTGGTAGGTCTGATTAAAATCAATGCTGGGCGCTTATGCCATTTTTTGTTCCAAAAGGTAAGTGGTCCCCTGGTATGGAGAGGTTTTGCTGGTAAATGAAGTTTAAGTGGCTTTTGACTTGACTAGTTGTAATTTTATCTGGATTCCTCAGTCCCTTTTATTTTCAGCAAAATAAAGTAGGCAGAAAAAAATAAAAATTATTGATGGTATATTTAGGTAATTTTTTTTTTCATAAAGAGGAAGGTAGAATTTAGAGTAAATATGCCCGAATTTACATGAAGAGAGTGAACAAGCGAAATCGGGAGTGGGGGGGGGGGGCGAGGGTGTACCCTAATTTCATCCAGCCGGGATTCGAACCTCAACCTATCCATCACTAGAAAACTAGACTATATGAGCCCGACATTCAGTCCGTGTGCCCACCGATCCGATTGTGTGTTAAATAATTGTAGCAATTTCTAATTTATAGTATTTTAAAAAAATCTTGTAGAGAAAAATGTTTTTAAGAAGAATAATTCACTAAGCTATTAAATCTTACAGTTAACTATCACTAAGGGCGCCACATGGGAGAGCAGTGACAAGCGTTGCGCACATTCAAAAATCCCGGATTATTTATGAAGTGGTTTGATATTATAAAATATTATCCTCACTAAAATAAAGTGAAAGTTTTGACCAGATACTTTTTTTTTAATTCAAAGTGTTAAAGAAAATGCGGGATAACTTACACACGAAACGCTTTAATCACAAAATTACAAATTTTCCCAGTTTTTTTAACTTTAAATAAAAAAAAAAATTGTTTTAACTGTTCAGAAATCGGCTGATAATTTTCACCCAAATCCTGCTTAAAACGATATTTTAAAAACTATATCAAACAACTTCTCTAATAATTCGCTCTTTCTAAACGTCTACAACGCGTCTCAGTGTTCTTATCATGTAGCACCCTTAAGGTCATTCGACAATTAAAGTTTTATTGCACAATTTTAACAAGTGTATAGTTTATAGTATATAAATAGTGACTCAATTATTCCAAATCATTACGGTTCACGAGTTAAAAGGATTCAAACTTGCTATTTTCTACTTTTTGCATAACTCTGTTAAAGTAAATTAAATAATGTATGGGTCTGAAATTTAGTATAACTAGACAATCATATTAAGTGTACACAGTGAAATATTTATAAGATTGATATATTTTGTTAGCACCACGTCTTACTATCTGTCCGGGTTATACGTTTATGTACCAATTACGATAATGGTTTTAGGGATTATAAAGATTATATTTAGAGGAAGCGTACCCGCATTTGCGTGAAAGAGGAGTGGAAAACTATTTTGAGAAAAAACCTCAGTACACCCAACCTATATCCCAACCACGATCTCCCAGTCATCGGCAGTCTTGTCTACTGCGAGAGTAACGCCTTAGACCTTACGACCACCAAAGCGAGTCATTAATAATATTAATACTAAAAATATAAACTTGTGTACACTTCATATGAAATTTTTATAACATTAATAATAATAATATTAATACCAATATTATAAATATTTCACTGTGTACACCTTATACGAATGCCTACCTACTAAATTTTAACCCCATACATTAATTACTTGGCCTTAACAAGGGTACACAAAAAGCATATAATACAAAATTTGACTTCTTATAATTCGTGAACTGTAATTATTTGAAATCAATGAATCAATACTATTATAATATAATTGTTAAACGTGTTCAATATAATTTTTCACTGTCGAATGACCTTAAGGCGCGTCTAAGAACGATTTTAACTATGAATCAGATCATCGTCATTCATGGAAGGCACGAAATTCGCAAAGCAAAATGAATGTTAATTGGTGTAACGCGGGTGGAGTGGGCGCCGCCTCGCACAATGAACAAGACTACCTCTACTTATTCCTGTCGAGAGTAATGAAACAAAGCTTCTGTCTTAAAATTGCGTGTGGGAGTGTTTAACCGTCACCATTTCATCAATTCGTGGGAATCTATTTTATTGCAACACTTCTTTTAACTCGCTCTAGCAATAATAATAATAATATTTAGCACCGCGTCTTACTGCCCGTTCGGGTTATAAGCTTTAAGTACTAATTACGTTAATGAATTTAGGAATTGGGAAGGTTGAATTAGAGGAAGTGAACCCACATTTGCGTGGAGAAAGAGAGTGGAAAACCATTTAGGAAAAACCACCCCCAGTTCACCCGACCGAGATTCGAACCTCGATCTCCCCGTCCTCAGCAGTCGAGCTCAACACGACAAGCGCGTTAGCTAACTACGCCACCGAGGCGGGTCGCTCTAGTAAGTATGGCCACAGAATGTCTATTGAAGGCCCCGTATTTGACAGTTACAAAAGTGACCAACTTATATACTTCATTTCATGTTATCTGTAGCCATCACTTTGGATAAGATAGATAGCTAAGCTATTATATTTGATAGTTACGGTTACAGCCGCTACTAAATTTCATATCCTTTAAATTTAAAAATGACACCTGGACATGGGAAAGGAGCCCGGGACTTTTAGCTCAATAGGCTAATGCTCTAACCACTGAGATACCTAGGAATCTTCCCGTGCCCAAGTTCATTCCTCAATCATATTTTAAGGCGAAGTGTCTGATAGACGTGAGTAAATCGTCGGCTAGATATCATAGTCTTTGTAGACGAAGATTTCCGTACGTCCACCACAGATTCTGCCTTAAAATATAAGTGGAAAATTACCTTGAGCACGGGACGATTCCTGTATGTCTCAGTGGTTAGAGCATTGACGTTTTAAGACAGTGGTCTCTTTTTCGATTCCCGTGTTCAGGTGTCATTTTTTTTTTAATTTAAAGAATCTATAGTAAAACGTTTTTAATGTTGACAGCATGAAAATGTTTATATTTTATAATAATCCCTTCCTACCGGAATTCTAAATTATTTAATCTAAGTCAAATTTTCATAGTAAGAAGTAAATAAAAACTTTTTTGTGGTCGAAATGATAATTTACCATATTAAAAGTGATATTGTGATAGGTATTGGCAATATCTATCAAAAGTGATAGCTGCGGATCATATGACTTGGCGTATGAATTCGTGGAAGTAGATCTAATAACTTTTTAACTGTCATGCTATTACCGGATGAGTTTTGAGGAAATACAACAGCTTCCTCCTAGAGAGAGGATGGGAAATCACTTTGTTAATAATCCCAATTTACCCACATCAATAGGCAAGTGGACTCAATGCCAAGCTCATCCGGTCTGGTTTGTATCTAATAGGTTAGGGTTTGAATTTCGGTAGGGTGTACTGATAGTTTTTCCACCATAAATTGTTTCCCCCTCTATCTTTACAAAAATGCGGATAATTTCTATTTTATTTTAACTTCCCCATCCCTACCTCTGTTAGGGTGATTAAATTAGAACAACCCGGAAGGGTAATAAGACGCGGCACAAAAAACCATAAAAATCAGTACATAGTAGTCGAACCAGGCTTTAAAAGTCAAGGGTTAAGTGTGATAACTCGCGTGCATAGCCCTACCCGTGACCAGGAACTTATTATTTCCACAGTAAAAATAAGCTGTGTTTGGCTTCTCAAAGTAATAAATGAACATCAAAAAAATACTTTCTGTTCTCATGACGTAGCACTTCCCGTAGTCAAACTTTCATGAAGCATTGTAAGAATCAGTTAATTTATTTGAGGGCTGACAGCAACCATTAAAATAAATGATACGATGCGCCACAAAGACTTTCTCTTTCCCTTTATCTTTAAAATAGACATTTATTAAAAACTCATAGGATTTGAGAAAACGAAATAATATACTTTGTTGCAGAAATACTATACACTGTTACAGAAACACAATGAGAAAAACGTTACATCTCTCATCACCAAAGAGGACAAGTTTAACACTCAATTTCCCAGACCTGAATTTTAAAATAAAATTGGCCAATAGTTAAGAAACTATTGGTTTTATAAAAATAAATGTCAAATAGATTTCTTTTAAAATTTTCATTAGTGCTACAGCTTTACATTGATATTTTTTTTTCGTATTTTAAATATATATAATCAAAATAGGATATTTCATTCATATAAAGTATCTTTGAAATCATTTGTTGGTAGCCTGAATAAAATGTTAAACAGTGTTTATATACGAACTTTAAACAAAATTGTTTAAAACGGATTTCGAGAAAATTGATTTTTTCTTTCCCCCTATTTTTGACTTTTAGTAAACTGCCCTTAATTTTATGGCTGTATATCTAACTCTGAAAGCCCCTCATGGGAATTTTATGACAACCCTAGGTACCAAGTTTTAACCCGATCGGTAAAATGGTTTTGGCTCTTGATCGCAGAGACACGGTATCACGAAGCCCGCTTTTTCGGTTTCAGATGGTCATAAAACGTCGTCATTTATGAAAATATCGAGTTCGAATTATTTTTTTTAGACAATCACAAAAATCTTTTTCCGAGTGGTCGAGAGCAAGAAAAAAGTGTTACTTAAACTCATGTGAGAAAGTGTGATTATGTTCATTCATAAACGAAATATTATACGTCCCTTTAAGATATTAAAAAAAGTTTTTTTTAGCATCGCATCTTACTGCCCGATGGAGTTATATATACTCTTACAAAAGTATTCTTTGTTTTACTACCCCTCCGGATTATCCAAATTTACTCAAATGGGTTAGGTTGAGGAAGATATAATTTTAGATTATATGTTCCCAAATGTACGTAAAGGAAAAATGGGAAACGATTTTGAGGAAAAACCAACTCTATACACCTAGTCGAGATTCAGACCACGACCTCCCAGTTACTGGTAAATCAGACTAGACGAGACTAGTGCCTTTGTACAAGTGCCCACTGGTGATTATATAACCCATTTAATTCATATAATTCTTATACACATTATTTCCTATACACGATTTGTAACAGCGTATAACTTTAATTTTAAATTTAATTTGGAAATTAAACCTGGACAGGGGGATAAGTTTGGTGAGTGATCTACTGTAAAATTGTCTTACTGGATTTACTAAACTTAGCCCTGGACACAGAATGTAGGTGTCATATTTTAAGGAAATGCATATAATTCGTTTGGAGATAATATGGTTCATCAATAATAGGTAAATAATTGATAGGATACAATAATTGTAAATACTTCCTATAATTCTATTGAATCAAAATTTCAAAAGTATTCAAAAATAAAAAACACTCCTTTAATGAGTTTTTCTCAGAAAAAAAAGTAGGTCCATACAGTGTAATTTTTCATGCAAAACTTTCTAGAAACTCACTCTGAATATAATTGTTTAAGCCATTTTTAATTTTAAATTTAAAAACAGTTAATAAACACTTTAATTTTAGATAGATTTAAAATAAAGATTTAACTTGAGGAGACTTACTCATCTAAATTATCAAATTTATTTATATTATTAGACGCGTTATCAGTTGGGTTATGATACCTAATGTGTAAGGTAGGGTGATTTGAGATGATGAGACTACTTCGTGGAATCGAACACGGTGGAGGACCTGCATTCTCACATTCAAAGATGTCTTGTCAAGTGAGAGTTTGTAATCAATAATCTTGCGAAAGATTATTAATCTATCTACCTGTTTCTGCTGTAACTCAAGGTAGGCCTACAGACATAGAGACAGAATAACATGTAAGACCAACCTTTTTGAGTTTAAGGGCACATTAAAAGTTCAGTAATCTAATCATAGTCAGACTATTACGATCAAATTGCTTTTTTCCTATTAGGATGTAAAAAAATAAAATACATCCGATTGGTATACTATAGCTCCAACCTTCTTGGTAACAGTCAGAAGTGCAGACCATTAAATCCCCTCTGCCCGGTGACTTGGGAATCGATATATGTCAGCCACCAATAAATTTCTTCGCATCAACCCATGCGATTCTAAAGTCGTGCTCGGAGAGTAATAGAAAATTTAGTCAAGCCGGGTAGTTACGCCCATATAGTCAAACAGGGTATACATCCAAGATCCAAGTCACGACTAAAAACAATTGCGAGTCTGAGCAAGTTTTACAATTACACGGTAAAATAGAAATACATTGAGGATGTAATGTCTGTGGAATATCAATTATTCAAGATGAATGGAAACAATTGTCCGCTTTATTTTACCTAAGAGGCCATCCTTAAATTAAGTATGAGTTTTTTGGGGGACGGGGGTCAGTATTTTCTTATGTTTTCTCACAAGGGAGTTGAAGAGGATCAAAAACCATCTTACGTAAGCTTTGTATCAATGTTTATAAGGGGGTGGGGGTGGAGAAAAATCTTACTATCCCTTACGAAGGGGGAGAGAGTGGGGTCGAAAATCATTAGGGAAAAAAGCCTTACTAGTTTAAGGATGGCCCTCTTAAATATACGAAGCATAACCCCGCCCTTCTTTGATCCGGGGATTCCCAATACATTGCCAACTTCGGTTTACGAGACTATTTTCTAATCGCAGAATGGGGATAAACTACGCCTGTCACTTATTTTTATGCGGGCCGGAAAGGCTTCAAATTGAAAATTATATTTTCATATTTTCCGTGTATTTTTCAACTATTTAAATGGAACGAATAAAATCGAGATTTGCTAAGTTTCTCATAACCAGGGGTTTCCCAACTTTTTAAACTGAAAGGAGCCCTTGCAAAAAAAAAAATCTCGAGCCCTATAAAATTGTTTGTACTAATATTCTAAACATTTAATAATGAAAACTACCCGCTTCAGTGACCGGATGGTCTAACGTACCACTCTCGTGTTAGACTAGACTACCGAAGACGGGGAGATCAGGGTTCGATCCCGGTCGAGTGCAATGAGTGGGGTTTTCCTATATGGTTTTCACCCTCCCCTAGCAAATGCGGTGTACTTCCTCTAAATTGAATCTTCCTAATCTCTAACACATTACTGTAATCAGCACATAAGCGTGTAACCCAAACGGGTAGTAAGACGCAAGCTAAAAAAATTAATAACGACAGTTAAATTTTACAAGTATAAAACAAAAGTAAACCATCACATATTTGGCTGCGCTTTTGGAAATGTCCTTTATTCATTATTGAAAAAAATTGACATCTTAATTTTTGATGCATATTTTATAGTGTGAAAAACAAATCAAGAACATTATAAAATTGCCTCGCGTAGTCTTAGATAACTGGCTGAGTCTAAGGGCTCCATGGAGCACCATTGAAAATCACTGCTCTGAGTGACCCTTCAGTTAAAAAGTTCACCCAGACCTCTATAGAAACTCTAAATCAGAGATCGCGGGTTGCGGACTACTTACCATATAACGGGGCTGTTGGAGGGTTTGGTAAATACAGCATGTCAAAAGTGTGAAGCTCATGCATGGTTCCACATGCATGTAGAATTATAGTGCACACAGGAAAGGTCTTATTTTGCAAAAACCTCCACCACTCGCATAAAGTAACGAAGCTACACTGATTTTATTGGTCAAGAGGCGTGACATCTGTTGCGCAAGCAAGGCTAATTTATAGAATTATCAGAAGAGGAAAATAAACAAAGGATACGTTTATTATGGTCAACTTAGCCTTACACAAGATGATTTCTGATATATTTATATTTGGGTTAGATAACGTGCACTTTCTGAACCAAATGGTCAGTCACATCAGCACATGACTTTCAGACTAACTTGATTCTATAACAAAGCACTAAGCCCCACGGTAGTCAATTAATTACCGAACAGAGCGGAAAGTCCAATTTCACCAAATATAAATAATTATTCACCTAAACCTTGGATTTCAAACCTGGTTGTTTTGTTAATTTTGTCTTCTTAGAACTAAAAAAAATAAGAAAAGAACTAGTTAGTGCATCTGATTGGGAGATTGAAAAAAAAATTTAAAAACCCCATTACACCCAACCTGTTTTTGAACCTCGATCTCCTTGTCATCGGCTGTTTAGTCTAACACGAGAGTGACGCCTTAGACCATGCGGCCACCGAAGCAGGTTGGGTTATAGGTATAATTAATTCCAACAGTCCATGATAAATACCCAATTTTTCATGCTCCGCGTTTTACTCTCCTTGGCTATTCACATATTTACACATTCGCATTCTAAATCAGAATACATCAATGCATATATAAGAGGCATGTATTTATGTATATACGAGTATATATTATCCATTACTTTAAAGAAAAGCAAGCCAGTGTTTCTCAAGATAGGAATTACCTTATGTGGGCAACACACTTTTATCGTTTTCTTTTCTAAATCATTTTTGCTATCGCTCTCGCCTCCTCTTGCTCTCTTTATATTTTTTTAGCTCTTCCCTTTTCTTTCGCTCTCTATCTATTTTCCCTGGCCACTTGTTACGCCACAAAGTTCTATCTGCGAAGGGATTTCAGTTTTGAAAAGTTATTAGAAAGGATGATAAACGATAACTTGTCAAAAGCAATTTTGACTCCTTCAATAGTCCCATTGACAAACGATTTGCCCTTCATCTTACCTAGGTCTTTCCGTTTGAACAAATTGACCTCTTGTTATCCCTTCCTGCGGCTTCGGGGTAACTGGTTGATGTCACGACGACAGCGACGTTGTGTTCCGAACCGTGTGGGTAGGGGTAGGAAAAAGGTCGGCGAGATTGTTCCAGCAACGTGAGTCGCGGTGGAAGTTAGGATAGATTATTATTATTATTATTAGCACCGCGTCTTACTACCCGTTCGGGTTATACGCACTTACGCTAATGTGTAATGGTAGGGTGAAGTGAGATGAAATAAGGACCTACAGTTTAACGTGGAATCCGAACCACGGTGGAGGCCTGGCATTCCCCACATTCACAAGATAACTTGTCAGAGGTGAAGGAGGGTTTGAAAGGTAGGATAAGTCCGGCAACGTGAGTCGCGGTGGGAGATAGAATAGAGTCCGCAACGGAGTCGCGAGGGAGGTAGGATAGAGTCCCGGCAACGTGAGTCGCGTGGAGATAGAATAAGTCCCGGCAACGGAATGGGGAGGTAGGTAGAGTCCCGGCAAGGAGTATGTGGAGGTAGGATAGAGTCCCGGCAACGTGATCGCGGTGGAGGTAGTAGAGTCCGCAACGCGAGTCACGTGGAGTAGGTAAGTCGCAACGCGAGTCATGGTGGGAGGTAGTATAGAGTCCCGCAACGCGAGTCACGGTGGAGGTAGGTAGAGTCCCGGCAACGCGAGTCATGGTGGGAGGTAGTATAGAGGTCCGCAACGCGAGTCACGGTGGAGTAGGATAGAGTCCCGCAACGCGGTCGCGTGGGATAGAAAGATTCCGCACGTGAGTCGCGGTGGAAGGTAGGATAGAGTCCCGGCAACGCGAGTCACGTGGAGTAGGGTAGAGTCCGGAACGCGAGTCAGTGGAGTATATAGAGTCCCGGCAACGCGAGTCACGGTGGGAGGTAGGTAGAGTCCCGGAAACGTGAGTCGCGGTGGAAGGTAGGTAAGTCCGGCAACGTGCGTCACGGTGGGAGGTAGGGTAGTCCCGCAACGGGAGTCGCGGAGGGAGGTAGGATAGAGTCCGCACGCGAGTCCGGTGGAGTAGGTAGAGTCCGGAAACGCGAGTCATGGTGGAGGTAGGATAGAGTCCGGCAACGTGAGTCGCGGAAGGTACAGGATGACGTCGAAAGAGGGATTCATATAAATTGCCTTTATAACACGACATTATTTGCTCTTTCAAACGGCGTACCCGGTTTGGGTAGCCCTCTCCGACTGGCCTCTGACTAGGGATCCAAACGCTACACGATGTTTGCAAAACATCGATGTATCGTCCATAAACCTCGACGTTAACATCGATGTTTGGATGAGCGATACATCGACGACAAAATGACTAAACATCGACATCGTTCAATCATCTCCCTTCCTAAATTCATTCATTCCATTTGTGGATCTTTTGCTGTCAAAACGCGTTGACTTGACACCTTGCGTATCTAACCTAAAAGTGCTTGGTTGCCATTTTGAGTGGTTTTTAAACTTCAGGATGTTAGTAGTGATATATGTGAGTAAAGTGTTATGTTTATAATATATTTATTATTATATATATTTCAATTGATTTACGCGCGTTTTAGAGGTCTGTGATCTCACTTTAAGCCGTGTGATGGTAACAAATCACAAGACATAAAGTGAGGTCACTTTTCTATAATATTTCTAAAATATTTCAAAACATCGAAAAAACATCGATGTATCGTTCTTATGGCCGATGTTTCTTAACATCGATGTTTTTATTGTGAGAACATCGCTGTTTTTAAGAACGATGTTTCATCCCTACATCTGACAAACCCCTTGCTAAATACCCTCCACTGCTGCCTGGCCTTGTCCAATGGGAGAAAAGGGAGCTGATTGGCGCGGCCTGTGCAAGTGCGGAGGAAAGATAACAAGGGACGACTGAACAGTGAGGCACAATATCTTAATGAATCTTCAGCAAGTTTATAGCGGCTAGTACTGTGCATTTAGTAAGCTCCGAATCACACGCATCTCACGACTCGACTAAAGAAACAACTCCTAAACACCCGCTTTGGTGGTCGAATAGTCTAAGGCATCCTTCTTGAAATCAACTAGACTGCCGATGACGGGGAGATCGGGGTTCGATTCTCGATCGAGTGTACTGAAGGTGCTTCTTTCTAATTCAATTTATATTTTATCTCCACGAAAATGTGGGTGCACTTCATCTAAATTCAACCGTCCTCATATCTCAACACAGAATCCAGTACGCGGTAATGTAATTGATTTATAAGTGGCAACTTCAGTCCAAACTCCATAGGTAGAAATAGGGACGTGAAAAAAAGTATAGATACTTTACTAATTTCGATATTTTTCTTTCGATACTAATAGCTACTCTTTTTATACAAAACTTTTGTTTCGATAATTTTACTGATATGAGTACTCACAAACAGGTATCGGAATGGTATTGGAAAAAAACCTATTAGTTAACTTCACTCATGCTAAGAGCTTGGGATTCAAATGTGGAAGAAGAACAAATGCCTGTATGTGACGCTATTTCTCGATCAATGACAAGCATTTAACTGTCCCATTCAATCTCTTTTAACTGTTCTTTGTCTATCAATAAAGCCTGGTCATCACATATTAATAACCGTCATACAATAATATCATACCTTCCAACATAATTACGCTATAATCTGGTTAAGACATTCTAATTTTCAGTGGTTTAGTAAATATGAAAATATCATTTTAATGCACAAGTTGTGTGTTTTATTACTAGGTTAAAAAAAAGCTTGTTTCACCAAAAAATGAATATACCGGTACCTACTGTTTTTTTTAAACTTTTATTTCGATACTATTACAGTATAAATACTTTTACCACATCCCTTGGAAGCTTTTTTTTTTTAGAAAATATAAACATATTTTTATTGCGGCAAGCATTAATAACAATCTATTATGTTATTAGTGTTATTTTAAAGGTACTGATAGTATAATCTAAAGTGACTCATCCATAGTGTAGGCCCGCAAGTGAACTAGACCGACCAAAGCGACAGGTGTATATAACATGACCTGACATATGAATACTTTAAAGTGCATCTAATAACTTTCCATCTGTGAAAAGTGAACGCACTACTTACTACCGTAGATTAATGTAGTCCTATAGAATGGTGTGTTGTCTCTGTTAGATTCACACTATACGTCCCGTCGACGTGACGTTATGCACCACGTCATCTTCTAAAATGGTTCCAGTGAACGTCTGTTTTCCATAATGTTTTAGTGGAAGCAGTGTGTTTTTGATACAAATATGCCAAGATTAAAAACAAAGAACTTGCAATGATTGCGATTCTACTCGAAGAAGAAGTCGAAGAAAAACAATTAAAAAGAGTGTGAGTAGGAATGTTACTAAAAATGAGAAAGTCTGTAGGGGAATATAACACTCTGTAGGGAAAGGAATAAGTTACTTTTTTTAATCCCTTTTTCTCCATATTGTATTTTTGTGGATATTTTACTGTATTTCTTGTTGGCCATATCGTATTGACGTTATAATTCAATTAAAGGCTCATTATCAATGTTTAAAGAGTTTTTTACGCGCAGAGCGAGCTAACGGTGCGATGACTGTGCAGTGACGCAACTCATTCCACGGAACGCAACGTCAACATACATGTCTAACATTCTACTCGAGATTGTCCGTCAGTCCCCGCAGGTGACGGATGGTCCGTGACATTGTCTCTCAGTATGAACGCCACCTATTAAAATCTAGTGAATTATATTTTGATGTGACGCTACCGGTACGTGAAGTTTCGTTGATGTGACGTATAACCTAATCTAGTTTGGAAAAAAAAAACTGCAAGAAAATTAAAAAATAATTATTTTAAAATGGTCGTGTATATTTTTTTAAATATGTTAAAACTGTTTCACTCATCTCAATTCCACCTTTTTAAAAGTAGAATAGAGAAAAACCGCACCACGATACGACGTCTGGCTGTACCACTTAATCTAAGTGCTATCCGAAGGGTGAGGAGAATAAACAAACTCTTAAATATAATCTGGACTTATTTAAAACGACATAATCTAGAGCGGAATGTGGGCCAGTGACTGCATCCAGTGCGAGTCACTGCTCTACTAAATTAAATCGCACCAGAGCGTCAGTCCAAGCCTGTTACATTTTATAGACCAAATAAAACAGACATGCACTTAAGTGTGTCCCCTGTGGTCCCAATGAGCACTCAAAGATGTTAAAATCACCTCCAAATGGCTGTCAGAGCGCAACAAACAAAGGTTTGTAAAACTAAAGGCTAAAAAAAAATATATATATATATATATATATATATATATATATATATACATATGGCAAATAGGAACATAAGAAAGAAAATTTTTTTAATTTATTACGGGCCAGTCACACAATAGCCATTCAGAGCTTACCGACTTTTACAGAGTCAAATTTGTTCACTCCCCTTCGACCCTGCTGACATTTGTTCATTTATAATTAAAAAGTCATAAAAAAATTCCGGTATGTTTATTTTAATTTGAGTTGTTTTTTTGTTTTATTTGAGTAACGTGTTTTTACAACCAAACAGAAAAAAATCACCAGAGCGTGAAATTACTTTGAACCATTTAGTAAAAATACTTGCCATACCCGAACGACCCACGCCGGTGGATACGCAAAATTAATCTCGGGCTAATCTACACCGGATAAGAACATCTTTGAGGGAACTACATGGCTACTATTGGGGAACAGCAGTATTATTCTCTTATTTGTGTGTGGTCAATCTTCCCTTGGTTAAAATACAAATTTAGCAACGCTGGTTCGACGATGTTGCTATTTGCTACTTCTTACCCGACATACCACCTTCCGACATAACTGAAAGCGAGGAGATTTGGCAACAGTTAACCGAGAGAAAGAGAGAAAAGATTTAGCTTTTCTCCATAAGATTTGTAGTTTACTTAGAGCTGATATTGGGTGTAGTCCAATTTGATAAAGGGGAGGTTGGGGTTTTGAATCTCAACCGGGTGTGGTAAGGATCCACCCCCACCCCCCACTCCCCCATTGGTTTCCCCTTATCCCTCCACAATGTTGGTATATTTCCTAAAAAAATATATACCTTGCTCATCCCTACCTAAATATTATAATTAAATGCTTAGGGCCCAGACCACTAGTAGTCTTAAGGCGCGAAGAAAAAAGAGATAAGGATCATACCGGGATTTCAAAGCCCTGAACTCAGCAACCCAAACTAGACGAGACCAACGCCTAAGTCCGCATGTGGGTGTTAGATAACGGATACTTTTTTCACTCTCTACGCAAAGAATGGTTCCGTCCTCGTCAATCATCCGCGTAGAGCGTTTGACCACTCTCCACCCCGAGGTACCGTTCGCGGCGTGACCGTGCACATGCCCGGAAGCCATTTCGCGACAGGTCAAAGCTCCTGAAGACAACCCCACGAGTCTCGAAACGATATTACGACTTGACCTGGCACACAAGTCTCGTAATCGATCGCCTAAAAAACACCCCAAATATAGAAACGCTACGCGCAATACATAATCAATAATGAGCAGATCATTTGAAACGTGGCCGAGTGGACAGAAGGGCCGATCACAAGAATAAGTGACCTCGGCTCGACCAAGGCGATCACTAAAAAAAAAGAGTATATTTTTGTTGGTGAGAAGTTAAGTTACTCCATAAGTATTATACCGTCATAGCCTTGTTTTTAAAAGTTGTATGTAAAGTATCCAAATAAATAGATTTGTAAATAAGTTCCCGTAAAGAGCTCAACGCTCCCGTTCACGGGTAGCAGTTCTAGGCAGTTCACGTTTTCGTCTGGTCTCTTTAGATTATTTTCTTGTTTGAAAGAGAAAGAGCGAGCGCATGCGCTGAGACACATTCTACTGTCCTCAACTACGGTCAAGATCGTTAAGGCAATATGTTTAAAAATGTAGCCCAACCAACGACGACCTCTAAGAGACATTTCGATTCAAGTCCCGATGAGTTCGAAGTTCCGTGAAAATGAAGTATCAGACGTTAATGACCCTACATCTTATAATAAACGCCTTTAAGATACAGTAGCCCCATGGCTTCTCTGGTGCTGACTGACAGCTCACAGCGGACAGCTAAAAGCTTTGAAAAGTTATCAGACCAAATTATGTATCCCTACGCCGAACCTTATGCGCTACAAAAACATGGGTTTAGCAATTGTCAATTCTGACGGTCAAAATTGAGGAATTATACCTAAATGTTGACTGTCAGAAGAGAGCTGTGAGCTGTCAGTCAGCACCAAAGAAGCCATGGGGCTAGTATAGTTGTACTTAAGTGATTGACGACTCAAACTGTGAGTATTTTTGCTACTTATAGCGGCTAGAGGCACTGATAAGTAGTATAGTTGATCCATAAGTAGGGTGACAGACATGCAAGCTGCGCGTATATATGCTACTTCTAGCGGCATTGACGAGGATTAAAGTGATTGTAAATGATTTTTCAATCTCCCTCCGCAAGTATATTTCCCCTAAAATTAGATATTCCCCATCTTTAATCATTAGTGTGAATATGTTAATAGCCAAGAAGGGGAGCAAAACTCGGATCATGAAAAAATGTTATATTTATCATGGACTGTCGGAATTAATTATACCTATCACCCCAATCTGCTTCGGTGGCCACATAGTCTAAGGCGTCACTTTCGTGTTAGACTAGACTGCCGATGACAAGGATAACGGGGTTCAAATCTCGGTCAAATGTAATGAGGTTAAAAAAATCTTTTTTACTCTCCATCCACGTAAATGAGGCTACACTTCCTCTAATTTAAATCTTCCTCATTCCTAGCTCATTAGAATAATTAGTGCATATGCGTATAGCTTGAACAAGTAATGAGACGTAGCGCTAATAAAAATAATATCAGCTCACAACTTACAAACTTACTCAAGTCTTAAAAAATATATACAGCACTCGGTCTGTATGTAAAAGAAGAAACCTCAACCCCAGAGATACATTTTTTGGCCATGTCGGGGATCAAACCTGGAAACTTAAGTTGAGTAAGTATACGTTCTATCAATATAGCTAAAGAGTTGTTCTAGCAACTAATACGAGAGTGGCGGTGTGACGGCAGTATTGTGTGACTTTTACGAAATAAAAACTTGTTTTTCATGCGTAATAATTCACGCTTACATCGGATGAGAGCATTGTGAGTTAATGAGTTAGATAATGAAACACAGTATATAATAAGATTATAATAGGCATATTAAAATGTAGGAAAGAGACTCAAGAATTATAAATATTAGTATTCTTGTGTACAAATGACAAATGCATAGTTAAAACATCCCTTAAACCGGTAAAGGTTTCAAATGTAATGTTAACATAAATAATTCAGAAACTACCCTGGATTTTTATCGTAGTAGGTAGCGCGTCTTTAAACTGAGCTAAAAATTCCAAATTTCCGTTACGACAGAAATTGATATAGTAGGTTAAATTAAGATTTCTCCTTTCAAAGAGATAATTTTACAGCAAAGGGGAGTGAGTATATGATCTGTTATAGAAGTTGGTTTGTAAGTCGTATTATGATATAATCAGTTGGTAGAGAAAGTGTACTTTAAGGTGGGAGTTCGGGTATCTCGAATTAAGGGTAATTTGGTTCAAAATCAAATTATTATCTATTATTATAATTATTATTATTATTATTAGCACCGCATCTTACTACCCGTTCGGGTTATACGCACTTACGCTAATGTGTAATGGTAGGGTGATTGTGAGATGAAATGGAGGACCTACAGTTTAATGTGGAATCCGAACTGCTGTGGAGGCCTGGCATTCACAAGCCTGGCATTCCCCACATTCACAAGTTGTGATTAATACACGTTTTTTCAGAGGTGAAAGAAGGGTTTGGCAATCAGATAAGTCTGTGCCGGGACCAAGGATTGAGCCCCGTACCCCAGCACAGTAGTCCGACACCTTAACCCTAGACCACCAGGTCACCTAATTATCCAGTAGAAACACAGTTTAATTTTCTTCACATGGTGATATCAACAGTTCTTGAATATCTGTCAAAGGTGTCCTAGAATTTAATAACAACTTTTTCTCTTAATTTAAAAAGTAATGCAGTTATGCTCATGACAGATATTCAACAACTGATGAGGTCACCATGGAAAGAAGACTATGTTTCTACCGGAGTAATATTTTATACTGCCCTTAGCTCGCGTCACCTACACTCACACATTGTAAAAATATTTAAGACTTTAAGATATTTTTAGCACCACGTTTTGCTACTCATTCGGGTTACGCGCAAATATACTAAGCTAATGTGTTAGAAAAGAAGAAAAAGTTTTAATTTAGAGGAAGTGTATCCGATTAGCGTTGAAGCAGAGAGGAAAACAATTTTCTGGAAAAAAAAACCACGCCCAGTACAACAAACCGGGATTATAACCCAGATCTTTCCGTTATCGACAGTCAAATCTATTGCGATAGTGATGCCTTACACCGTGCGAACACCTAAGTGTGTAAAATTGTTTTAAAAATAACTAATGAAAAAAGTAGCTTAAAAGTTCCGTTGATAGAGATACTCTAGTTAATCAAAAGAATGAAATGTTCTACAAAGAATTCCTACAACTTTTATTAATCTCTGGAATCCTAATTTTATCTTCCTAGCAGACAAATTATTACTGAGAGGAAGAAATAACTTGGCTCGTTTTACCAAGAGTTCAAAGGAACTTGAGAAAAATTAAAAATGTGTGGAATGTTTTTATTGAATAAACGGTGAAATAAACATTACAAATAGGTTTGTAAAATTGTGTGTAATCATTTTATAGCCTCATTATTACTAGACAGATCATAAACTCTACAATTAAAACGACCAACATTTACTATAGCTTACAACAAGATTGCCTTTAATGGCATCAAGGTGTAAGCTACAGATAAAAAAAATATTTTTTTAGCTGTTTAGAAAATATTCTAGGGAAAATTTAGTAAGGGGTGCAAGGCCAAGCCAATAATATCAAGGGGGAGTGGGAATTGGTGGGCCCATCGCCCAATTGATGGAGGCTGAAAAAAATCTAAATAAAAGAACAGTTCTAGAAGCTCTCTGAAGTGTTTTTATAACATAATCCCCTAACTGCCGGAAACTAGGACAAATTCTAAATATTAAACGGCTCTAGAAGCTCTATAAAGTTTTTTTTATGGTAACATAACCCCTTAAGTGCTGAAGGCTAGGACAAATTCCAGATAAACAGCTCTAGAAGTTCTCTAAAGTGTTTTTAAGGCAACATAACCCCCTAACCAACAAAATCTAGGAAACATTATAAATATCAAACACCTCTAAAAACTATCTGAATATTTTTTATGACAACATAACACCATAGCTGTCGAAGGCTAAAAAAATAATTCAAATTAATAAACACCTCTAGAAGCTCTCCGAAGTGCTTTTTTTATGGTAACACAGCCCCCTAATTTGTACTTGTATATCAATTTTGATATTGTTTTAAACATAAATAAAGCCATATATATTTTGTTCATAAAATTTCGTGGGGATTGAACCCCAAAATCCCCCTAACTACGGCCTTGAAGGGGTGTAAAAGTATAAAAGCTAATATGATTAATTTTTTAGCACTATTTAAAATTAAAACAATCCACCATAAAACTGTTAGCAATATTATTATTATTATTATTATTATTATTATTATTATTAGCACCGCGTCTTACTACCCGTTCGGGTTATACGTACTTACGCTAATGTGTAATGGTAGGGTGATTGTGAGATGAAATGAAGGACCTACTGTTTAACGTGGAATCCGAACCACGATGGCGGCCTGCATTCCACACAGCAATATTAAGATTAGGAACAGATATTTGATGAGAACAAAGGTTAATAATATATAATAATAATATTTAGCACCGCGTCTTGCTACCCGTTCGGGTTATACGCTTTACGTACTAATTACGCTAATAGATTAGGAATTGTGGAGGGTGAATTAGAGGAAGTGAACCCGCATTTGCGTGGATGGAAAGTGGAAAATCATTTAGGAACCCCCCCCCCCCCAGTTCACCCAACCGAGATTTGAACCTCGATCTCCCGTCCTCAGTAGTCAAGCTCAACACGACTAGCGCGTTAGCCAACTACGCCACAGAGGCGGGTCCCACAAAGGTTCAAATATAATCAATGATGCAAACAATATGGAGGAAACTAAGTGAAGAAAAGTGATTATATATTGTTTACTCGAATAAAATTAAATACAATTTACAGTAAAATTTATCTTTTTGTTGAATAGGATAGCTTCAATTTCATTAACGAGATATTTTTCGGCCATACCGAGATCGAGCCTGGACCCTTAGTTCAGTAAGCAGACGTACTACTGACCGAGATAAGAAATCTGGTAGTAATAAGTATATTGTGTATATACTCAAAGTGTAAAGTAAATTCTACTAGAAAATATTTCTTCACTATCACTATAAAGATGAAAGAGGGGGCACGGGCGTAGAAAGATATTTTTTTTTATGAAGTGGAGGTCCGCTAGAAAATTTTACTATACCTTCAGCCAATACAAGTTTTTTATTTATATATGACCCCCTCCCTAAGGGTTTCCATCAAATTTCAAGGGGAGCCAAGCTCCCCGTTCCTCCCTTTCTAAGCCTTTGTAAAGAGGGCATAAAAAACACAAAGCTATAAATTGCAAACCAACTAAAATACTAATATATATATATAATAAAAGAAATGAGCCAGTTTCATAGTCAGCTTGAGTATACCTCTAGTGCGGCACTATACTAAATACAAGACGACACCTACCTAAATTCGAATGAATGGGCCAGTTTCACATATGAAACTAGTACATTCCATTCTGGTCTAGGTAGGTGTCCTGCATTTATTATAGCGCCGCACTTGGGAGTACTTAATCTATGAAACTGGCTTATAATGTATGATGATCCAAACATATGTTCTAAAATAAAACATATTGATGATAAGCTGTTTCTAGTTTGCGTAGCAAAACCTGTTCATGGGTCAACACACATTGCTGAGAGCATGTGCGAATTACTATGCCACCCAAATAGATTACACTCTTTGTTTTCGGCTAGAGTGTGGGCTTTATTAGGTTTTTGAACCGTTAGATAAGATTCTTGAATGAGGGGGGGGGGGGATAATCTACGCACGAATTTCCTGCCATACCGACAATATGACAAGTCTTTTTTTAGAGCTACAACGTTAGGAGCAGCTGAAGACTATCAGCGTAGTTGCCAGATGTCCTCCTAGCGTATGCGTTGCGTGTAGCCGTTGAAAAGAGGAGCAGAAAACAAGCACCGGTCGGTATTCGTGAACGGTCATCGGATTTGGCGAACTCTGTCGTCATAGATCATTACTGTTATTACATTACTATTGTGAATTACATGCCGAGCGAAAGAGACCATGTGGCACGATGTGGCCTGGCCATGACCAAGCAAAGAGAACTGGTCTTCTGAGTTACCTCGCGTGTGATAACGGGATGGCGGTCTTCATCGCCCGGAATTTCATCACGTTCCCTGAAACCAAGGAATAATAGGTGTTGCAACAACTTTCACTGGCGCAACAGGAGATGATGGGCGGGCGGGTGGGGGGTGTTTCCTCAATCCGCATCTCAATCTGTCAGGCAATTTTACAGACGGTGCAATACGAGCGGTCGATACTCTGTAACCGGTAGAGTCAGTTTTATTCTCACCAAGGAGGCAGAATTTCGAATCTCTGGCGGATAAACGGGAAGTGTTTCCCTTCAGCCTTCCGGGAAGGTTATGGCGCAGTTCCTAAATATGTTTTCTCTTAGATAAAATGATTACTAGCCTTGTGTCTGGCGCAAAAATTAAAGCCCTTGTTTTTCACTGATGAAAATGTGTGCGTGAACGAGGGAACTTGAGACTTAGCGCGTAAACGCTCTATCGCTAAGCTGCTTAGGATGGTACCGTGCACAACTACCCCAATTTCTGTACACGTAAACCTACAAATATTACTTTCCAACTTCATACGTGCTGGCATTTTAGACAATTTATGAAGTCCCAGCATTAGATCTATCAAACCTGCAGTCACGTGGTTGCTATCTGGCATCAGTCTCACAAAAGATTGTATTACTAGCGACGACGGGGAGGGTGAAGTTCGAATCTTACCCATAATAACCAGGTGGTTTAACACTGTGGTTTTCTATTCTCTCCAAGAAAAAAGGGATTTTTTTCCCCTCTCTAACCTCCCTTCTAATCCTTTCATCAGAAATTAGGCCATTATAGGCCTTGTGTAAAAGAAGTACGAGTTCAAACAAACACAATTACTCGCGTTTCAAGAATAAAGTGTAAATAATGAATCCATGATCCTAGATTCTACTAAATACTTCAGTGGTTGCATGATCTAAGACAGGGATGGCGAAACTTTTCCGAGCAGTGCCATTTAAGGACTAATTGGTTTTTTACTAGTCTAGTGCCACCTTTTACTTATTTTTTCTAACGAGTATTAAAAACCAGAATTGTTTTTACTAAATGTATGATAATTAAAATCAAACAAATTGTTTTTTACTAAATGTAATGAATAATTAAAATCAAAGTGTAAATATTTTTAAAATTTCTTCATTTTAAAGAAGGGAAATTTATTAAATAATGTAAAAAAGAATGTCTTACAAAATATTAACTTCAATAGCTTAAAGTAAAATCAATGAAAGTAACACCTTCAGTGAGAAAATAAAGACAATAAAGTGATAGATATGATAAAATCAAAAACTTACGTAATCTTTTCCATGTTAGTTTGAAACATGCTGTATGTTTCTATACAAGATATTTATGTTCGGTTCATAGCTCGTTTTCTCCAACAGCACACAAGATGCGAGACGATTTATAACCGTTGACTTCACAAAGTTCATTGTGACATGACATTGAATGACATGGCTGTCGAAATATTATTGACTTCAAAAAATTATACTACTTTGAGAGAAGGTTTTTTTTTTTTTTTTTCATTTCGACGGGTCACTCAAATAGTGTTCGCGTGCTTCCCTGGTCTATGACGTCACTCTCGCAATAGACTGGACTGCATATGACGTAGAGATCAGGGTTCAAATCTTGGTCGGGTGTAATGAGGATGAATTGTTAAAAAATAGTTTCCCACTCTTCCTCCACGCAGAAGCGGCTACATTTCTTCCAAATTCTACTTTGCCCATATGTAGCTCATTTGTGTAAATATACGGATAGTAATAAGCGGTGCACGGACTGAAAATACTTTTTTTTTTTTAATTTCGTATGACGCCAGGCCACCACCGTGGTTCGGATTCCACGTTAAACTGTAGGTCCTTCATTTCATCTCACAATCACCCTTCCATTACACATTAGCGTAAGTGCGTATAACCCGAATGGGTAGTAAGACGCGTTGCTAATAATAATAATAATAATAATAATAATAATAATAATTTCGTATGAATGACCATCCTGTGTCCGGTTGAGCAAAAAAAAACCATTTCCTTCTTAGAGTTTGTGGTGCGTGTGCCACGACCAAGAGGTTCACGGTTGACGTCATCACTTCCAAACGGGGGAAGGGAAGGAAACGCGTCTTTTGACACTGCGGCGGGTACACGCGACACGGCCCTGACGTCCACGCTAGGTTGGTGCGTTACGTCCGAATTTTCTAGAAGAAAGTTATAACTTTTGACAAGGAAGTGGTGAAAATCACCGTCTTCCTATATTTCATACTTAATGGTGTGTGCTGGATTGCACGAGTCTAACGTTTTATTTTGTTTTCCTATCTTTTTCCCGCAACGTATTACTAACCGTTCGGGTTAAACGCATTTAATCATACTAATGAAGTAGGAATGAGTAGGGTAAAATTTCGAGAAAATATATCCGAGTTTGTGAAGACTCAAGAGCATACGGTCGGGATTCGATCTCCAGCCTTCTCTTCACCGGCAAACAAGACTTAATGAGACTGAAAATTAGTTAGCATGCTCACACATTAGGGATTTATTTAACTAAGTCATGTTATCTGCATCTGTCACTTTTGATAAAGAGTATTATCAAGGTGACCTGGCGGTCTAGGGGTAAGGTGCCGCACTTCTGTGCTGGGGTCCAGGGTTCAATCCTAGGTCCCGGCACAGATTTACCTGAATACCAAACCCTTCCTTCACCTCTGACAAGACATCTTGTGAATGTGGGGAATGCCAGGCCTCCACCATGGTTCGGATTCCACGTTAAACTTGTAGGTCCTCCATTTCATCTCACAAGCACCCTACCATTACACATTAGCGTAAGTGCGTATAACCCGAACGGGTAGTAAGACGCGGTACTAATAATAATATAATAATAATATAATATAATATAGTATTATCAATACCTATAAAATAATACTAATAATTCAGTAAAATGATATCCATGTTTACCGCATAAAAGTTTTCATTTTCTTAAAGGTACTCCAAATGTATATTCGTGAGAAAACCAAGGTATAGGTGTCAATTTTAATAGCTGTATTGATGGCTCTTCGTAAAAAAAGATTAAAAAACATTTGTTTGTAGAGACCCAACAAGCTTTTCTTTGTACTGCCAAACTAGTTTTTAGATGGGAGTATAGCCCCTCTGAGAGATTTCCCTGGTATGCTATTCCACTACCAAACAACATACTTCGATCCAATTCACGTCCTTAGACCGCCCGGACTGGAGGAATTTCAATTACACTGAGCTGCCTGCCACGAGGGGTGATTCTTCTACTTGGTCAGCTTGTTTTACAAGGGTTGCTCGGAGGAGGGTGGGAGGGACGTCGAGCCTGCTTCAAGAATATCGGTTAATTTGTGCACCTGTAAGGATTAATGCTATAATCGGTTCGTGGTTTCTTTGGCCTTTCTGATAATTGTGCGGCTTCATTTAGCGTATAAAAGAAGGAACTTCTTTGGCAGTGGCTAAAGTTACTAAAACTATTTTTATATATTTTTTCGTAGGCTCATGTAATGAAAATATCTAAATGTTTTAAGCGTATAAAGTAATTGAAATATATATCTAAATTATTACATTACACAAAAATGATGTAAATATAAACGTTTGTAAACTCCATTTACTCTGAAAGGAAGCAGTCTTACCTTGACAGATTTTTAGACCATCTCGACCCCTTGGTAACCTACAAGCGTTCATATTTTAGTATTTAAATTACTATTTTCACTTAATATTACTACCCATCTGGACCATCAATATTTAATCACAATAGTGGGGCAGATAGAATTTAGAGGAAATGTACCTTTATTTGTGTGAAGGAAGAAGCGGTATCGTTATATAATTTTATAATATTATTATTATTATTATTATTATTATTATTATTATTAGCACCGCGTCTTACTACCCGTACGGGTTATACGCACTTACGATAATATGTAATGGTAGGGTGATTGTGAGATGAAATGAAGGACCTACAGTTTAACGTGGAATCCGAACGACGGTGGAGGCCTGGCATTCCACACATTCACAAGATGTCTTGTCAGAGGTGAAGGAAGAGTTTGGTAATCAGATAAATCTTTGCCGGGACCGAGGATTGAACCCCGGACCTCCAGCACAAAAGTCCGACACCTTACCCCTAGACCACCAGGTCAACAAGAAGGGGTAAACTATTTAGGAAAAACTACCACTAGTATCCCCGGTCGGAATTAGAACCACCAGCACCAACAAACAAAAGAAGAGTGACTTGTTAAGCCCAAATGCTCAATTTAATTATTATGAATTGCTTAAATAATGAATATACGAACGTCTCAAAAGAAAATTAATTAGCATAGTAGGTATTTTAGTTACGCTAGCAGCAGCCTCGCCTAAACAAGAGACTACTTACAGCAAACTAAGTCAGCAATCAACGGTTTAAGGGTTGCGTAACCGAAATAACCTAATCAGTAACTTGACCGTTTTATCAGTTTTTATTATTATAGCTGCTCACATTTTATGCGTGAGTTTTGTACCTTCCTATAATCATTATATTATAACTTTAAAAAGTAAACATAAATATACATATATCCTTAACAAACGTTGCGACACTACCGGAAATATGCCGCGACCCTCAGGTTGAAAACCCACTGTCCTATAGGGCCTATTATAAGCTGAGCCACAGTTTAACAATATAAGGTAAGAATCAAATAACCGAAGCTATTATGTATGCATTTAGTGAAGGATCATTCCACACATATCATATTCTGAAAATTGAAAAATGACACCTGAACACGGGAATCGAACCCGGGACCTTTGACTTAGTACGCCACTGTTCTAACCACTGAGCTATCCAGGATTCGTCCCATGCTCAGGGTCATTCTTCACTCATATTTTAAGGCAGAGAGTTTATGATGGATGGGAAATCGTCGGCTACAAATGCCAAAGGTCCCGGTTTCGATTCCCATGTCATTTCAATTTTCAGAATATAAGGTAATCTTGATATCTTTCAGGGTGAACGAAGGCCTGCGTATTTTTAGAATTTAAAAAAAGATTATTTTTTTACTTATGATTGTTGTTTTACCGTGTAACCACACGCCGTCTGTCCTATGTAGTCCTAAAAGAACGTTCACCCAGCGTATCCCCACCTCGAACTATCGAGACTACTGTACGTACTCAGGAAGAAGAACAAGGGAAGGGGAACGGCGGGGAGTAGGGGCAAATGGGGCAGTTTGCCCCAGGATTCCACTTCTCGGGAAGTCCCAACTGCCCTAACTCCTCTTTTTTTTTTTAAAGAAACCACAATCCCAACACACGTGCATAAAGACTTTTTTTTTACTGGTTTTCCTAACCAGGCGGAGAACTCTGTAAAGATAAGAATAACGTAGTAGCTTAGTAATAGAAGGAAACTTTTATATTCATTTTTCATGTAGGTTACATACATACTTTAAATATTAAGTTAATACAAATGACAAATTAACTAAGTACACAAATAAAAAACTATTTTTTATTACCTCATTTGGTGGCCGCATCGTCTAAGGCGTGACTCTCACAATATTTTAAACTATTGACGACGGGGAGATCGGAGTTCGAATCCCAATAGGGTGTATTGGAAGTGGTTTTCCCTAAATGGTTTTCCGCTCTACTTCCACGAAAATGCGGGTACACTTCTACTAAATCAAACCTTTACCATCCTTAACACACTAGCGTAATTAATACATGTACGCATAGCTAAGACTGGTAGTAAGACAGGTTGTATAAAAAAACTCTTTTGTGCGAAAAAAAACTCCTAAATTTCCATAGAATTAGTACATTCGAGCGTCCCGTGGGCAAATGTACATTAGTACTGGCTAATCTTTCCACAAAGTGATGTAGCCTACCAACCACGCCATTATTATTATTATTATATTATTATTATATATTATAATCGGTGCATAGTAAATAGTGCACAACGCATAAAGTTTATATTTAGTACCGCGTCTTAATACTTGTTCAGGTTATGCGCATATGTAGGCCTACTAATTACGCTAATGAGTTAGGGTTGAGGAAGGTTGAATTTATAATAAGTATACCTGCATTTGCGTGGAAGGAAATTGGAAATTTTTTGAAGGAAAACCATCCTCAGTAGCCTACACCCGATCCCCGATTTCCCTGTCATCGGCAGTCTAGCATATTGCGAGTGACGCCTTAGACCACGCGGCCACCGAGGCAACGCATAGAGTTGATTTAACCTTAAATATGTACGCGGTTTGCATAGACTTGAGCAAATACAGTCCTTATATCAGCCGATGAGAATGATGAGGAATAATTCTAGTCAGTTAAAGGCCATTAGACGCAGCAGAAGGAAATGATTTTATGTTCATTTCGAAATTCCTTGTGGTACCCACACTTTTTTGTTACTAACAAGTTTTCTTTATTGTGGCGTTAATCATTACAATCGCATGTATGATTGAAAATAAAGGTAGAATATTACATGTTTGATTTTGTTTTTAAGAAGTGGGTTGACCATAATATTCATGACAGCAATAAAAATCAAGATCTATTAAAATCAAATTTGATTTAATTGTACAGACACCATTTAAATTAGGGTAATTTCAAATTTCAAAAGATACAGTTTAAGTAACGTTGTTATTCGGAAGAACCCTTTAGTGAAGTATTACTAGAGCTATAGTAGTACATAGGCCTAGAGGTTAGGCCATTTTTTATTAATTAAAAACAATCTTGTTGAGCTCGAACGCCGAGGACGGGGAGATCGAGGTTCGAATCTCGGTCGGGTGAACTGGGGGGGGGGGGGGTCCTAAATGGTTTTCCACTCTCCCTCTGCGCAAATGCGGGTTCACTTCCTCTAATTCAACCTTTCCAATCCATTAGCGTAGTTAGTACTTAAAGCGTATAACCCTAACGGGTAGTAAGACGCGGTGCTAAATAATAATAATTAAAAACAAAAATCGATTTGAGTAGGATTTTTAAATAATGCATTTCCTTATAAACTGTTGTATTTTTATTTAAATTGTGCACTTTATTCACTATTAGCTATGCGTTATGTATGAATATAAATACAGCTTAACCACGAAAAATATAACTTCCCTCTTCCCCCTAGCGGTGGTCAAAGTTGGTGATACGTACCATTAGCGTTTTAAAGGAAGTATTTACTTACTAAACAGTGTGTATATTATATATATATATATATATATATATATATATATATATATATATATATATATATATATATAGAACCCCACCACACTATCCGGTACTGGACAGCGAGTATGTAAGATATACTGTATGTGAATGTGTACCAATTCAACAAGGAATAAATGGGCTATGGTCATGAAAGACTACATTTATCCCAACTTTGTTGGTTTGTGATGACCATGTAGTGAGAGATAAGTACAAAAAACATACATTAAAATTGAATGGCCGGAAACATCGTTTTACATTAGGGTGAATAAAACTGACCTTAAGTGACACTCTCAGAGCTAAATGAAAATATAATAAAACTATTTTCAAATATGTTTTGTAATAATATTTTACTCCGTATATTTTGTCACGTATTATTACTTATTTGAGCGCCTCTGTGGTCTAGTGGTCAAAGTTCCTGGCTATAGATCCAGACTGACCCGTTTCGGTGGCGTAGTTAGCTAACGCGCCAGTCGTGTTGAGCTAGACTACCGAGGACGGGGAGATCGAGGTTCGAATCTAGGTCGGGTGAACTGGGGTGGTTTTTCCTAAATGGTTTTCCACTCTCCCTCCACGCAAATGCGGGTTCACTTCCTCTAAACTCAACCTTCCCAATTCCTAATCCATTAGCGTAGTTAGTACTTAAGCGTATAACCCGAATGAGTAGTAAGACGCGTTGCTAAATAATAAATACAGATCCAAAGGGACAAGATTCGATCCTCACCACTTCCATATTTTTCTATGACTGAAGTATAATTTTAAAAAAAACTGGAAACCAAGTTAATAGCTTCTAGAGGCATCCCAATTTCATAAAGTTTATTGAGTAGAACCACTCCAAATAGCTTATAACGAGTAATTTTAAAAAATCAAGATGCGAGCCACACTCAACATTTTCTAGATGTTTGAACGGGAAGAATACCTTTGGCTTGGTGGTCAAAATCCCTCAATTTTTTTTTAACTGCCCTTCTACACAATTAAGGTTCATACGTCACTGAAGTCTAATACAAAGATAGAAGGCTCCGCGTTTTGCCCCTGGTACCGGGCTAGGTTTGAGCACCTGGCGGGCCTGAATATTAAAATTTTATTTAAATTATTTGTCCGTTTGATTAACAATGCAATTATAAATTATATAGTAATCCATAGGTATTTTTCGAAGCTTTCAATAACTTTTTAATCAATACACCAAATAAAAAATATATATAAATTGTCAAATTTTAATGACTTTCAATCAATATTAAATTAAATTAAACTAATTTAAAAATCAAGGTTAAGCTAATAACGAATACATTAATTTTCTTACGAAATTACATTTGGAACAGTTTTTTATAAAAGACAAAACATTATGACTTTCAATCAATATTAAATTAAATTAAACTAAATTAAAAATCAAGGTTAAGCTAATAACGAATACATTAATTTTCTTACGAAATTACATTTGGAACAGCTTTTTATAAAAGACAAAACATTATTATTTCAGTCATTTTAACAGAATCCTGTATTGCTTATGTCAGGGTGGTCCAACGTGTTATTTTATACCAATGGCCAAATCTGATTGGCAGTTTGCACCGCGGACCGAATATATATTTAGTCAACAGTACAGGCCTACAAATAACACTAAATAAAAATAATTGTTTTCAATTATTATTATTATTATTATTATTAGCACCGCGTCTTACTACCCGTTCGGGTTATACGCATTTACGCTAATGTGTAATGGTAGGGTGATTGTGAGATGAAATGAAGGACCTACAGTTTAATGTGGAATCCGAACCACGGTGGAGGCCTGGCATTCCCACATTCACAAGATGTCTTGTCAGAGGTGAAGGAAGAGTTTGGTAATCAGATAAATTTGTGCCGGGACCGAGGATTGAACCCCGGCTGCCAGCACAGAAGTCTGACACCTTACCCTAGACCACCAGGTCACCTAATTGTTTTCAATTATTATTATTTTTTGTTGGTATAATTTTCAAATTTACTGCCAAAAAAGTTTTATTAATCTCCCAAAAATGTATTATTTAATATGTACGCACGTACACCTTCACAAAACAGCTTAGCATTATAAATAAATATTGATACATATTTTTACTATTCAAATAATTGTATAGTTAAATGCAATCATGACCTTTTTAAATAAATATTTTTATATGAATCATTGGTTATTTCATAAATATCACCGAGGGTTTATCTTTAATTTTCCTCCAGGATACAGAGAGGTCCACATTTTCTTTGGGCGTGGGTCGCATTTAACCCGCAGGCTGTCAGTTAGCTAGCCCACACTGACTTTTTGTCAGTTCAAAATATGGTTCACGTCAAAACGGAGCCAACCATTGGGAAATTATTGGTTCTCTTTATTATCAAACTTTTGTTCTAAGAATATGCATTTTTGAGAACCTTCCTCAACATTTTCACTGTTATAAAAACAACTTTAAAGTATATATATTGAGTTTTTGCCGATTTATCGTTTTTTCCCCATAAATTTGGTATCTCTTTAATTTTTTTAATAATCATGAAAATATCATGGAAGGTCCCCAACATTGTTCATTTTAGAATTTAAGTTTGTTAGTTAAGAGAGAACAATATAATGAAATGTTATAAATGATCAGGTCCGCGTTTAGAAATATGGCGCTCCTGGGTACATGAGTTGTAGGCCCCCCCCCCCTCCATTCCCCTCCTAAAAAACCCCTCCGTCCAAAACATCATACTGTTATGTTTGTTAACAGGGCCGCCGCAAGGAGCAGGGGCGTTGCCCCCCCCCCCCCCCCCAATGTTGGTTAAAAGCTTGAAAGTTGGGAATTTTTTGAGATTTGAGATCTGGAGTTGGGAAATTCTAGGCTTATTCTGTACTCTATTATTTTCTATTATGAAAGTCCTTAACCACCGACTTTTTACAGACAAATTTAAAATTTCCCAACTGTTGATCCCTACTCTTCAAAAAAATCCCAACTTCAAAAATCGTCAAACATTTAAAAGAGATTCCTTGTTCAAACAATATAAAACTTCAGATACAAGCACAATTTAGGGGGCTGTGTTACCATAAAAGCACTTCGGAGAGCTTCTAGAGGTGTTTAATATTTAGAATTTTCAAAAGACTTTAACTAGCTTCTAGAACGGTTTATCAATTAGAATTATTTCTAGCTTCGGGTAGTTGGGGGATGTGCCCACCAACCCCCCCTACCCCCCTAAAATTATTGGCTGGCTATGGCCTTGCAAATAAATAAATTTAAAAATACAGTTGCCTAAAAGGACCCCCCCTCCCCCTCACATTTTCAAATTGCCCTTCTTGTACTCCTTTGCTACTGGGAATTTTTCTAATTTTGAAATACTTAAGAGTTGGGAAAAACACTAGTTAACCCCCCTCCCCCCCAATATATTTTGTGCTACACCCCTGGCAATGGAAGGAGAGAGGGGGCGAGTGGGGCAACCGTCCTGGGCTCCGTGATAGGCGCCCCTCGTATCCATTTGTGTTAGTAAATCGTTTTAAAAATGTAAATATTGAATATGTTATAAGGACATTAGATCAGATTACAACGGATAATGTTGCCAAATTTTTAAAATACGTCTTGTAAACATTGAAATAAAATTGTATAATTTGTTGTGTTATAAAACACCAGTGTAATTAAATTGGTAAAGTGAAAAGAGCAACCGTGGCACCGCTACGACATGAATTCGTTCAGCTGACAGCCCGCGAGTCACAAACCTCGTGATGAACCTTTTCTTTCTCTCCATTATCCACCATCTTCTAATAAATTGGCTGACATTGAATAGACAGATATTTAGAAAACAAATCAATAAATATTTTGATTGTATTAACTATGATTTATCAAAGTGAATACTGAATGATTACGTAATAATATTTAGAACATTTCACAACTACAACCATTTATAATGTGTTATTTCTCGATTTTTCGAATTGTGTGAATAAAATATCGTATTTATACTCAAATATATCTGCGCAAAATGGTTGTGCTCGTCTATTTCTACTACGGCTTCGCATATGAGTGCCTCAAATGAACCCCAACAATATTCTAGCGCTTGGTAACAAACACGCAAGCTTCAGCTACAATTGAATCCGCATGTGATGTTTTAGTGAGAATTATGTTCATTCATGTTGAAGACAAGGGTTTCGGTTTCACATCCTGTGACGTCTTATCTCAGAAAGCGCTGCTGTAAACAATTTGAATTTTTAAATGTTACGTCCACAAAAATCTCGCGCCCTAGGCACGTGCCTAGTCTGTCTAGTGGGTAAAATGCGGCGCTGTAAATAATTCAAAACTCACTTGTACGCCCCGTAAAACTAGAACGTGATCCTGTAGTACAACATAACGAGATCGATGTGAATAGATGCAGATCGGTCTTTGCAATCCTACTCTCGACCCGACGCGACGCTCGTAAGCGAATCTCATGAAGAGGTTCTGACAAGACAACAACAATACAGCTGCTGGCGACGAGAGATTTCCCTAAGTTGTGAAGGCTAACAATACGTTCCAAACTCAAACGGTGGCGCATTGAACACGGGGTTAACCGCCGCACAAAGAAGAGACGAGCGTTCTCACCCATCTACACGTTATGTTCCCACGCTCGTGAGCTTAACAAGTTTATAGTCCCATTGAAGAGAACTTGCAGAGACGAGATTAAACCTATTCGCTGTAAAGATTGCCACTTATTTATAACTATATATATATGCCGTACTTGAACTCAAGCCTAGGCAACTGTGATTACATTTTGAGTGGTGCTAGAAGAAAATATTTAATATTTGTAACAGGATTCGTCATGCTTTCCAATTTGTGAATATACTGGCATTTAGCGTGTACAAAAGACATATTTTTTTCTAGCTCGGCTAAGTTTGTAAGTCGTGTTCTATAGCTCCAATTTCGAGCAAATGTATTTAGAAAGATCATGTTAAACAAGCCGCAGTAAAAATCTAAATCTACAACATGCATTTGAAAAAAAAAGTGAGTTACTGGCCAATCCTAGACGTGGAAGAATTTAATTTAACTCAGGTCGGAGGCAATTCGATAGGCGGTTAGCACGTCTGAATAAGGCTCTTGAGTGGTTAGCCACTCCGTCCTAACCAAACGCAAGGAGTAGGTTATCTTCTTTAGCCAGGCAAATGCTTGCAAAATTACATTAAATCCAACTTCTGCGTCCTGTTTTCTAAGTTAAATGGCTTAATTGATTAATAAACACTGTAATGACATTAGAGAGTACATAAAAAAACAATATAATCTATACCACATTATTCACTGTACAAATGCAAGCTCATATTTTTTGAGGGGTGCTGATAATGTATTATTTTTAAAACATTTATTAATTTCAAAAGATAGGCCTTTATGTATATAGAATCCTATTAATATTGTTGTACCCGCATTTGTGGGCATGAGGACTCTTGAAGTCAAGCTCATTATAGCCTGGTTTGCCGCTGACGTAAGGTCTAGGTTCGAATCCCGGTCAAGTGTACTCTATTCAGGATTGTTCTCCTATAGTGGTTTACCTCCCTCTTCACAAATATGGGTACATTTTCTTCAAATTCTACCTTCCTTATACATATCGCAATATCGCGATCAAATGCGGATAGCCCGGATGGGTTGAAAGATGCCGGGAAAAGAAATTAAATATTATGTTTTGACTTTTTAATAGATATTATTTATCAAAAGACGACAAGAAATGAGTGAATAACATAAAAATTATCAGTTTGAAAAATATAATTAACTATAAATACAAATTTTTGCAAAAAATACTTTTCTAAACGTTTATATACTTTTGGTAGGAAATATATGAAGTCATAAGTTTAGCTAATACTGTGGAGGTTCACTAAGTTTGACGATAATTACTATAAAAACAAACTTTAAAGAGAGAATTTAAAAACTATTATGAATCACTATATGAATTTCCGGGACTAGCCACAATGTATTAAAAGTGAAACTTCAAATTATGTGAATCTAAAATTTAATTAAACAAATCTCAATTCGCTGGGTAGGCCAATTTTAATTGCAAAATTAGCATAAATATAAAATGTAATTGCAGCATCTACAAAAGAGTATACATACTGCACAGCCATTAGCAACTGATAAAATCCAAGTTCATTTTTTTTTTAATATTACTGAAACTGAGGATCGAAACAAGCTATGTAGGCCGAAACCAAAATAAATATTTACATTTAAGTTTGACATTTTTTGCATGTGGACAAACTACACTACAGATTGGATGCACATAGAGGCTAAAATATCTGTCAAACGTCAAACATAAATTATGTTTTATATAAATTTACTTACCCTAGTAGCAACGTTATCTTATCGGTGGGTTTATTAACTACCACATATAGTTTGTCACCACGGCTTGTTAGCTTTTTAACACAGAAAACACAGTTTTTCAATTAAATTGCAATGCACTACACAAACAATCACAAACACACTACCATGTTAGCTTTCACCATTAAGTATACAATAAAGAACGAGCTCGTACTAATGGCTGAGGCAGCCACCAATCAGAGAAGAGGCATGAAAAACATCCGTTTTTGTAGCCAACATACATACAAATAATATTCCTACACCAAAACACAAACATAAATAGTTTCACTAACAAACTAAATTTGAAATATTAGAGTCTGAGTGACGTGAAGTTTTTTTACATATATTTTTTTCTATAGATGTTATGTATTCGATATGTTAACAATGTGGGCAATCTATTATTCGTGTATTTAATAATATAGATAGCTATTTTTAATTTTACCTATCATTTTAACCTTAAAGTCCCATGTTATTGAACAGGTGATTAATTTATTCCACAATCTAATATGAAACAGAAACTTGAGCTATTTGTACTACACCTGTAACAGTGAATACGTCGTATTTAGCCAAAAGTTAGAAATTAAATAGTCCAGATAAAATAAATTAAAATAACTCATTATAAAATTATCTTGAGTAAAACAAATAAAAATAGCATTAACAACAAAAGTTAACTTGCGTGCTATATACTTTGTTGTTCATCCCATTTGTATTATAGAATTTATGTAATTATAGAATGAAATATTTACAAAACAGCATAAATTAATGGTTCACAGCCATTTCCAACTGATTAAATAATACCATAACATGATTTTATTACTAAAACTAAGATTTGAATCCAGCCATATACACTCAGATACATCCAAATAAGCATTTACATTGAGTTTGACATGTTTGCACTGCCTAGTGGAAAAACTACACATCAGATTAGACTTTATGTACACAGTTTATTGTAATGAAAGCTAATTTTTGTTGAACCTACTGTAATCCTATAAGCTTCAGGGCATAAATTATGTGAATTCAATTAACTTTTTAAAAACATATTTAAGTAGGGTACTCAAATACAGAGCTACTGAAAAAAAAATTCAATTTTTATCATGGTCAAAATGTTTATAACTGTCTACATTTAAGTTTGCTCTATTATAGGGATAAATTGATGGCCAGTTTGTGTACCATATGCTTAAACCATAATTCGATTAAACACGTGGAGTTTAGCTAGGCTAACCTAGGGATTTAATAATTGTTGAGCGCTTTATCTGAGCTGAGGTTGCATGCAGTTTGATGTGGAACATTTTAACGATGTGATAGTAATATTATTTCAAGTCTGTTGACTACACTGTTACCCGCCAGAGTTTTAAAATGGCGACGTCTGTGACTACAAATCCTTCAACATTGCTACCTTTGGGTATGATAATATGGTTAATTGGTTATTCTATGAGCATTTAAAATACAAGTACCTGAGGCCTTGAGTTGGTGGTTTCAGAATCATACATAGGAGACATGTAGAAACTATAGACTAGTTCCTTTATCTATCACTTTGGTGCATCCATGACAAAACCTTTGATGAAATTATTCAACACGATTTAACATCCTTTGACTACCTCTTTAGACAAAATTAAGTTTTAAAACAGAATTGGGTTGGGCACTTGTATTGAGTACCCAAATCACATCTGAGAAGACAGGGTTTTGCTATATTATTATTATTATTGTGTGTTTTGTCTTACAACAGATCAATTCTTTTTGCCAGATAACTTAGACCGCCAATGCGCAATGGCCTCGCCGACTCCTTTAGTGCCCAGATTTTTTTTTTTTAAGTCATCCAATATTTTAATCCTCCCTCCTAAGATCCTCTTTCCTCAACCTTACCTTCCACGACATCATGTAGAGGACAGTTCCTTCTAAGGATGTGTTAGATCCAATTTGCTTTGTAGGCCTATGGAATAATCACATCCAAAATTTTTCGCTTCTCACCCACTCTTCTTAGGGCTTCATTTATCACCCTGTCTGTCCACTATTCACAGTAATTTCAACACCTTCGAACGAGTAGTAAGACGCGATACTAAAAAAATCATTTGCATTAACATATCACTTAAAATTTTATATAATTATACACCCAAAACTAGTGATATTGATTTTTCTCAGATTTCAAGAGTTTGAACTTATATTGAATAGGCCTATTAGTTAACCAGAACTTTGGGAAGGACAGTTTGGAAAATAGGCTTAAGCCCCATCTACAGACTTTATATCTGTGAGGTGCTTAGTATTCCATCATAAGAGATCGACTTCACATTAACAGATTGAACTGTACAGATTCCCTATCCTTAATTACCTAGTCCTACCACTCCGTAGAAGTTGACTTATCTTTAACTTTCTAAGTGACTAGATGATACGGACTGCTAAGGACTATCAATCACAGCAAAGTGTATGCACACATCAAAATGAATACACCAATGGCATTTTCATAGCAATCACACCAACTAGCTCATGTTTTAAATATTTTACCGATGACTGTCTTAACCTAATTTTAAAATCTAGCTTATCCTGGATGTTTTATCAAAAAATGTTGTGGGGTTACTTTTGTTATTAATTGTTCATTTGGGATATCATCTGCTTGCATTAGCTCTATACATTTTTTTGAAGAGTTTAATTAAATGTTGTTTTCAACGTTCTCATTGGTTGGCATGGTCAAGTGATTATGGATACAGACTGTGTATACATGCTTTCCATTTCTAAGGACTATAAGGATGTGGAGCTTATAGAGTCTGTAGATGGAGGTTTATAACACAATTTCAGCACAGCTAACATTTTTAGAGGCTATGAGTCCCTCTTTTTTCCTCTTTTTAAACTAATGTTTGGTTGTTTTTTTAAATGTTTGCAAATATAGTAAAAGAAAATATGTCCAGTACAATAACTATTAAAGGAGTGGGTGGCTGAAGGTGCTGTATTAAGAACTAGGTAAAACTTTCTGGAAATATTAAAATAGTCAGTAAATATAAATATTCAATAGGGCATTTTTTCTTTTTTTTTCTTTGTAACATCATATTAATTCTGCGTCTTTTATCTGAAAAGTTAAGAGCACTATAAACATACAAAAATAGTTTGTTGGTTCCTCAGAGGCTGTTGTGAGTTATCAGCTTTAATTATTAATTTATTTTTGCTGTAAAAATGTAATCATTTGGTGAAAACAACATCGAATTCAACAGTTTGAGTCTCAAATAATTGTTTATAGAAAATTAATTTTTTTCTTTCACTATTGGTAGTCTATGCTTCTGCTTCATCACTAGATTTGATATATTCAATATTATTATGGCCTACATAATTATTTTTCTTAAATTGTGATTTTCTTCAATACTTCTGGCACCAAAACAACATTAATTACATCAACATTTAGCTTTTTTCTTTCAAAATCAACCTTGATTATTATAACTTTGATAGTAACCACAGTTGCACAACATCATTCAGTAGCATACCCAGATTATTATAACTTTGATAGTAACCACAGTTGCACAACATCACTCAGTAGTGTACCCACTGCGGGGGCTTGACCCCCCTACCCCCCACACAATGGTTTGGGGATGCCCTGAGATTACGCAGATCCAAAGAAAAAATAAAATGGGGAGGGTTCGAGAAGGATTATGACCAGTTAAACATTGTGAGCAAAGAAAATATCAAGTGCCACACATCCTTGTGTTGATCCTCCCTAGTAGTACTAATTGATGTTCTTGTAGTCTAGGAAGTGATGTCCTGAAGATTGCGGAAGGTTTTAAATCTCCCAATTTCACACATTCCATCAAGGAACTATACAGTGGCTGGACATTTACCTATCATAAATAATCGGTGATTTTTGTGACGGTTAAGCCAACTTTAATTTAGGCCTATTTATTTATTTTTTTGTTAGATTATCATGTTTATAATAGTAAAAATATAAATGATCAAATTAACAAATACTAATAAAAAAAACTTCCAAAAATTGCTTCTAGGTGTATATAATGTTAAAACAAAAATTGCCTTCGGTGGGGACCTCCTCCCAAACCCCCTGAACACCGCTACTTCACTATCCTGCATATGCTACTGACTTCACTACACCTATAAAAATAATTGTTTTGCAGAAAGAAAAAAAGTAAGCTAAATTTTAATTCCTGGTAGGTACACATGATCACACTGACATTTTTCACTAAATAACAGATTCAATTCACAAGCCGAGTATGGTTGTATGTTTACTTTGTGAAAAAAAGAAATCAGGTCTATACAAACGGAATGAGATTAATTTCGGAACTCTCCTGGCCAATCCGGGACAGTTGACAACTCTAGCTACAACACTTGGGATAGTGATACATAAACACAAGGTAGGGTCATAATCTAGCGCACTTACTTAACTTTGGAGTCAGTTCATTTGAATTAATCTGCCTGAATCAAAAACATGCCAGGATTTTAATCTCTATTAAGTGGCGGCCTGTGTTTTTTTTTTTATTAATGATTTCCTATTCTTTCTCATCATGTTCCCTTTAAATAGTTTAAGATTACAGAGAGACTGAATGAGTACCAGATGTGTAACACTAAAAAGTTTCTGATTTTTTTTTACAGAACTTGTGGATAAATGCATTGGTTCTCGAATACATATAATTATGAAAAATGATAAGGAGATTGTTGGCACATTATTAGGATTTGACGACTTTGTGAATATGCTCTTAGAAGATGTTACTGAGTATGAATCAACTCCTGAAGGAAGGCGCATAACAAAGCTTGATCAAATTCTACTTAATGGTAACAATATTACAATGGTAAGCAAACTCATAACTTTAAACACATTTTTAGTTTTGGTTGGCTGTCCAAATTTATGGTGGTATTTTCTCTTGAGGTTGTGAAGATTTTTAGTGTGTTATATACTCATAATCGGCTTTTTTAAGCCTCCATTTTAGTGAAATATTGAAACCTTGACAAAGTTTAATTCAGGCATGTGCCTAGTCTATTATCATTACACATTTATAGTTAACTTTTACATATTATTCTCATCATTGATAGCATTTTAACTATGTCATTATTGGGAACTGCATTATTGGTCAAATAGTCCAACACCTCATTCTCATGTTAAATTTAATTACCAATGGTGGTCCAAAATTAGTGTTTGAATCCCCTTAGGTGTACTGAGGTTTCTTCTCATTGATCTCTTACTTTACACACAAATACAACTAACATTTCTTCTCGAATTCTAATTGCCTCATCACAATTACATTAGCATAGTTAATAATGTAAGCATGGATCCCAAATAAATACTAAGATACAATGAGGAAAACAATTAAGCTTGTTTAAGCTAGTTAGTCTAACTTTTAGACAACTAATGAGCTTAATAATAAGGGCAGGCAAGGGTAACAGGTCTTATTTGGATCATAGTGACTTAACGATTTTGTTTAACTAAACAAAACAAAAAACCTTTGACTTGCTTGTGAAATAAAAGTAAATAGCTACTTCATAAACACAGAACTTAGAACATGAAGTAAATACCTATTTTCTTCCACTCTACATCCTAAAATTATCTTAGTTATTAATGTTGTGTTATTCCTAAAGGTTTATTACTTACAAGTCACATCTCATATTGTTAAGTGTACATTATCTACCTAACTAATTTAAAATGTTGAATGTTTCCAGCTGGTTCCCGGAGGAGACATGCCAGATTCGTAACTTCTTTCTATAATGATACTTTTGTTAATAAATGATATATGTACACAAGTGTAAGTAAACCTCTATAAAAAAATTGTATACAAATAAACACATATGTGCTGCTATTTTTATACATTACTGCACTTATATTTAATACAGCCAAAACAAAAATAAATAACAATTGACTGAGTCAAATATAGAATTATTCTAAACTTATTCGCAGACTATTGTATTATTTGTAACATTTTTGCATTCAAATCATGATCCCTTCATACTTTCCAGATATATAGTTTTTATTAATGTCATTCAACATGTTTAATCGTCGTTTTTTGTTCTACCCTTATCTCTCAAACCCATGAGACAGCTTGAAAATATTAATTCTATTATCTTTGTGAACTGTTTATTTTTGTGTGCATGTGCCATGTCTTGAGGAATCCGCAGGTTGTTTGTTTGTGCGTCATGCATTTGCACATGTTTTATTATCAGTATTGAAAGAATCTTACTGTGAGGGGTTGTGTAGGACCTTGACCCCAGTTATGTTGTTTCAGAAATGTATGATTATTTATTGAACCATGTTCAGTATTATTACTTTTCTCAGTGTTTTGTAGTACAGTAGAACCTAATGGAATAAAATTCGTCATTCCAAGCCAGTGGTAAGTTGCCTCATATCCCCCTCTCCTTGCTATCCATAAATTCTATGCTCATTACATAGAGGCACAGGTAACAATCTCTATTGTTGGTCACTGGACTTTACAAATCCAGATGATCATTTATTGTTCGTGTGCACACAAGATTTATAATCTTTGGTAGAGCTTAATTTACCATGAACTTATCAAATCACTACAGGAATAACATTTGAAGCATAGTTAACAAATAAGCAAACATTAACAAAAGGCCACTACATCCATTATTCATGTCAAAATCGACACCATCCTTTAAATATGACTGTTGCCAAATACAAAAAAAAAAAGTTTTGTATTAATTTTAACAGCTGTAAAAGTGAAGTTTAGTCAGTATTCAGTAAAAGTATTTATTCAAGCTCCAAAGTATCATTCCCACAATGACACTAATGTGTGTTTTAACTACCAGGATCTAGAATTCAATTTATTTTGAGATATTTAAAGAGCACTTTGTATCAGTAGGGCCTACATGACTTTAAGACTGACTTAAATCTAGAACGGACACAACACACAGCAGCCCTTATGACAGTTAGAAAATTCTATTCAATGTATTCATACATTAAATCTTGAACATATTTAAATTTTGTAAGGGGTGATTTACTATTATAATGAAATTGATATTGTTGAACAAATATTCAATAAATCTACATGTACCTAAAGATGACATAGGAAATTATTAGACCATATGAATTAGGTTAAATTATTATTATTATTATTATTATTATTATTATTAGCACCGCATCTTACTACCCATTCGGGTTATACGCACTTACGCTAATGTGTAATGGTAGGGTGATTGTGAGATGAAATGGAGGACCTACAGTTTAACGTGGAATCCGAACCACGGTGGAGGCCTGGCATTCTCCACATTCACAAGATGTCTTGTCAGAGGTGAAGGAAGGGTTTGGTAATCATATAAATCTTTGCCGGGACCGAGGATTGAACTCCGGCCGCCAGCATAGAAGTCTGACACCTTACCCCTAGACCACCAGGTCACCGACAATTAGGTTAAATAAAACCCTTGTTAGCTTATTAAATTTTAAAATGTTTATTTTTAACTAAGATATAAAAAAAAAAATCCAAATCAAGTCTTATAGTGTCTTGCCATTAACAATATTAAATAACCAAGATAAGAATTGTTCTATAGAGAGAAATTAAAATTATATTTTTGTTTCTTTTTTTTAACTTTGTTTTGAGCAAAAGGAAAAATTAAATGATATGAATTGACTAGTTCTCTTATCTAGTATTCCTTTTCTTCCTTTTAATGGTTGCTTTGACTGATGATGCATCCCATTAAACATCAACTGTTTCCAGCCTATAGCAAGGCCAGTTTAGTAAAATGCCTCCATCTTCACCCCAACTCTCTTTAAGTCAAGTGATTTGCAGCTGTCATTTTAAAAAAATGTTATCAATGTTGATAAAAAAAAAGTTTGTACTTTATAAAAGGTCATTTCTACTCTCATTATACTGTACTACAGCTGAGGGAAAAGGCAGTTTTAAGGAAAATAAACCACTAGTTGCATTGATCAAACAATGCACTTATCAATATCTAGTCACCTGATAGAAGTTCTAAAGGCCCTATGTATGGCTGACCTTGTTTAATTATTATTATTATTATTATTATTAGCACCGCGTCTTACTACCCGTTCGGGTTATACGCACTTACGCTAATGTGTAATGGTAGGGTGATTGTGAGATTAAATGAAGGACCTACAGTTTAACGTGGAATCCGAACCACGGTGGCGACCTGGCATTCCACACATTCACAAGATATCTTGTCAGAGGTGAATTATTATTATTATTAGCACCGCGTCTTACAACCCGTTCGGGTTATACGCACTTACGCTAATGTGTAATGGTAAGGTGATTGTGAGATGAAATGAAGGACCTACAGTTTAACGTGGAATCCGAACCACGGTGGAGGCCTGGCATTCCCCACATTCACAAGATATCTTGTCAGAGGTGAAGGAAGGGTTTGGTAATCAGATAAATCTGCCGGGACCGAGGATTGAACCCCGGCCACCAGCATAGAAGTCTGACACCTTACCCCTAGACCGCCAGGTCACCCCTGACCTTGTTGTTTGTGTAGGTTTATAGTGTTTTTTCATTTTAAATATCTTTATATAGGGCAATACATCCTGTTGAAATAAAATTAATGTTTTAAGTTACAATTAATGATTTTCTAAGATAGTCGCACATTAATGTAAACTCTAAACTAACCTTGCAAACATTCACAGAAACCAGATTCATCACATTAATTAACCACCTGTTTCAAGCAAGATATTAAAACCAACATGGCCGGGTTTAACACAAACAAAAGGTAATTCAAAATAATTAGTTTGTAATTCCCTAAATCAGCAACAAGAGAGGAAGGGGGGGGGGGGGGGGGTGATGGAAATTGCTGCTATCATTTTATTGAGTTAAAGGAAGGGAAATTAGGTAAAACCTACAATAACCTACTAACTGTAACAAATATGTTCAAAATTTTACAAACAGTTGAATACAAAATATTTTAGTTATAATAGTAAAATGCATTCAGAAGTACATTTTTGATATATAATATTTATCTTTGGTTTGTAATTTTGCTTGCTGAGACATGCCTTGTTGAGTGATATTAAGAAAGGATTGAAGAGAGATTTGTTTTATATTGCATGCTTTTTTTTTCATCTAAAAGTTTAATTATTTTAACACAAATTTCTCTTTTTTTAAATTTTACCTCACTACACACAATAAATGTTCAAACTACATTTCCTTAGCAATCAAACTAGTTACTAATTAAAAAACACCTTCACTTAAGAAATTCACCAAATAATAAATACAAATTGAGAAGTAACACTTAATCAAGTCTAGTAAATTCTGTTGGGCAAGACATGCAGCGTGAATGGGAGAATATAGAACCATGTTCGTAATATTTACTGGCAAACCCAATGGGAAGAGACCATTAATTAGGAAGATGTGTAGACGCAGATGGGAGCATAACATTAGAATAGACCAGAAGAGATAGAGATAATGAGGGGGACTGGATGGAGATAGCTCATAAGAGGGATGGGTGGCATACTTTTGTGGTTGTGACAATGAACTTTTGGGTTCTTGAGGCATATAGTAAGTTTCTAATAGAATAAAAAAGTAACACTTTTCTTTTTTTTGTGTGTCCAATATCTCATGTTCAAGATCGATGATAAGAAAAAATTTATCAACAAATATTTTCTTGATTATATACTTATCTCCAAAAAAAAAGGGAAGGAAAATATCCAGGTCACTTATGAGATTGTGCCGTTGAATGCTGCAAAGTTTCCCTCCTTTTAGCTTAAATTCAATTCTAAACCATTTTAATTCCATATTAACTCTTTATGTTCATACTGTGTTGCAAAAGATAATGAAATACTGTTTTAGTTATGACTTTCACCAAATAAATAAAATATTAGTGTTTTTTAAAGTTATTACCACACATAGATTTATATATTTGCACTTTGTAGATGAAAATGTAATGAAATTAGTTAAAATAGTCCAGCATAATGGTTTGGTGATATGTGTCTCAATATAAAATTTATTCCTCATACTTCTGATGTAAGCTTTTAATAATTTGTTCCAACTTTCTGAGTATGGCATTGATACATGGTCTCTGATGTGGATCTTGTTGCCAACACTGTTCATATAACGCTACATAGTCTGACATTGTTTCCCTTTGAGATGAAGACGTTGTAGGTCTCATATGTTTTGCAACCACCTGAAATATGTAAATCTTTATTAAAACATTGACCATTATGGAGAATTACTTATTTTGCATTGCTATATAGGTGATGTTAATTTTTTTTTAGCACCGCATCTTACTACTCATTTAGGTTATACACTTATGAACTAATTATGCTAATGGTTTTAAAAACAAGGAAGGTTATATTTAGAGGAAGTGTACCCACAGTTGTGTAGAGGGAAAGTAGAAAACCATTTTGGAAAAACCACCCTGGTACACCCGACAGATTCAAACCATGATCTCCCCCTCATTGGCATGTTAGTCTACTGCGAGTGTCATGCCTTAGACCATGCGGCCACCAAATCCTGTGATAATGTTATTAAAATAGAATCTTATTATCAATCCAAAAATATGCTTCTGTTATTTGTTTGAGCTAAATGCATATTTACCCTACCTAATGAGGTAGAATTAGTAAGAAGTTCAACCACATTTGATTGAAGAGAAAATGAGGAATCATATAGGAAAAACTACCTAGGTACACCTGTTGAGGATGTGAACACTAACCTCCCCATCACTGACAAACCTCTGTCGTGTGACCACCCATGTGGGTAATATGGATATTTATTTCAAGGTACACTCAAATTAAACAAGAACACAGACTATTCTACTCAATATGTAGGTCTCTTAGCTATAAATACAATGCTAAAATACTAAATAAAATTGTTTATAAAAATTGAGTGTGTATGCAAAATAATCAAGTTAATCTCACTATGTAATACATTTTGGCTCTAATATTATTAAAAAATATACAGATTGTGAAAAAGAGATATTTAGTCATCTTCACCAAATCATATAATTTTATACCACCAAAGTGTTATTACATTATTAGAATTTGAACCGAAAAGAGCCATGAAAACAGCAAAATGTAGAAATGTTAAGTGTTTCTTAAAATTCTGTGTTGTCTTGGAGATATGTGCAAAACTAATTTTCACAAAATGTGGATTTTGGCTGGTTCGTGTGAAATTAACTTTGATTTGAAAAGTACAGCATCTTTTTACTGTGCTGTTTTCTACCCTTCAAATAACTATGTGTTTTAAGATATGGAATTGAACTCAAAATAATGCGAAATTTAAAAAGGAATAAGTTTATGAGGCTAATAATATGTGTTTGAGGAGCTCTGCTCTGATGTAGTGTTTATTAAAATATTACTGACCTACCTGGTATATTACTACGTGCAAATGGTTGCCATTATGTGGAATTACGCGTGCTAGAAGCTGCCACAACGTTATGCCGAAAGAATATACATCAGACATTGTAGACGGCTTGTCACCCTTCAATATTTGAGGATCTGTGTAGACTACTGTGTTCTGAAGGATAAAATGTCACAATTAAAATTTACAAAAGTATTGAACTTTTTTATAGTTGAATGGACAGGGTTTGTCACACAAAATGGACAGCTTTTCAGTTAAATTCCTTTGAAAGCCAACCACAATTAGTGTCAATTACTGCAAATATACATACACAAAGAAAGCACACTTTATAATTTATTCGATAATTTCAAAAAAGCCATATTTTCACAAATGTAAAGTTTACAGGAGAGACAAAACATCTCTAATAAAAGATAACTATATAAATACTGTATGGACTTTTAGTAAGGAGTGCTCAGAGATCTATACTAAATCTTAATGAAAGTGGCATTTTACATGGAATTCTATAGTACCAGTAGTATTCAAAAATATAAAAAGGTGGATTTAGTGGAAGTAAAAATATTGCTTTTTCAAAATGACTGATTTAATTAAATAACATTATTCTTGAAGTAGGAGAGAAGGATATAATGTAATTTAGAAAAAAGAAAAAAAATCGATCGCCATTTATTTATTTGTATTGTGTATTGAAACAGAAAAAGAGGGTAGTTTTGTTTAACACAAGCCATAATGGGTGTGTAGAAACTGAGACCATGGCCCGATTTTAATTACCTAGAGAGTATCAAAAAATTACCTATAAAATTACCTTATAGTTCTAAAAAATTGTTTAAAATGTACAAATATGATTATTTTAATTAAAACTTGACCATAATTAATTCACATGACTAAATTAAACATGCACTTTACAAATGAAAACTAAAAATATATATGCATTTAAAAACCTTTAAGGTGGAACTGAGAAAAGGTCAGTGTGTTTGCAGTTTTAAACACACGACTTTTTTTGGTCAAAAATCAAATATTGCTGCGGTAGAAATATAGAATTTAATTTTCTTCACACGGTCATATCAACAATTGTTGAATATCTGTCATGTGCATAGTGGCATTAAAACCCTTTTAAATGAAGAGAAAAAGTTTTCATGGTATTCCAGGACACCCTTGAAAGAGATTCAACAACTGTTGAGGTCATCATGTGAAGAAAATTAACCTATGTTTGTATAGAAGCAATATTTGATTTATTTTGAGCAAAAAAAAAGTTTTGATTCAAAAACTGCAGAAACAATTACCTTTTCTTACGTTCTCTGCATCCCACCTTAACAACTAAACTCTTGCATTTTGATAAATATGGTCTTGATTTACAAATATCAGTTTCAGAATAAATAGTTATCCCCTCTGAAAGCAATCGTTTCCAGCTTAGTTGCTGTATCTCACCAGAAATGTTTGTTTTCAACCATACCAGAAGATATCCTGTACAAAGTTTATGGCCTACATTATACTCTTATTCTGACAACCTTATGATTAAACAAATTATGTTAGAGTATTTATGCATTTATAAAGTATCAATAATATTTAAAAAATATAAGCATATTTATTCAACATACATGCTTAAAAATTGTTCAAAAATGATGATAAATGACCCATGATGAACGCAAACTAAGAAAATATTACCTTAAAATCCAAACGACCAAAAATGACTTATAAAAATGTGTTTCCAACGGGATCATGAACAGAAATTGCATTGTCTGAGATGTACCAAAGATGACATGTTATCAAAATACAGGCCCTGGTGATGAGATTTTTAGCTCAATTACTCTTTATTTTATTTTTATTTTTTTACAAAACCTCTTTTACAAGTTTCAAGAAAGAAAGAAAGAACTACCTTAAAATGTTTTCCATCCAAAACATAAGATGCCTACTAGCTCTCAAAGTCAAGTCAAATCGCTTAAAAGTGTTGTCACTGAACAGTTTATTTTCAAACAATATTTATTAATGAGTCTGGCTGGTTTTATGAGTAACAAACAAGAAATTATACTTTTTGTTAAGAAAATTTAAATATTAAAAATTACTTTTTCAAGATGTAATAAACAAAAATAGGGCAAACATAATGAGTGACCTCGCTTGAAAATTAAGAGAAGACATTAATTACCATTTTATTACTACTCTTACACCTAACTGATTAAGATATAAATGTTTCAAATCACAATTTTATTTACCACATTGGGGGGCTGAGTCAAACCATGTTCCTCTCCAAATTTCTGTGAGCTTCCAAAGTCACAAAGCTTGCATGTTTGATTGGAAATATTAACCAGAATATTTTGTGGTTTGATATCCAGATGAAGTACCTTATTTTTGTGACAATATTCTATAGCTCGAGCAATTTGATGTGCATACCTGTGAACATAGTTTTTTTAGCACCGCGTCTTACTACCTGTTTGGGTTATTAAGTACAAATTACACTAATGGGTTAGGAATTGGGAAGGTTGACTTTAGAGGAAGTGAACCTGCATTTGTGTGGAGGGAGAGTGAAAAATCATTTAAGGAACCCCCCCCCCACCCCCCCAGTTCAGCTGACCGAGATTCAAACCTTGATCTCCCCATCCTTGACAGTATAACTCAACACAAAACTAGCGCATTAGCTAACTACGCCACCGAGGCAGGTAAACATACAATTAATTGGTTAATTAGCTCCATCAGTGGGCATGCGAACTAACATCAAGCTCATCTAGTCTGGTTCGTGGATAGTGGGGAGTTCTATCTCTGCCGAGGGCTTGAAGATAAGTTTTTCACCCTCTTTCTGTGTGAATGTAAATACATTTAATCTCAAATGTGCCTTTCTCATCCCAATCCCATTAGTATAAACAAAATTAATTCTCATTACCCATCCAGGGTATTATTATTATTATTACTATTATTATTAGCACCGCATCTTACTACCCGTTCAGTTTATACACACTTACGCTAATGTGTAATGGTAGGAATTGCGAGATGAAATGGAGGACCTACAGTTTAACGTGGGATCCGAACCAAGGTGGAGGCCTGGCATTCCCCACATTCACAAGATGTCTTGTGAGAGGTGAAGGAAGGGTTTGGTAATCAGATAAATCTGTGCTGGGACCGAGGATTGAACCCCGGACTCCAGCACAGAAGTCTGACACCTTAACCCTAGACCACCAAGGCTATACCTATTTTATTTACAATAATGGGGTAGGGGTGAGCTTGTGGGGTAGAGATGGTTATAATTTAGAAGAGATGTACCTGAATGAAGAAAGAGTGAGAGATTATTAAGGAAAAAACAGTTGTGTCTTACTACCCATCTGGGCTATAATTTAATAATCCTAATTAAGTTGGGATAGGGAAGATAAAATTTAGAATAAATATAACTACATAAATTGTGTGAAGGTAGCATGGAAAATTGCCAAACAACCTCAGTACACCAGACCAGAATTCAAATATCTAACTCCATGTCACCGGCAAACTTTATTATATAAAGCTGACATTTAGTCTGCATGCGCTCCGATGTGAGCATTTCCGTAGTTAAATGTTGAATAGGTAGTGTGCGATTCAAACAAATAGGTTAATAATTGGATCCACTAAAGAATGATTGAAGTCAAATTATTTTATTATTAATTATAAATTTCATTTTGTTGAATAATATATAAAACTTGTATGGAAAAATGTAATATTGTTGTGAAAGCTTACTTAAGTTGAAGATTTGTATCCAATGTAAAATGAGGATCTTGGATGAGATGTTGTAAGTTCTGTTTTCCGTGCAGCTCCATGAATACCAGTCCGTGGCATTGCTCCATACAAATTAATTTAAATATATTCACAATATTTGGGTGAGAGAAAGAAAGAGCATTAGCTTCGTTAAGAAGAGCAGTATTTGAGCAGGAAGATCGATTCTTGGGAAATATTTTCACGGCAACTTTGGAACCTAGAGGCAGCATGATAAAAAAATAATTGACACACACACACAGGCAACTACAAATTAAGTATGGGGTGATAATGGATATTATTTTTACTAAGATAATTCTCTACAAGACTATAAAAATAAGGGTCTAAAATGTATCCATAGTAAAGCTTTAAAAACAAGTTTGGATGGTTCTTGTCACTGAATCTCGAGCTAGAACAGTGGAGTGACTACTCACAATTGGGGCCAAGTTGAAAAAAATGTGTGTTGCGAAGGATCCCATGTGTTCAGAAACCACTATCTCAATACAAGCTTAGCAAGCAAGGTGGTTCTGATTATTATACAACCTAGAATTTTTTTTAATATTCAATGCCTCAAGAAGCTACTTAAAAGGAGTTTACTCAACTTTTCTTTCCCATCTTTTTTCCCCTTAAAATGTTTCCTCTACTTTCTGTCACCTAATTTACCATGCAACCAAAATACTTTTGACTCTGGGGAAGGCGCTAATGCTAATCACTAAAACACTTCATCAAAGTCTTTGGAACTGTGGACTCAGATCAATATTTGCTACTTGTAAATGAACCTATTCTAGGGTTTTGACTCAGATTCAAACAAAATTTGGGTGAGATGAACACAGTTCAAGTTCCTGATAAGAACACACACTTTAACATTGTATCGTTTAGCTATTTTTGTCTTGATTTTGATTGATTTTATTATATTATTTCAACTAACAAAATTAGCTCAATAATAAAATGCTATTTTTATTTGGAGAATAGAAAATGAATCTTCAACATAATAGTTTTTGTGAGTCAAACTGATTCTGCTTCAGCTTATAAGTCAATTCAAATTGAAACAAACCTCATACAAACAGTATGTTGCCAATCAGTTAATTTTTTTTACATACATTAATGTTTCTAGCCTATGTACTGGGTCAGTTTTTTATTAAAGTCATATATTTTTCACTGCTGGCTTCCTAGGGCTGTCATAGCTTCATATGCCTTATAATATACATTAAGACTAGGACAAGCACAACATCCTGTCCCCAGCCATTAATTTATCAATAGAAAGGGTAAACACATATTTTAACCCATGATAAATTTTTCGACTATGCTGGGAATCAAACCCAAGAACCTTAGCTCAGTAGGCAGACACACTACCGACTGAACTGAGGTGTCGGATTGTCAATCAGCTACTCAAGATTAAAAACTAGTTTGTCTGTGGATGTTTTAATGTTCTTGAAAACTAGATGAGTATGAAGGGGCCTACCTTTATACTGAGCTTTCACAACAATACCAAAACTACCTCTCCCAAGTATTGTCCATCTATTTCTTGATTGAACACCATGATGTAACAGACTCCCCCTTTTCGGAGTATCCACAGATGGCTCCTGTAAATATGTTGTGCTATCTTCATGTTCCTTTTCAGTGCTTAAAATAACTTCATTTCCAAGGGTTGATGATGCAACCAAATTCTCGTTAAAATGTAATTTTGGTATGTTGTAAAAAATTGCTAGTGGTGAAACACTTAATAAAGGACTTTTGGCGACTCTCTTGCTTTTTGTGAAGGAATCGTGGAATTTACCTGCAAGACTATATTAAAATAAACCAGTAAAACCATTTGCACATAAAACATTACTTAAATTTTAAACTTCGTAATAAGTCATAACAGTCATTCCAAACATTAGACTTAATACACACCAAACAAATTAAGAAAAATTATATCTGATGCGGCACAACTAAAAAGCATGAAACACTGAAAATTAAAGTAGGTTTCCATATAACTCTGCCCTATATTTGTTACTAGCTATAAGACCACTAACTAGTTTTAAATTTCAATTTTGATGAGCCTCTCAGTGAATTTAGTCTACATTGCCTCATTGTGGAGTAAAGATAGTTTTTAATGCGTCCAAGCATTGAAAAACTTCTTTCTGCGGTAGCTGATGTAACTGGTATCACTATCAGAGTTTTCAAAATCTCTTCAGTGTGTGCTCCAAGAACATTTTATTTTTATTATGTTAACTTAGTGTGAACATTGTATCTTGCTTCAATAAGATTTTTACATAATCCAAAAGTTTTACTATATTATTTGGGGGGGGGGGGGGGGGGTAAATGGGACTTTTACCCCCTTCAAAAAAAAAATTGGGGGAAGGGGTAAAATTACCCCCGTTCCTGCCACCTGTTGAAACTCATTTAACGATTGAGATTATTCATGTTATATGGAGATATATTTTGAAAAGTTCTAGCTTAGGCATACCCAAAATAAAACAATGTTTTCAAATCGAATGTTTAGTGAAATTAGATAATTCAATTGGGCCGCTGAAGTTCAACTGACAAGTAATAAATACACAATGCTAGAATAAATCAAAATAGCTACTACAGTGATCTTTTAAAGTTTACCTTGGTGATTCAAATTTTGTTCTGAGAGTATCAGGGGTTTTCAGATTAACATTTGTTTCTCGCAAACGAACCAAATTAAGTCTATTTTTAGGAGAACTGTAAAATTTAGAAATATTTTGGGGGCTTGCTGGAGCTAACATATTTGCCTTTGAAGCCATAGGGAATTCTAAAGTTACATTTGAAAACTAAGATAAATTAGTTATGCTGTACACCTAATATCCCGGTCTTACATTAGTCTCAATTTAATGAGTGATAATCCACATTATTTAAAGTAATCTATAATTTAATATTACATTCGCCCAAATTACTTCATGAAAATCCCGCAAAAAATTGAGTGTTTAAATTAAAATGACAAACTTAGCATTTTAAATCATAAAATTAGTCTTGAGAAAGATAGTTAATATAATAGATAGAATACCTATTCGGTTTAACATTGATTCTATCTATCTAAAGTGATAGCTACAGATCGTATTATTACAATAATTTAAGATGGGATTACATTCACTTAAAGTGGCAAACTTAACTAATTTGAACGTCATTTAAGAAGGAAATAAATCATCAGAGATTGTTAGGATAATCAAATCTCGCACAAGAAATAGTTTTAATTATTGTAACGTGAATTGGACACTACTCCTAATTCCCTCCCGCCGATATCTAATGGCCATTTTATCTATGTACTATTTCATTTTGTCTTTCTATTTTTTTAAAGTTAGTGTCTACTATCAGACTATGTGGTAGGCTGTAAAGGCGTGGCAGCTTGTGAGTAAGGGCGTTTTCTTGAGAGAAAAAAAAGTAGGTATAATACTGCTTATCTAATACCAAGCTTATACAATCCTGTATTAAACTTACAAACAAAACTTTAAAAGTATAAGGTTGACAAACGTTATAAAAGTATAAAAACTCACAAACGCACTTGGTTCGAAGTTAAAGACTGTCCATCGTTAAATCCACCCTCACCAGTAATATATATAGATTCTTAATACTATATACTATATCGTGCACTATACATACTATATACTATAAGAATTACTTTAATAGTAAGTATATGGTTTGAAAGAAAAAATATAATCCACTATTTTGGTCTGAAATTAGTTTTTATATTACTAGTTATGTCATCTCGCTAATCATCTAATGTTGAATAGACAACATGGCCAAAGCATTTAATCTATCTTCACTAATGGTGTTTCTTAAATATGATTTGATTAACATCAGACATGAGAAACAACACTCACTCATTTCCTAAGTAGCCATACAAATAGTTACAAGACTTTTTAACGCTTTTGTAATTTATTTTGATGTACCATCTAATCAAAAAAAAGTTATAAAACTAAATGTTTTCAAGCAGACAGCCATATTTTATTCTGTTTCTGACGTCGAGTAAAAAACTTCAAGATCTGTCATAAAATGATAGTTATAAATAATTGAAAATGCACAGAAAACTGGTTAGTATCATCTACCGGAAAACAGATTTATTTTTGTTCATTAAGAAGTCTGGGCTGCAATATCTTTATCTCTTTTTAATACAAACCAATCTTTTATTTGAAATACAAATTACTTTATAACAAACTTTCTTTACCAATAAATTTAAGTTATCATCAATATTAATTTGATAGTTACCTTTTTATAGGCGTCCTTCTGGGAGCATATCAATTCTTTCCTCTTGTCCATCGAACGCATAGGGTATCTTATTTCTCATTTAGACTATTGCCTTTTTAAAGTCGTTTATAGCAGCATGACTGCTCACAGGATCAGTTCACATACTTGTAAACAATTAAATAACATATGAACGTGAACCATTATTTTTGAGTAAAAATTTATTCAAAGTAAGAAAGTTCTATTCTCAAGCCAGATAACAACTCATCCGCCAGTGTTACCGTTTCCAAGCCATACATTTTTGGAACGGCTGTTTGTTTATTTTCAGAACATTTCAAAATATCGAATTTGTAAGTGAAGTTTGTATTTTCCTGGAATGAAAATTTCAAATATTTTGTGAGTGTAAAGATAATTTTTAGCTGCATACATGCTCTAAAGCCACTCCTCTCTGGAGAATGGAAGAAAGAGGTGGCAATTTCAAGTCATACCTACCTCACCGCATAACAGCAGCTCCAATATATGGCTGCATGATCAGTTTGTTGAATTATGTACCACGGACTTGGACAAGTGGAGTCCACATAAAATGGTAAAATGTGTCCACGCAGTGACTTCAGGTTGGATTGGCAGCCACCCTATTACGCATCCAGAGCTTAACTCTGCGGCCATCCATCCTTCAACTAAAGAGTGGTGACGAGCACATGTTACCGTTACTGGTAGGTACGCTTATGTCTCGCATTGATGTGATTATTGTTTTACTACTTCCTTCAATACATTGGGAAAATTATGTAGAAAAGAAAAAAAGTCATTCATTTATGTTTTTAAATGTAATGAAATAAAATGAGTAAATTGGTATGAATCTCAAAATTTGCTTGGTTTCTTCTTTTGTTTTATTTTGCAATGGGGGTGACGCCCCACATCCTTCCTACACAAGCCACCACTGCTGTAAAGATTGGTATTCAAACAAAAATATGACTAAATCAACAAAGAAAGAAGATTGGATCAGGGGCCACGAGATCTCCCAAGCTATTTTACGGGTAAGGGGAAATCATAATCGATTTAGAACCAATGTTCTAGAGGTACCTATGCTCAAATATTTTGGGAGGAAGAAGCCCTTTACCTTCTTGAACAAAACTCTCTAATGGTCTTGGCCACAGAATCCCTTCATAAACATTTTGAGTACAAAATACCTATTAATTATTTCAGAATACACTACTGCATATTTGAAAGAGCTATAATTTTAATTATTGCCTAAAACTGTTGAGTGAATACTTAAATGTTCAAACTTCTCCACAATATTTAAATTGCACGCGTGATACTATGCAACGGTTCTAACACTTTTTGGTTTAAATGTCAGATCACCCAATCAAAAGATTAAGCAGACCTTTATGTATTAGACCTTGATATATGTAGAGAGATCATGAAACTCAATAAATTATTAAAGGATGTTTTCAAAAGGTAATAGTCTCTCTCTTACGTTTATCTATGACACATATCGTTGATTTATGTTTTGGAAAAGATTGTGAATTTTATCATTAAAAGTGTTGCAATTCTGTGTAATCTAAAACTATCCTATTTTTTTAAAATAGATATTATGTTTAGTAGAGATGATTAGGTTGAGTTAAAATAATATACATTTGTCGTAATGTAAGAGGTAGGTAATGATAAGCAATAATTTCAATAATAAGCTAAAAGCTTCAAAGAGCCCGAGGGACTTAGATGAAGTTAATGAAGATCTAAGAACAGATTCTAAAGTCTTTGACGAGGGAGAAGACAGAGAAGAAACACTCAACATCAATTCAGATGATAATCCAAGCTACAAAAATCAATTGCCATCTATTGTTATTAATAATAAAGACAGGCTTGATAACAGACATAAACCTCGCCCCCGTCAAAGAGATGAGTTTCCTATGGCAAGAGGTGGTTTTGGATCAAGGAGAGGATTCAACATTCGTGGAAGAGGTGGAGGTGGGAGTTCATATAGAAAAATGGAAAGAGAGAATGAGTTGCCTCGAAGCAAATTTCAAGAATCGTTGAGTAAAGATAGTTCATCAGAAAGTGGCTTTTCATCTTCGACCAAATATTATAATGACAACGAAAGAATTAAAAACAAATTTGGTTGGTTAATTTGTTATTTTAATACTCTTAAATTTTTGAATAATCTTTCATTTATATCGTTGACATTATTAGTGATTTCTCTAGTAGTAACTTATACAAAATCTTGTGAATGTGTGGAATGCCAGGCCGCCACCGTGGTTCGGATTCCACGTTAAAATGTAGGTCCTTTATTTCATCTCACAATCATCCTACCATTACACATTAGCATAAGTGCGTATAACCCGAACGGGTAGTAAGACGCGATGCTAATAACAATAATAATAATAATAATAATAATAATAATAATAACTTATACAAAATTAGGACTTGTATTAGTTTAGTTGTAGCATACTAAGTTTAATTCTGGGATCACTATCAATGTAACGTTACCGTAAAATAATGGTTCTCGTGTTTTTAAATGAACGTAGTTGGCTAAGAGTTGTCCAGGCGAATACTATCATGTTACTTGAGCATTAAGTGAAGGGACCACATAGGCTTACCAATCATGCTGTACTGTGAGCAACATCAACAGGGATATTTAGTATTTCATTTGTTTTTTTATGGTATGCAGACTACTTCTTCGGAAATGCTAGGCTGTATCCGAATAGTCGAGTACACTTGACTTGATGACCTTACACTTAACACGTACTTGAGATCGAACACTGTAACAGACTATTTGAACGACAAAGTATCCTTTTCACAATCTTGTGTCTGCAATGCTGCTTCTTACCAATGATCTTAGAAACTATTTTAAATGCCATCTATCAGCCCAAATTAGCATAGGCCACTTACAGATTTGTGGTGAGTTATTTTCACTGCACATGGCAAATTATCCAACACAAAACAATACAACTCTACAAAACAACCAGTACATTTAAGATACGTTATCAAAGATCACATTACTCTTCGAGCTCTCTCTCTAGCAGACGAAAAATCAAACAAATGCCGATCATATATTGCATTATCAGTGTGTCAAGGGTAACTTGCTGTCGCCCTTGGACTCAAGGGCGTGTGAGGGGTGCATTAGCACACTTCATGACTATTCGGACAGATCTGCACTTGATCATATGATTGATAACGCAACTATCAAGTGAACGTCATGGGTCGATGGCGCATGAGGTAGACGATTCAGATACAGCCCTTGTCATTGTCTCGCAAGCTCTAAACCATTGTAGCCTCTTGTTACACTTTATTATGTACATCCAGTAAGCTTATATTGCAAGTACTTGAGGCTTAATAAGCTCGCTTGGGCTTCATTTTAGTGAGAAATTTGTTTTCAAATACATATTCCAAATCCATTGTCTCTGTTTTGCTCAAGTTGCTACCTTACATGAATCCTAATCACACACTAGTTTCTTTACATTAAGTGAATGCTATGTAAAAGTTAAATTAACGTTAAGTTGAGCGTGATCCTTGCTTAACACTGAAAACTTTGTTAGGTGTAGGCTAATTTGATCATGTGGTGATTAATTAACTACTTTAAACTTGATAAGCTCATTTAAATTGTTTTTTTCCTCTTAGTTATGCAAACATCATATTATTAGGGCCTTGGTGTTCTGAACACACGGATGTGTTCGACACTTTGGTTAATTCGGCAGCACATCTTCTAAATTAATAGGCCTACTGCAGATAAAATATTAGGTTAGTGAAAATATGGGTTTTAATTTCACTTCAATTAGTAACAGCTGGACGATGAGGTTTTGTGCTTGTTCTAGGATTAATTTGATTTGCAAATCAAGTGTTGCTATAACTTGGATGTAATCACTTGTTACACAAAGTACACATTAAGTTTAATGTTCAAAATTTCAATGGATATTTGCCTTAACCTATCTAAAATTATTAAGAAATGTGCGGTCTTATCTTCTAGGCGTATATAATCCCATACAGCAAATTAGTTTTGAAAGTAGGCTTATTGCTTAATAATGCCTTAAACATAATGCTGATAGGCCTATCAGAAGGACTTTTATAGTAATAGTAATAATAATATTTTAATAGGATACAATAGATAGGCCTATATTAATATATATTAGGCCTTAAGTGTAATTTTGAACACAAAATGTAACCTACTGTAGGTAGACTATTGTAATATCACAGTAGAACCTTGTAAAATCAAACAAGGTTAAGTTGAAGTTTGTTATAATACTAAACTACATGTTTCCTCTGGCAACATGTATGTATTATCGATGTCTAAATATTTGTTGAGTACAAAATTTTGATAATTTGCTATTCTAAATGTAAAATATTGTGAAATTTCAAAGATTTAAAATTTATCTAGGCCTATTTTGTAATTTGAAATAAGATGTAACACTATGGATAAGGTGGATAAGGTGTATTTATGCCAAATAATTTGAAATAGGCTATATAATATTTTCGACACATCATCATCAAACATTGATGTTAAAAAAAATGGAATTTTTAGCAGGGAGTAGGCTTATAGCATATAACTCGAATGAGTAGTAAACCGCGGTGCTAAATAATAATAAAAAATTTATATCTGCGGCAGCTGAATCAAGGACTTGTGGAAGATAAAACCATTTACTTGTTCAGACTATATACCTATGTACTAATTATGTTAATTGTTTTAGGGATCATGGAGGTTATATTTAAAGGGAGTGTAACCACATTTATGTGAAATGAGAGTAGAAAATAATTTTGGAAAACCACCCTCAGTACACAAGACCGAGATTTGAACCTCGATCTCCTTGTCATTAGCAGTCTAGTCTACTGCGAGAGTAGCGCCTTAGGCCATGCAACCACCTAAGCGAGTAACAGTTTATTGCTTCTGTTAAATATTGTGTGATATTTTTTTTCCCCAGCATGTTGTGAAAAAATACACACAATATGTTCATTTTTTTTCTCACTTTCAGCATTGGAGAATAAAGTCTTTCTTTTAAATTCCACTTACATAATCTTTACTAAGGAAGGTTAGTAATTGAATTAGTTTTACGGTGCAGTTTTTTTTAGTTTTTTTAGCATAATTCAAATATTGATTTAAAGATTCCTTCAGTTTTGAATTAACGAGGTTCTACTCTATCATATTATTATTAGCACCGCGTCTTACTACCCGTTTGGGTTATACGCACTTACGCTGATGTGTAATGGCAGGGCGATTGTGAGATGAAATGGAGGACCTACAGTTTAACATGGAATCCAAACCATGGTGGAGGCCTGGCATTCCACACTACTCTATCATACATATTCCAATGATCTATCTAGAAAAGTTTATCAGCTGGGTGACATTATCAAGTAACCAGGCGGGGTCAGCGTAATATTTTGCAATAGTTAATGATTTGTTCACAAACATTGATTTTAGCTGGGCGGTCATTAAATCATCCGAGAGGCTCTTATGAAAACATTGTGGCCTACTACCTGTAGTGGTAGTAGGTGGGTGAGTAGGAAAATGGGGAAAAGAGGGTGTAAATAAAATCTCATCTTTTGACACTTACAAGATAATATTCAACATAATTTTGTCCCACTAATTTTATTTTTGTAATTGATTATCGTATAAGCTTACAATATCTTTATAAAGGAGCTGTTTGGATGTTATGTTTATCTTTAGATTTTGGATACATGGTTCCTGAAGACTCAAGAATTTCCAAACTTTTGCGGAGACTCTGCAGGGAAGATGATTCAGAAAAATCAATATCTCTTTGCAAACAACTGCAGGTACTAATAGTTTATTTTAAAGAGTTGATAACTAAACTTTTCAAACACTAATGTTATGTATACTCTGTTTACCTTGAAAGGTAGCAGTTTTATCCAAACAAATTTTACTATGGCCCTATCTTATAAACCACACCATAGTGGAAATGTGCAAGATAAACTCGCTACCTTTCAAGGTAAACAAAGGGTACATACAAACCCAGAATGACCTAATCCTAATATTATTTGAGCCCTGCTTCTTACAGCCCATTCGAGTTATACAGAACTAATTACACTAATGAGTTTGGGATCAGAAAGGTTGAATTTAAAGGGATTATACACACATAGTAATAATACACAATAATAATTATTATTATTTTTACTATTCTTGGTTACGTTTATGTATATCTGTTTACAAAATAAAAACTTAATTTATTTTGGTCTTTCAATCAATTAAGGAAAAAAATCAATCATTACAGTAATCCTCAGGGAGGTATTATTAGAAGCATTTATTAACACTTTGATGATATAGAAATTACTAAGAAAATAATAACTATTTCCACATAAGTTAACATTAAGTGACTTTCAACTAATGTATCTTTGCATTAATGATCATCTGCTAGCTGTCAGTGAGTTACCACCTATTCAACTATGGACTGACTTGAAGTTTTAAATGTAGCATTGATAAAGTAAGTGAAATATGCTCATCAGTAGTGAAATATTAAAATTGCACATTTGTTTGAGTTTTACTTGCTATGAGGTAATTTAAAATAGTAATAGACACACTCCACCCTTCCCCTAATAACCCATGTCATTATAGCCCTCGGCCGCCACTCATAGCTAGTGGTTTAGTTTTTACTACACTGTCTTGTTACCTGCCAAGAATATCCACATTTAATTATGCTAACAAGGTAAGGATCAAGAATTTCACAGACTAAGTTTGGTTTGGAAGGCTCTAGCATGGTCATATAACTGTGTAATGATTTGACCTTTTTCCTGAAGTTGAACTTTAAGTAAATTAAGATGCTGGGTACTAACAACAACAAAAAGTTAAATCTATCAACCAAGACTTGTCATTAACTTCTTTGGCAGAACAATTTTTTATAGCCATAAATATTTCAATAGTCTTTCAGTTCAAAAAATTGTTTTAAAACTGTGCCCCGACTCAACCATCTAACTTTGGAATGATACAGTAATTCTTTATATTCAAAGTGGCAAACCAAATTCCAAACTCAAAATACACCACGAGCACAGATAAAGTCTGTAATTGCGAGTCACATTTCTATTTTACTTATATATTTAGGCGTGGGCCTGTTCAAAGGCTCTCGCAGGTTTGACACCCCTGATCTAAGCCTTATCATGTCTTTAATTAGCAAATTAGTTAATAACAAATAAAGCAGAGGGCATTTAACTCTGTTAGAGTGATGATTCCCAAGTTTTGAATAGTTATTATACTGTACCCTTTTAAAAAAAAATCTTTATTATTGCATTTAATTTGTCCAGGAGTCCTTAATGGTTCAAGAAAATGGTCGCTACATCCGTCGCTCTCTTGACTTGATCGCAGAGTCTTTGCTGGACATGCTGCACAGTGGACCTGGTCCTGAAGTCAAGTATCAAGCAGCACAGTGTTTGGGGCGAGTGGGCTATGTTCTAGAGCAAGACTTCAAGCGGTGGGTCTTTCCTATAACTCTCCTAATTATTATCGGACAAATGATTCTACACCATGGTCATAATGTTGCTTTTAACACAATTAGTCCACTACCAACCAACCTCAGTAGCTGGTCCAGGTCCTGAAGAATAAAAACAAAGTCCTCGGAGGTCGTAAAATATACTTTAGGGATCCATTGTTCACTCCAAGCTCATTCCTGGACAATAATTAGTAATGATATTATCACATGTCTGCACGAGAGGGAATATAGAATGAGTGTTAAGTTTATCTAGTCATATTTGCCAGTGATGTGAAGGTCAGATTTCAAATCCTGACCAGGTGTGGGACAAGTTCACAAAAAGTCATTATAACTAGTAATTGATTAATAATTTAAATGAAACCATGTTATCGTTAATTTAGATAAAAAAAAGTACTTTTTAACCTGGATTTTATATTTACAGGAACATTGTTGGTGGACCAGATTTTTACTTATTTATTAGTATTATTTTGTAGCTATTAATATTACATTATCACAACTGGTGAATGTGTGGAATGCCAGGCCTCCACCGTGGTTCGGATTCCACGTTAAACTGTAGGTCCTCCATTTCTTCTCACAGTGACCCTACCATTACACATTAGCGTAAGTGCGTACAACCTGAACGGGTAGTAAGACGCTGTGCTAATAGTAATAATATTACATAATATTAAAATTGACATCAGCAGATCAAATGAACTTTCATATTAATGTCTAATTTTCATAGGAAGGGCCTTATCTGTCAGCTAGAAAAGTTACAAGATATTATTTCATGTATTAACACGTTGAGTGAGTCATGTAATCTGCAACTCTCACTTTTGATGGAATACATATCATCTAAAAGATAACAAAAATAATATATGTTTAAAAATAAGCTGACCCAATGGCTAAATAATTTTATAATAAAGGAAATTGATAAAACTAAAGAAATAGGAAAAAATAAACCATTAAGATTAAATTTGATGAAGAAAACCCATTTAGGGAAAGAGGAAAAATGTTGGAAGAATCCACTGCGCAAAGATGGCATGTTATTCCTTTCTTCTGTCTTCTATAGTAGAAGTAGTCCCACACATTTTAACACAAATAGAATCATATTTCGGCATTATTGGCTATATCAAACACAAAGAAGAAAGAACAGAGTACAAACACCCCTCCCCACCTCTCGCTCCCCCCTTTGTTGTTAACTGTTGTGGGCCTTGATCTTGTCAGGATGTGTTGTGGCCAAGGATTGGGTGGGAGGGGGGATATATTATTTGTGGGCTCATGACTGGCGCTCAACTTGGATTCTATGGTTTTTATTAATAGTACTATGTCTATTACAAAATTGATATTGATAGTGATATTGGAAATATAAAAGAACTTGAAAGACCATATGAAAGATTGTGACAGAACGAAGTATTGCAAGGAATAACCAATGGCCTCTCTGACCTCTAGGTGATCCTACACTGTTCCTAAACCCCGGTACTCTTGGCTCGAGTTGTAGCCCTAATATACAAGTAATGATAAGCTCGGCAGAGTGACTCAATGGTGATTAGTCATGCTCAATAGCTGGACAAACCACTCTTTTTCTGCCGCCTGGTTTGGTTTTACCCTCTGGAATGCTGACACCTTTTATGTGGTCAACGCCTCCATTCTATTTGTTTATTAGCTAATCCTAAACCCGTGCAGTACTTGTTTTGTCATTCACGATCCAAAACACTACATTAATATACAAACATGCCTCCCAATTTAAGCTGTATGGTTACAATATTATTATTTCATAACATATTCTTAGATTATAAGATAACCGACCTTAATTAGAGCTGTTTTAATGATTGTTCAGGTATATGGATTGGATCTTCACAAAATATTCCGAGGAAAGGAATGATGAAGTGCGGATGCTTCTAATGAAAGCTTTGTTAGAAACCCTACAATTGGAAGCAGAGTCTCCTAAATTGGAAGAGTTTTCCACAGTAAGTCTTATTATGTTATAAATAAATCATAAAATTGATAAAATTCCTTTGGAATGATGCAAACTTTTGTTGATGTTGTTAATTTATAATAATAATATTTGGTTATAACATTTGTCTATACAAACCGATCTATATTAGAACTTGTTTCAATTTTAGTTTGTTATTTCATCAGAAAGAGCTTTTCTCTCTGTTTATACTCATCATTGTGAACTTGTACTTTGAGAACTCATTCCCAAATTGCATATTTTGGAGCTTTTGTTCTCTCTCTCTCTAATTTCAGGTATACTTTTCACTCATAATTTTCCTATTACTTTATTTTTTAACCTTATAAATCCTTTATAAAACCGAGACATAAATAAAAAATACACATATTTCTTGATATATTAATTTAAAACTGTTAATCTTTTTATAGGATTTTGAGTAATTCACATTTAAAACATATTTTCATAAATTGTATTTACAATTAAGATTATATATCACAGAGGCTAAAGGAAATGCATTACTCCAAAGCATAACTTTTTTTTTCTCTTCACTACTTTTGGAGATATTCAGATGTTTATGAGTTTAAAATGATCATTTCTGCCAAAACTGAGCCTCTGCATTAATTTACATTTATAAGAATTTACAAATCCTCATTACCTAGTAAATGATAATAGTAATTTTCGCAGCCTACCTTTGAACTCACTTTAAAATAAATATATCAGTGGGTTCATGGTTTATGTAATACCAGCAAAAGACTTTTTTCTAACTGCTTTTTTCTGGTGGTTTCCAAGTAATTTTGTTTAAATCCACTATTTTTATTAAATATGTTTTTTAATGAATTGAGTCTTATATATGAGTGCTGAATTTTCTCCATGTTACAGGCACTGATGAAACAACTTCAATCTGCTCTTGAGTATACAGAACATCCAGAAATGTTAATGGGGACTGTGGATGTTATTATTGCTCTGCAAGAAATATATCCATGCACTTTCACTCAATATTTTAGGGTAGTTATAATGTACATTATTTATTAAATTGTAAAATATTAATTATAAAGGACAACGTTTGAGTGGTCAAATTTAAAAACCAGGGGTGTGCGAAGCTTCGAAACTTTGACTTGGTTCCGTAACAAATGTCAATTTCAACTTCGCTTCAAACAAAATTTCGGCTTCAGCAATTACAATGCTTTTCCAATCATAATACTGACTGCTAAAATACTCAATCTGTGAGCTGTTTTTATATATATTACAATTAAAATATATATTTTTTTTTTTTACAAATTAATATTCATATGGAAAAACTGAAGCAATTGACTTTTAAGTTGTAGTGATAACTTAATTTATTGTATTAATATGAAATACTACAAACAATTGTTCAATGAAACAATTTCAAGTCATTTTATTGAATAAAGTTACATATAAATAACCACAGTAAAATATTTTTTCAATCATAAAACAACTGATTAAAAATATTCAAAATTTGATTTGGCTTCGAGAATTTTCATGTATTCTATTTGAGTTTGCTTCGAATTGAAGTGGATTTTGCACACATCTATTAAATATCTTATTAATTTATTTGCAGTAGCATTAGAAAACCATTTAGTGCAACAAGATTATCAATGTACCAAAAGTTGTTTATGATGATACAAATTTATATCAAATATTTATTTTGGTTGCTTTATTCAGGATACTGTGGACATTTTGGTTGGTTGGCACATAGATGGCAGCCAGCCTCCTACAGTAATGCGTCATGCCTCTCGCAGTCTTCAGAAACTTCGCAGCTACTGGATTGCTGACCTACAATTTTCAGTTACACTGCTGTCCCAATTCGTTGAGGACATGGAAGTGTGCATGGACGACTTGGAGAAAACCATTGATCGGTCAAGCTCACCTGGTGGTGACTTACCTCTGCCTCAGGATACAGTGACCAGACTCACCAAGCTAATCACCGTGTTCAATACCGTTGTCAAAATACTCGGCCAGAATCTGAACCCTTCTCTTTCCCTGACTGTTGGCTGGACTTTCCTCACTGAGTGCTTCACCAAGATACTGACCACTGTCATTAAAGCTCTGAGCCATGTCTTATGGGAGGATCTCATCATTGTTGCCAATGAGTGTAGCTGTTTGCTTTTGGCATACCTGCAGTCAAGAACTTCAGTGGCCAACGGTCATCTTTATGATCTCATCAACATGCAATTAGATTTGGTGGAGCAGTTAAGCGATTGTGCTCTAATTTCCATGCTTCGTCTTATCGGGAAGGTAAATCTACAAGCATATCTTTAACATAGTTGACATTTTGTTTTTACTGGTATATTATTCATATTTTATACTCGTCTGTTAAAAATACTTCTGGTGTTTTGTCCAGGCTGTGAGAGAAGTGAGTGCGAATCTCCCCTTAGAGTTGGTGCAGAAATTACTTGGTCCAAGTTCTGCTATGCTGAGTCTGCGATTCTCTCCCTCTGTAGCCGTCCAGGATGAAGTAGTTGCAGTCTATCATTGTCTTCTAAATCTCAAGAATATCCCACTACTTCAGGAAGCTTACAGGTAGAACGACACGTCTTTTATAAATACAGGATATTATTAAAGCAATTCATACACTATTTCATATATTAAACCTGACCTTATCAAGTTTTTTAAAATAGACTACATAAGAGTATGGTATATAAAAACAACAGGTTGGAATTCAATCTAGAAAACTGAGATTAACAGCCGGGTGAGGGGTGTGGTTGTTGTGATAATCACATCACACGCTCTATCCACAAATGTTGGCACTGTTATCACAAACGATGACGGCCGCCCTGTTGCTATAGCTCGATTGGGGGCTCACGGAAAAAGATTGAAATTGTAAATGTTCAGGATTTGAAAGAGTGACATATAGTAAACATAGAGGCTATTTCTCATAATGAGGTCACTTAAAGTGTGATTCTTAGATTTATTGCCATAACTTCTTTTATGTTGAGTACCCAGAAAACCAAATGTGTAACCTCAAATCAATGTGGTAATTGCTATACATATTATATTTTGTTTGTTCCAGATATGTTTTAGGTGACCTTGAGATAGCATATAAATTGGTGGTGTCATCTGTCGATGAACTATGTACACAAAACCCACATCAGAGCACCCAATATAGGGTGTGCGATGCTGAACTGGTCATTATGATTCATTTAAGAGCTCTTGCTGACCTAGGTAATTTTTACTAATTGGTTTTGTTAAAAGTTTGATCTTTTGTTTCATTTTATTCTGTATATTACTTAATACATAGCTCTAAGTTCCCAAATAGTAGTATACATTTTTTATTTATTTTTATTATTACTGCTCTGAATAATTTAAAAAAATAATTCAATATGTGAGGAATAAATTAGTTCCACCTTCATTAAATGTATGTTTGAAAGTTGTTATGAACACTTTTGAGGCTGTGCAGTTATTTGAGGTCAAGGGGTAGCTAGAATAAATAAGTATTTATGATCGGTGTTGTCCCTGCCATGTACCTGAACCATGACCATGGTTTTTGACTAATTGTTGATGATTTCCAAATGAAAATTTTAGATGTAGTGAGATCAAGTGATTCATATTTAAATGTCTTACTATTACCTATTTCCTTTTTCTCCCGTTTGTGTTTTTTGGTTTCCTATTTTAGGAAGTTGTGTTGCATGTTTCACACTCCCTCTTGATGAGTTCTGGTAAAATGAAACTTAGGTCAGGGAATTGGCCGATACCGGTTGATTTTCTTCGAGAAGCAATCATTACTTTGTCCAATGGTATCAATGTAAAGTATGAACTGTGTTCTTCTTTACATTGTGTAGGCCTTATTGTTTGTTCCCTTTTATATATTTCTATCCATCTCTCCTGTACCTTTTTCCAAATCTATAACAAAATAATACCCGCCTCGGTGGCGTAGTTGACTAACACGCTTGTCGTGTTGAGCTCGACTGCTGAGGACGGGGAGATCGAGGTTTGAATCTCGGTCGGGTGAACTGGGGGTGGTTTTTCCTAAATGGTTTTCCACTCTCCCTCCACGCAAATGCGGGTTCATTTCCTCTAATTCAACCTTCCCAATTCCTAATCCATTAGAGTAATTAGTACTTAAAGCGTATAACCCGAACGGGTAGTAAGACATGGTGCTAAGTCTTATTAAATTATAACAAAATATTCATCATAAATAATTTTTCATTGTGACCATTATTAGTGTCATTTTATCACTGTGCCTAATATTAGAAAATTGTAAATGTATTCTAAATGTTCTTTCACTCCTTTGTCTTCTAATTGATCATTCACAAATTAAACATGGCCATTTTATTTTAGAAATTTTTTCTCTGACCAACATTTTAAAGTTTTTCAACCATATTGTGGTAGGAAACATAAATAAAGAACATACATTTAATGTGATTGAAGTTACTTATGTTGAAGAAACAGAATCGAGAAATAGAGGTTAAAATTAAGTATTTGAATGAATAAAAACAGGAATTGTGACATTTCTAATAATAATCTGTGTGCTAATAATTCAAGTCTAAATTGTAAAGTTTTAATCAAATGTGGACAAGCACCATATATCTTGTTTAATAAATGTTATTTCCAACAGCTAATGCAAGTAACTCCATCATTGGCATGTGGGCACTAAAGCCGAGCATACTCGAGCTGTTGGCTGTCAAACTCCTTCCTTATCACTCACAGTTGGCCGATTTTAGTCCTGTCTTACAGTACACTCTTTTCTATCTACTCTACAGCCACTGTTCCAGGTACTACTACTCACTTCTAACTTCATTTTATTACATGCATAATGGTGTTAAAATCTGCAGTATCAATTTCTTATAAGTAAAGACTAGTGTAAATTATTCTCTCAAACATAAAAATAATACAAAAAAGGTAAGTTCTAGTGAGATTAAAAACAACCTTGTGTAAAACTACCCCACTGCACCTTGCCTGAGATCAAACCTGGTATCCTGGTATAGAGCGAAGCATGCACCCTCACTCTTGCTAGTCCCAATAATAGCAGTAAAGGATAGATACCTTTACCAACTACAATAATATGCCTTGGTATAGTTGGACATGTTAATTGGTAAGAGTTATATTTTTGTGGTAAATAAGGGTGTGTAAACACTGTTTTTTTTATTTGAAGACAAATTGAATAATATAAAATATTCCCAAAGCTGAATGGAAGTTCTAATATTATTTTTATGGTCTCATATTGTAACGTTCTGGAATTACGTTACCGCGATGGGTGCCTATTGACGAATTATAATTAATACACTTTTCATTTTGACATTTTTTTTATTTTTTTTTTATTGCTGAATTAGTTTAATTAATGCGAAAATAGATCATGTCGAAATATATACGCGGGCTAGCGCGGACAGGTGTTGCTAGACGCCAAGTGAGTTCTCTCCCAACTCCCAACTAACCAACTAAACACTGACAACTGCCTTTACGTTGCACCATCCTTTGTATATATTCCTCGGTCATGGAAGCTTCGAGAAGGTTTAGTTTAGAAAAACAAAATACAAGACAAAAACATCTCTGTGCTACTCGAAGCTTCGAGAGCCGGAAAAAGACTCAAGTTACATTTTAAAATCTCTCTTCGAACCATCGAGAAGAGGAAGTTATTATTTGAAAAATATATATTGTCAAACTGACTTGGCTGGTGTCACGTGCGTGACGTCACTGTTCAGTGGCTTTTGCCTTCTTAGAAGAAGAAGTGCTTTAGGCGCCATTTAATATACTACATAATTTAAATGAAATAAGATATGTTTATAAAATTAGGACGATATTCTTGTCAATGCTTTCACATACTTTTCAGGGCAAATCAGTTACATTACAATACCCCCCAAAGTGTATCTGAAAGTAGAGACTTTGTCGTATACTTTTTGATACGCTTTGCTAAAAAAAAATAAAAGACAAGAAAAGACGACATGATCATTTTTCGCACACCCTGTATAAAGTTTCACAAATAACAATATTTTGAAACATCCTGTATAAAATTTCACAAATTGGATAAATTCCAATAATTTGGAACACTCTGTATAATGTTGTTCTTGAATGATAATATTTGAGGTGGTGTTCTCCGACTGTAAGTTTACATGAAGTATATATATATACATATATTGAAGTTATATAAATCAAACATTAAAATATAAAATGTTAATAAAAAAGTTGAAATTAGATAAATCAAATATCAAGATATAAAATTGTTAAGTATAATTACAATTAATTGAAATAAAATAATCTAAGTTTATTATATAAAAATTTGGATTTAATAAAAAGATTTGAATTTAATTATTACTAATCAAAGTTTTTTATTTTTTATTTAAAAAAACAAAACAAAATTCGTTGCTATAACATCCTTAAGATTGATTAAAATACATTAACTTGTTAATAAAAAAATTGAATATAATTGTCACTAATCAAAGTGTCTTTTAATCATTTATTGGTTTAAACACTTCGTTGCACTTTTTATTCATTTCAATGATCCTTCACGGATCCACTTTTAATTATTAGTATTACGATGACGATCCTTCACGGATCCACTTTTACTATTATTTTATTAACATACTTAACAAACACTCTTAATGCTACACATACCCTTAAAAACCTGACGGCCAAATTCGCTATATGAGCCACTATTATACTCTTAAAAGCCTGACGGCCAAATTCGCTATATGAGCCATCACTTAAAATACATTTACTGAATAATTAGCTTAAAAACACAAAAAAGGATAATTCACAAAATAAACTTAATTACTTAAAAGATAATATAATTACATTGTTTCGGACAGAGAAAGGATAATAACAGAACATCTGAATCACCTTACCAAAATCTTTATTTATCAGAATGCCTAACCTCAAAAAAATTTAAAATACTTGAAATATATAGACGATAATCTTGGAATCATAAAATATTTAAAATTATTTTTTCCCCTTCTTAATTGAATAATGAATTTCACATTAGTGAAAAAAAAATCTTTACTTGCATCTTTCTGTTGATTACAATCTTTTGACTATTGCCTATTTGCCTTGCCTATTTGCCTTAGGCATTTAAAAAAATAAAATCTTTATAGTAGCCTAATTAGGTCTAACACCCTAATTAGCTCTCTTCCTTGTTAATACATTAGCATTATTACATCACGTAATCACAGAATACCCTTTTAAACTTCTTCATAATCTCCTCAATATCTTTAAATTTTAATCCAGAACCAACCATTGGATATTTATCGCATATTATATAGTGGAAATCTTAGGTCTCTGCCTCATTTATTAGAACTGACTTTTTGCTGCGTTGTGCTAGCTCTATGTTTGTGAATACCTGCTACCTGAAATTCGGTGATCCCTTTTACTCACTACTTATAAAAAAAATGAAATTATTCATCATGGCTTATTACATCTAAGTCCATGGCTTAATACACCTCAACTTCCTCACTCAATTCTCCTCAACGCTGCTAGATGCCCTCGGGCCATCCTTAAACTCATAACGACGATTAATTAATCTAGATCATGGCTTGCCCATAGCTAAGACCATATCTGAAAAAAAACCTCAACTCCACTTTCTCAACATATATACCTCAATGAAAAGACCTCAACTCCACTATCTGAAAAAATTGCTTTTAAACAAGACTACTCGCCTCTTATTTCCACTCACCTTAACATACTGTAATAAGCACTCAAGTGCATATCTAAATTAATCTCTCTAGATATCTTAGATCATACTCTTCAGCTTATCAGCCTACTCTGTGATTTCTTTAATATCTGAATCAAAATCGTTGAATTTATTGCCATTTAATTAATTGAATTAAAACAACCCCCACCTAAATATTAAAATCCTTATCTTGATTATAAAAAAAATGCATCATTGATGAAATAATATATTTATTCAGATTTCCAAGATTGTCTATTAATTAATAAAACTTCCTAACTTTCTCATAAATTAAAATTATATAACTTCTTGTTAAAATTAAAATTTATATTTTTATCTCTAATTATTACTTAAACAATAGTTTACAATTAACAAAAATTAAGACCTACTCTTAGAATATACTTAGATCCTAATCTCTCCTCGCGTGATTACAGGCTTTCACGCTCCTCCAGCTGACAAACTTATCCAAGCCCTCACCTATCCTTCTATCCGATGTTATCCCTTGCATGCTTCTAAGGGTCCATGCCCCCTCCTTATCTGTTCTCCTATTTTGATTTATACAACTTTCTAAAATTATGCTAAGTCCAAATGTTATTAATCTAAATTGATAAGAATTTATATTTTTATACTTATAGATTTTATACTTAATGTACCGGGTTTGACTCTGACTTATTGAACTAATAAAAATAAGTGATTTTATCTTTCGTGGCCAAAGTCAGTTTGTGTTGTCGTCTTAGCTTTGCGATGTAGGAATGACAATAGATGACCGACCACCTGTATTAAGTGCGACGTAGGAATGAATGTATAGAATTTGTTTTACAACCCTCTCAATTTTTACAAAAGAAGGTTTAACTTCCTTTTCAGAAACTAAAAGATTAGTCTCACTTTTCATGTTTGGTCGTTTATGGTTTCTTTACAATTTCATTTTGAGGTGTGTCACCCTCCTTACTTCAAAATAACACGCAGTTGCCTCAGAAAGAGGTGACTCTTTCAACATGTATTTTTTCTAGTTATTGTGCTACAGGTCCAGGTTCGAACTCTTGCATAGTCATTTTACTATTTAATCATGTAAATACAATCCTGTTCCTATCCTTTATAATTAATGTAGCTGAAAAAATGTTTAGATATCTGTCTTGCTATAATAGGGTTTTAATTCTGTAACATTAAAAACACCTCTAATCTTAAGAGTCTCAGGGTCTTGAATTAAGTATACATTTGGACCTATTTGACATTTTACCTGATATGGTCCTTCATATAGTAAAAAGAACTTCTTTACTTCCTTATTCAAAGCTGATGATAATTGATGATTTTTTACAAGAACTAACTGACCATTTACGTATTCAATAGGTTTAAGAATCTTTTTATCATGATACCGGGTTCGCTTCTCTGCTGTATCTTTTAATCTTTTTACCGCAAGATGTAATTTAGTTTGATGATCTATTTCTAACCTTGCTTGTTGCTACTTATAATTGTTTACTTTACAATTTCTACAAATACGCACAACCTTCTCTCGTACAGGAAATATTACTTCTATTTCACTGAATTTGTACCTTTTAAATTTACTTAAATTTCTATTTTAAACTTTTCTTACTACGACTAAATGATTATAGCTACCCTTATTTTAATTATTTAAAATTTAAATCTTTAGTTAAACTGCTAATTTTTTACATTTATATAATCCGAAATTTAAAGTTTATTTAATTGCCTCCTGGATCAAATGTTTTTTGTGAGTCGTACTCATTTAAATATGATGTCCCTGAAAATGGTGGTACATAATTAAAATTTGGAGGTTGATGTACTTGATTGGTTGTGAATCTGGGGTTACCTGCATTGTTATTTCTATTAGTTTGTCCATCCCTAGAATTTATTTGCCTCGAAGGTCCTTGGTTCCTATCCTGTCGATATTCTATTCTAGGATGTGGATATTTTCTATTTTGCTCTGGTATTGGATAATTATTTTGATATCTCTGCCTATCTTGTCCATTATTAATTTCTTTGAATTGAGGGTTTGTTGATTGCCTATGCCTATCAATATTAAATCTGTTTGTTTGCTCATTGATTTCTTTGTTTCTTTGATATCTATCGTCAAATGCCATTAATACTCTCTCTACTTCTTTGATGTTCTGTTTATTTATACTAATGAGAACGTCTTGTACTGGAGTTGGAAAATGATTCATTAGAAGACCTATCAATCTATCCTCTACTACTGGGTATCGCAAATATTTCGCCTGTGTTACAAATTTATTGAAATATTCACTCATAGTACCATCCTTGTCGTTATATTTTCCATTAAAAATTAATTGTAGAAAATCATCCTGCATATTTTGAGACCAATATTTTTCCAAAAATATTTCCCTAGCCTGCTCGTATGTCTCCCATTCACTCTCTATACTATCTGTCCAGGATTTCGCCTCATCTTCTAGGCCTGATAAAAATATCTCTATTTTGACTTTTTCATTTATTCTTTCTCCTTTAAATACTCTTTCTACTTTATTTATATATTGTACTGCTGAAATGTTTCCTCTCTTTCCTTTAAATTTTGGAATAAGTGCTAATGACGTTTCTCTTAGTCCCTTAGCAAATAAGTTGGTAGTATCATGTAAGTTACTAGATTCCCCTAGATTTGTTTGATTTTCAACCACAAAATCGGTTAGTTTTTTATCTAGTTTTTCTACTGCCTTATTTACGATCCCATCTATCTGTTCTTTAATTAAAATTTTATTTGTGTCTTGCTGAGAATCAAGTACTGATTTTACCTCATTTATTTCTTTTTCAAGGTTGTGTTGGACTACCTTAACATTAGTTTGTGTATGTTCTACCTGTTCCTTTAACCCTTTAATTGACTCTTGTTCTACTGTTTCTATTTTATTTTTATTGGCTGAAATCTGTTCCATTAACTTGAACTGTCCTTTCCTTAGGTTTTCATGCTTTTCAATCAAAATCTGTTTTACTTTTTCCTGTTCTATCACTTTGGTATCTACCTCATTTAACTGTATTGCTAAATTTTGATGAACCTTCTCTAATTGGTCTATTTTTTGCTCTACATAACCAAATCTCTGATCACAAACCTCTTTACTTAACTCTATTTTAGCACTTAATTCTTTATTAATTTGTTCAAGTTTCGTCTGATTTGTATCTATTTTCTGATTAATTGCCTGGGTATTTGCATATATTATTTGATTAATTTCGTGTCTACTTTTATCTATTTTTGATTAGTTTCTTGGCTACCTTTATCTATTTTCTGATTAGTTTCCTGGCTGCTTTTCTCACTACTCGCTACCATTTGTTGTAACATTATCATAATTTGGGTTAAATCTACTACTGGTTGCTCCATTTTTTGTTCCCTATTCTTTTCTCTTTCTTCCTCATCTACTATAACATTTCTTTCTTTTTTGTCCTATCTCCTTCTCTCTCTCCCTCTGCAAATGACTCTCCATTGTCCTGTTCACTTTCCCTTATTTCCTCATCTGATTGTTCTAGACCTAACTGATTCCTAGGTCTATTTTCAGCTACCTCTTCAGAATAGCTACTAGCGTCACTCTTATCATTTGAATCTGCCATTTTTTAATTATTGTTCCCTAAATTTAAATCATAAAAAAATGTATACTGTTCCACCCCCAAAATGCACAAATGACATAAATATATTTTTCACTATTTAATTTAAGTTTCTGTTGATGACTTATCTGTGATCTTCTTTAGACTCGTCTCCACCCCTTGTCTCCTTTGGTGATGGTAAGCTGCTTCTCTCGGTCCTCGACGCTGCTTACTGCTTATCTTGGTCCTCGGCGTTGCTTCCTGCTTTATCTCGGCGTTGCTTACTGCTTATCTTGGTCCTCGGCGTTGCTTACTGCTTATCTTGGTCCTCGGCGTTGCTTACTACTTATCTTGGTCCTCGGCGTTGCTTACTGCTTATCCCGGTCCTCGGCGTTGCTTACTGCTTATCTCGGTCTTCGGCGTTGTCCTCTACTGCTTACCTCGGGGAGGTATTTCGTGGCGATCTCGGGGAGGTATCTCGTGCTGTATCTCGGGAGATAATTCGTGCTGTATCTCGGGGAGGTAATTCGTGCTGTATCTCGGGGAGATAATTCGTGCTGTATCTCGGGGAGGTATATTGTGCTGTATCTCGGGGAGGTAATTCGTGCTGTATCTCGGGGAGATAATTCGTGCTGTATCTCGTGCTGTATCTCGGGGAGGTATATTGTGCTGTATCTCGGGGAGGTAATTCGTGCTGTATCTCGGGGAGATAATTCGTGCCCCTAAGTTGGGAAGCCAATTGTAACGTTCTGGAATTACGTTACCGCGATGGGTGCCTATTGACGAATTATAATTAATACACTTTTCATTTTGACATTTTTTTTTTTTTTTTGAGATGTTTTTTTTATTGCTGAATTAGTTTAATTAATGCGAAAATAGATCATGTCGAAATATATACGCGGGCTAGCGCGGACAGGTGTTGCTAGACGCCAAGTGAGTTCTCTCCCAACTCCCAACTAACCAACTAAACACTGACAACTGCCTTTACGTTGCACCATCCTTTGTATATATTCCTCGGTCATGGAAGCTTCGAGAAGGTTTAGTTTAGAAAAACAAAATACAAGACAAAAACATCTCTGTGCTACTCGAAGCTTCGAGAGCCGGAAAAAGACTCAAGTTACATTTTAAAATCTCTCTTCGAACCATCGAGAAGAGGAAGTTATTATTTGAAAAATATATATTGTCTAACTGACTTGGCTGGTGTCATGTGCGTGACGTCACTGTTCAGTGGCTTTTGCCTTCTTAGAAGAAGAAGTGCTTTAGGCGCCATTTAATATACTACATAATTTAAATGAAATAAGATATGTTTATAAAATTAGGACGATATTCTTGTCAATGCTTTCACATACTTTTCAGGGGCAAATCAGTTACATTACAATATTTCTAATAAAACTACTATTGCATGCATATTTATACAGCTCTAGACACTAAATATCATTTACAGAATGTTTTATTGCCAAAATGTTTTATTATATTTTGGCCTAAGTGGATAAATGAAGTAAACCACGCACAACATGAATTCAATTACTACAGGTTTTGGTCAAGTCTACATTAATTTGGAATATACACTCTGTTTATCCTTGCTTGTTTCCAATATGGTGCAGCTTATATGATAGGGCCATAGTGGAGCCTGTCAAGGTAAGACTGTTAGCTTTTGTTGTAAACGTGGTGTACACAACATTGGAATATAATGACAAAAATTGAACATAAATGTTCATTTTAGCTTTTAATATTTTTATTAGTGAAGCTCTGTATTTTTCGAAGGAGGAAATTATTTTTTTTGAATCAAAGTCAAAGTTGATTAATATTTGAAGCAAAGTCAGATTATGACACCTACAGATTATAATGATTGTATATGAAGTCAAAATATGTGTATAATGCAAATATATGTAATATGGTTTCATTCAAGGTACAATCATTTCGTGTCGAGCAGTGCTCTCGTTAGCACAAAGCAAAGTCGCACAAGGGTAAGAGATGTCTTAGGACTTCCTGCAACACTTGGCCCGGAAGTTCCTACCACGTCACCTTCCAGCGGCCATTTGTCCATCATCCTTAAACTCTTGAGCAGAATGTTAACCCAGGTAAAAGAATATTTTGAAGTATTTCTCCAACTATGGGAAGTAACAAAAATATTATTTAAATTGTGTAGAGTTGATATTTTAAATAAACTACCATCTTGTTTGGAATTATTCCTTCATCATAATAAGAGACATTATAAACACAAAGAATGGCTGTGTTTTACATGTGTTTCTTAGTATACATTTCCAAGCCATTAGGCAATAATTTATTTTACTTGCTGTTGTATAAAATATATTTTAATGATTGCTTCTCTCCTTGAGAAATGGAAGGCTGGGGAAAGCTACCTTATCCCACTCTACCCCCTTTGGGCAGCATTGAGTGTATTGTGCATGGCTTAGTTTTGTGATTGTTAATATAGTGTTGGTTTGTTCAGGAGCTCCCCGAAGAAACGACTGAGCTGGTGCTTCAATGGACAAGAGAAGTGTTTGTTCAGGCTCATCCTTACATGAAAATCTTGCACCAAACTGTTGAATTCGAAGGGTTGGTAGAGGCAGTAGTGGGGGCAGGTCACTGCTCTAACCATGTCGTCGTCCTGTGGATTGTGGACAACTTGGAGCAGCTTCTGGCGATTAGAGACATTCCCTTTAAGGTTAGTGAACCACAACTTTGTTTAGCTTTCTATAATTTGTGGATAGTAAAATATTCTTAAATTTATAATATATTTATCTGTTTTTTGCTATCTTTTTATATAGTTTGGTTAAATTACATGGTCAAAACAAAGTACTACTGTAAATCTTAACAACTTGGATATCTTTTTTTTTCTTAGCCTAAAATATTGTATTATTAACTAACTCTTAAAACTGAAATACAACTTTTTCAAAACAAAATCCAATATTATTTTATTTACCAAAAATCAAGGTTTCTTAACTGTTGTACTAAAAAACTAAATCACTTTCATTAAGGGTATTGATGAGAGGTTAAAATTTTTTATATAAAATAATTTTGGTTTTATCATCATAATCATCTAGCAATTATTTATAACCCATTTGGCCCATTGCGGTCTCTTTCAATCTTTACCTTGGTCTTTCCTAGTTCCTTTGACCTCTAGTTGAGTAGGATAGTATTAATTTTTACAAGTGTGCGAAGTTTTGAAACTTTAATTTGGCTTCAAATCAAATATCAACTTTGACTTTGCTTCATAAAACAAATTCCAGCTTCGACACTTACATATATTTGCCAATAATGGTTTATTATTATTGGTATTATTATTTATACTACAAATTAATATTCACATGGAAAAAACTAAACTAATTGAATTGTAAGTTGAGATATAACTTGATTTATCAAAAGCTAAATATTACAAACATTTGTGCAATAAAACATTTTCCAAGTAAATTTAGTTTGTAAAGTTATATAAATAACCAACATATTTTTTTCAAATATAAAACAACTAACAAAAAATATTCAAACTTCGACTAGGCTTCAAGAATCTTTCATATATTCAGTTTGGGTTTTCTTCGAATTGAAAAAAGTGTACCTTGTACACCCCTATTTTTTAAAATTATTATATTGAATTTAGTACTTTCAACCTGCTGCTTCCATTTATTTTTGTAATGTTGTACATAGTTTATAATGGGATTCACTATTAATTCCCTCAAAACATTTTCATTTTTGCAATTGTTAATTAGTGTGCATCTTGCAGAGCTTCGCCTAGTTATTTTTATATTAATATTTTATGTTTCAGCAAAGCTTGTTTTCTCTCATTGTGGACCTTTGTTTAATCCATATAAACTCAACTAACCTGAGAGTGAAATTCAAAGTATGCCACTTGCTGACATACATCCCATGGCACATCACTATGGAAAAATTTGTTACAGCAGCTTACAGTCGGCCTCAATCAAAGGTCAGCTTAGCATACCATTTTAATATAGAACTTTGAATAGTTTTAGTTTGGTTTGTTTGAGTGATTTTTCACCACAATTGACACTCACATAATTTAATGACTAAAATTAAAATTTGAAATAGCATCTTTATTTAGATAAATATGTTCCTTTAAATATTTTCACCAAAAGAGAATGTGTTGGCTGGTCATAATTAGGGAGCAGATGCTTAGGCACCAAAAATATTTAAAATATACAGTCAAATAGGCCTTAAATATATGGAATTAAGGCACTAGAATAGGTACATAAGTATAAAAATAGCACACAATAGGCAATGTAAAATTCTTTTTACTACCTACTATTTGATTACTTACAGCCAATTCACATTGCTGTTTTTTTAGTACCATATCTCACTACTCGTTCAAGAAATACACATATGTGGTACTAATTACTCTAATATTGAGGTTATGAAGGTGGAATTTAGAGGAAATGTATTTGCACTTGTGTGGAGGGAAAATGAAAAACTATTTAGTAAAAGAAACCTTAAGAACACCGGACCAAGATTTGAATCGCGCTCTCCCTTCATCGACAGTCCAATCTACTGCAAAAGTGACACCATAGACCATTTAACTACTGAAGCAGGTCATGTTGTTAGCTACTAAATAAGTTTATAGATTCTCAGTAGTGAAATGGCTATATTTTCAGAGAGAATATTTTTTTATTATTTGAAAAGCCGAGTTCTTCTTCACATGATGTCAAGGGAAAAAATTTCCATAAAATCATTAGCATATGAAAAAGAGAGAGAGGTATAAGCTTAAATGTGCGCGTTAAGGCACTTATTCATAAATAAGACAAAAATCAATAAAATTGACATATTTTACTTGTAATAACTAATAACATGAAATGCAAACATATCTCAACTGCCTATGTTTTACAATCCAGGAAAAGAAAAGGCAAATAGGAAAAATCCGGTCCCTAGTTAAATCAGCACACTTACCTGGGAAATATTCTATTTTAAAGAAAGTACAGGTTGGATAAAACCATATTAAAGAAATGAACAAAATTTGTTTTTTTTATGAAAATAAAAACACAGTTAACACTTTACATTGCTGCCATTGGACAAAGAGGTAATGGCTCTCTCTTGAAGAAAATCAATCCCTAGGTTAAGGGAATGTGAAATACAATTTCCTAAAAGAGGAAACCAATGGGTGAAATAATAGAATTGCTTAGGCAATATACTAGCATACACAAAAACTCATTTAAACATGTCATCTTACTCCACTCATAAGTAGTATCTTTAGGAGAAAAGAGACAGGTTGTATACAGTGAATTTAACATTAGCAGCAGTTAAAAATCATTTCTTAAAGAAAGCCATACTCAATTGCTTTTGAGCCCTAAAAATTTACTCCTACCAGTTTTTCCTGTACTGCCATCTTTCCATCATGGCCGACGCTAAATTTGACATATTTTGATTTTTACAAAAACTAAAATATCTTGGGAACTAAAAGATCTATAAACTTGGGACAGAAACCATTTTTCTGCTCTTAAAGTAGGTTACATTTCATGTCATTGTAAGTTTTGTCTAAATGTAACCTAAATGGCTGAAATTTAGCCTGAAATTCAGCATAGTTTTTAAGCCTTTTAAAGGGCAAGAAGGAGATGATGAATCTAGATCTTCAAAATTTCACCATTTTTTTTAACCTACCCCCAATGTCTTATTCTGTGAAATTTCAAGACTTAGAAATTTATTTTAGTAAGTCCTAAACATGGCCGCTCACTAAAATTTTTAATGCCAATGCCTAATGCCTCAGTATATCAAGGGGAGGGACCGAAAAAATCTGAAACTAGGGGGGGATAAAGTATTGTATGATAGCTACTTGTGCTAAGATTTTGGAGTTTTAGACTTGTCAGGCTTTATTTTTGTGCAGTGAAAACAAGACCCAAAATTCTGAAATGTAAATTGTGGCTCACCCTTAAAACTGACATCCTTTATTGAGAGTAGGCATTGTAAAGCTTATCAGTGATTTGGTGACTCCTTCCTGTAGGTATGGGAGGCTCCTTACCCACCTCGAGGGCGTAGTTAGCTAATGCGTTAGTTTCATGTTGAGCTAGACAGCCCAGGACAGGGAAATTGAGGTTTGAATCTCGGTCGGATGAACTGGGTGGTTTTCCCTAAATTGTTTTCCCCTCTTCGTCCATACAAATGCGGGTTCACTTCCTTTAAATTCAACCTTCCCATTTCCTAACCTATTAGCGTAATTAGTACTTAAGCCTATAACCTGAACAGGTAGTAAGACGCGGTGCTAAATTTTAATGACTCTTGATAACGAAATCCATGATACCTGCAGTTGATTCCTGGAAAGATGTTCTCGGACCTGGAAGCTTGAAGAACTTCACAGACAGGTCTTCATTTTCATAATTGATATTTTCAATTACAGCAAACCACTACTGTTACCATAAATACCGGCTATTTAATCACCACATTTTAAATAAGTATAGTTGAAACCTGATTGTGTCATTGCTATTGGGAAATCTTCATATTCAAAAGCTGCAGATCTTTGATAACATCTTAATGTAGATTTACTGAGAGGTAAAGATCTGTACTTTTCTAGGGTTTGAGGTAGTCTACTGGTTTTTCATTTTTCAAATCTAGATTTCAACACTTTCTCATTTATTTTTACTTCATCTGTTGAAACACAAATTTTAAGATAAGCCTTTAATGTTTTCCACAGAAAAATGATATAAATCTTTTGGGGTGAGTATCTGACTTGTATAAGCTCTTTGCAAGCTTGCTTGTATAGCTTCTTTCTTCTTCATAGTACCTCCTACTCCATCACAGGCATTATTCCCATGAGCTGAAACAATTAAATGCCACTCAGCGTCTAGGTGAAAATCAGACTTGTAATGGAACATGTTGATGAAGTTCTTTCTGTACTTATATTAACTAGAAGCTACATCACTAAAATAATTTTTTTTGTTGACCAACGGAAGAGCTTCTTTGAAGTGACTTGTGAGGTATTTCTATAACATATGAAGTGCCACTTGCTTGCTTGTGTATCCTCAGTGACCATCTAGAACTTAACACAATAAAAAAAATCAAAATTGGTCATGCAACCAAATAATTTTTTTCTCTGTGATTTGATATGGAATGACTCAGGTAATAAAGGCCGAACCAGGCGTTAAACTGTAATGTGGTGATCTTGTTTCTTCATTAGAAAACAGTTGGGGGGTGGGGGAGGGTTTCAAAACTGGTTCTGGTAAATGAAAACAGTGCAGCATGAAGATGCGTGCGATGACATGGTGAGTTGTGACCTTCATCTGTCAGTACGACAAGTGGCGTCGTTCTGTGTTGACCAGTAACTGTGTTACACACGCTTATCTGACGACGTCCATGGGTATAGTTGCAATTTCATCATGGACTGCAAAGACGGGCAGAGAGCGAACATCAAATTCCGCGTCTAACTCGGAAAATCTGGAACGGATATCTTTCAAATAATGCAGCAGTCTTACAGCAATGAAGCTATTAGCCTTCCGGTGTGTTTTGAGTGGCACTTGCACTTCAGGAGTGACAGAATGCCACTGAAAGACAAAGAAAGGTCAGGGTGACCTTCCACAAGCACAAACACGGAAATTGTGGACAGAGTTAAGCAACTTGTGTGCGAGGATTTTCGGATGACCTTTAAGGACATTTCTTATGTTGTCAATGTGTCATACGAATCACTGCAGACAATCCTCACGTCCATTTGTAACATGCATCGCGTTACCGCTAAGATCGTACTCAGGTTTCTGACACTCGAACAGAAGGAGTACCATGTTGAAGTATGTCAGGAACTCCATCATCATGCTCTGGATGACCCAACCTTATTGTCAAGGATTATCACAAATGGACGAGAGTTGAATTTACGGTTACGACCCGAAGACCAAACAAAATCTTCGCAGTGGAGGAACCCCAGATCTCCAAGACCGAAGAAGGTGAGGCAGGTCATGAGCGCAACCAAGTGCATGCTGGTCATTTTCTTCAACATTCTTGGGATTGCACACCATGAATTTTTTCTCGAGGGTCAGACTCAACGCCAAGTTCTATTGTCATGTTCCAAGACATCTGAGAAAGGAAGTTTGGCGGAAAAGACTAGAACTTTGGCGTGCAGGCAAATGGGTGCTCCAACATGACAACGCCCCCCCCCCCCCCCCCCACACACACACAGCGATGAAAATGTGTGAGTTTATCGGATGCGTCAATATGATCATCATTCCTCAGCCCCCTGTACTCAAGGGATTTGGCCCCCTTAAATTTATTCCTCTTCCCTAAGATTAAGTTAAAGCTCAAGGGTCGTCGGTTCGACACCGGGAATGAAATCAAGCGTGAATCGCAGGCGGTGCTCTGCACACTTCAAAACCAGGACTTCCAGGGAGCTTTCTAAAAGTGGAAAAACCGCTAGGATCGTTGTATCGCTGCACAAGGGAACTACTTTGAAAGAGATAGTGGCTAAATTTAAATCAAGTAATTTATTTACATCTTACATAACCAGTCTTTAAACTTTTTGATACCCTCTTGTACAATAAAATTGAAAAATAATTTATTTGACATGAAATAACTATTTCACTGATCTTGATCTCTCTCTCTCTCTTATCTTATTAAAGAAGACACAACACTCTACTTTGTTACAATATCTTTCTAAAGTGTAAGCTTATATTTAATATCCACGCTACCCGGTTGGTCTGTCATGGTAAAAAGTGTCACTCTTACATTAGACTACTGATGATTGAAAGATCAGGGTTTAAATCTTGGTCGAATGTACTGAGGTTAAGTTTAATGATTTTATATTCTCCCTCCTTGCAATCACAGGTACACTTCCTCTAAAACTCAAACTTCCTCAACCTTAAAACAATAGATCAATTAGTACATATGGATACAACTGGACTAAGTAGTAGACGTGATGCTAAATAAAACCCCGGCTAATTATTCGTTAGACAGGTTTTTAAGGATAATGCTTGTTTTGTTGCTTTTATAATGATGTATGTGTAAATAAAATGTTATGGTTATAGTTTTTTACTATAAATTTTAAAAGGTCAACACATTCATAGTATTGACCCTCATTATATATAACTTTTGTTTTTATCCTTTCAAAGAAAAAGCTTCTTCACGAGTTGTTGCCGCTCAGCCTAAATACTGTGGTAGCTGCCCAAAGACATCATCTCTCTCGAGGTTCGTGTGGGGAAATGCAACCTCAGCACTTCCGCAAGTTTATGGGCTATTTGCTTCAAGGACAATTCTACAGGTTTGATCATTAACAATTTATAGAAACTAAAAAATAATGAGTTAATAAATTAGAATTAGATGAAAATATTTTAGAATTGCTGTGAGTTAATGTTAAGTAGGTGATAGGTAAGGAATTCAACTTGTCAGGAAATATGGATTAGGCCTTGCTAAAACAAGGTAAACTTCTGTCTTCATTTCTTTGCACCCTCTTTTTCTTATTCTTTTTCTTAAGTCAACAACCTGAATGTTGATTTAATATTATTTCTATCTATAAGGCATTAAATATGCACACAACGCTTCGGCTATCTACACCATTTGGCAGAAATTCCATGTATTATTGGAGTTTAACAAGTGTGGAGGTTTCTGTTGCCTTCCACACTGAATTTTTATGAGCGAGCATGAAAGGGCTTAACAATTTTCCCAGGAAAAGGATTTCCACATACTATCCAGGGTTCTTTTACGTGTCACAATTGACATGGGAGCACCATATTTACTTCCTCTGAAGAAAGCTGTGCTACGGATTTTTATCGCTCAAGAAAAATTGATCAACCTTGGCTGGCTTTGAACCCACCAACGTTGGGACCCAGACCAAGCACTTTACCCCCAAGACCACCAAGGCTGACACACACATACCTGCAAAAATAATATATTATTTTTCAAAATGGTTTCCTACTCCTTCCACGCAAATGCGAGTAGATTACCTTTAAAATTCTTCCTTCCTTATTCCGACACCATTAGAGTAAACATAATATATGCACATAACCTGAAAAGGTAGTAAGATGCGGCGCAAAAAAAAGTATCATATATAATCTTGTATTTTGCAGGGGAGAGTGGTTACTGGACCTTTTCCACAGTTGTTGGCCAGTCCAACTGTCCTGCGTCTCTGATGATGATTTGGCAGCCTCTGTGTTTGGTAAACTGTCGGCAGCGTTTGACTCAGTTCTACTGCTGTGGGCGGTGTGGGAATCTGCTCAACTGTGTGTCATGTACAAGCTTCGCACTCCTCTTGGCAAACCTCAAGAGACATTTACTAGCATCGAGGGTAGAGATCAATAATCACTACTTAAAAATAATCATTATTCCAGTGCCTGATAAGGGTCAAGCACTTAATTTTTTTCCACACCCATAGTCACTTTTTATTAACTCATTCTTTACATTAAACTGCAGAAAATTAATTTCATACTAGGGGTGTGCGAAGTTTAGAAATCATTACTTAGCTTTGAAACAAATATCAGCTTCAACTAGAATTCGAAAAAAATTCTGTTTTGATTATTATGAATCTTCGCCAATAATGTTTATGTTTTGCCATTCTAAGCTTTATGTACAGTACTTGAAAATATTCATATGGAAAAAATTTGAAGTGATTGAATTTTAAGTTGTGATAATAGCTTGTTTTATCAAAATTAAACTAAATAATAAAAATAATTGGGCAATAAAATATTTTCCAAGTAATTTTAGTGCATAAAGGTTTATAAATAACCAAAAATACATATTTTTTTAAAACATAAAACAACTAAGAAAAAAATATTCAAACTCTGATTTGGTTTTGAGAATATTTCCTATATTTGATTCGATTTTGATTTGAATTGAACAAAATTGACTTCGCACACCTCTATTTTCACCATCATATTTTAATTTTAAAAGCGATGTGCGAATATATATTAAAAAAAATAACTTGCAAACTTTTATAATTTATAATATTTGGAAGAAGGTATAGGAAAGGTGGATAGAGACATATAAAATGGTTGAACACAAGATGGTTTTTACAATGAAAAGAACACAGTTCACACTTTACATTGCTGCCATTAGACAAAGTGGTAAATGGTTGCCTCTTAAAGAAAATCGATCGTCACCGCACGTTCCCCCGACCTAGGTTTCATTCATTCAATTGAAAAAATAAACATTTTTTAGAAGATTTGAATTTTATATTTTATCGAATCTCAAATACCCTTGAGGGTTAATTGGAAATAAAGTTAACTCTTTTTGCACGTGTGATCCAGCTATATGAATTTTCTAAAACTCTATTTTGTATTAAATCCCCAGAAAAAAACATTTCTTGGTACTTTTAGCACTAACACGACTGTCAATATCTCTTGTCTAATTAATTGAAAAGGGCGTTAACATGCATTTTGATTAGGGTAGCAAGCATACACATGTACAGTCAGATTCAGATAGGAAGACACTTTTTTCGCTGTAGCAAAATTTACTAAGACAATAATTTTTATACATACCTAAGCTACAAGAGGCCTAGCCAGCTGGTAGTGGAAAATACCAATATATGGCATGAATAAAAAACTGACTCAGGCCACAGGCTGGAAACAGCAATATATGTAAAAAAAAAGTTAAAAGTACGGAAGTGTATAGCCTAAACAGTTAGTATAATGAAGTGCTAAAAATTGTTTTATGATTGAGACCTAAAAAATTGTGTTAAGGATGTTTAATATACTAGAGTATGTATATATGTGTATGTACACACACACACACACACACTGGAAATATATTCTAGATTTTAAGTGGCCACCCTGAAATTAATTATTTAAATAATTTAAAAAAAATTGGTACAAATTAAATTAATATACTAGAAATGGCAATTTCATTAATAAACTTACTTTGAAAAGATATAAGAACATTTTTTTAAAATAATTAATATAAAAAATATCTCTAGTAATTATATATTTAATTTTTAAACAACTAACAATTTTTTAGGAATAGAAAGTTTTTTATATTGACCCTAGGAGCCATCAAAAACCTTGCTCGCGAGCTCACTGGAGATGATACCCCCACTCAACCCACCTCAACAAGTTTGCCTCTAGAGGAACATGTTGGCACCTGGGAGCAGCGCAGGGTCCGTCTCTTGCTCGAGTTCCTAGAACAGCTGGAGAAAACAACCCATAATGCCTCTGAAGGATGTGCCACTGCGCTACTACCAGCTCCCAAAGTAACGATGGATTTTAGAATAGTTATAGATATTTTCATTTGTCAATGACTCATGCTTTGCTTAAATCGCCAATATATTAGTTGGCCTGGACAAGATTGAGCTTAATTGTTTGGTAATTGATTGCGATTGCTACACTTTCAATTGAACATTTCATTCCCCTAGTTTTTAGTTGGAAATGGTAGACATTTCTTAGTGATCAATAATAAATCCAAGCTTTAACTAATGATCTGGGGTCTGGTTGTTAAGTTTTTACTATAATTATGTTAGGGCTGAACCACCAATAAGCAGTATTAGAGCTCTAAAACAAATTCAGCTCTAAAACAAATTACAAACAAAAATTTTGAAATAAAAAGAAAATACATATAAACTTCTTTGATTCTCAAATTTGATAATTTCTCTAATCATCGAATCTTGAATATCCTTAAGGATTGAGGATTTAACAATCCCATCCCTATTAAAAACTTTACCAGTTTTTAAATTTGCTAATCGGAGATTATGAGGTATCTTTAAAGCAGAAAATCTAACATTGTATATTGAAAAAATGCATCAGATTTTTTTTGTTTTTCCAGCCTGTACGCACATTTTTCCACACCAACAAGAGCACATGTGCAGAGTGGTTGTCTCGCATCCGTGGAGCTGTAATTGTTGTGGCACTCCATGTTGGGCATGCTACTACAGCTGTGAGGCATGGACACTACCTTCTCCAAGACCTGCTTAGTAACAATAATACCCAGGTAAAAATACCAAATCTTTGTGTGGTGTGAAACAAAACTTAATCAATGTTGACAAACTAAAAGATGAGCAAAAACAAATTGGTAATAACTCTACAAATGAAATATTTATTTTCTTCACTTATAAGAAATATAATTTTGTTTAGGGCTAGACAGATACCGACTACTAATCTAAGTAATTTGAGGATTAGCTGGCTATGAAAAAAAAAAAATAAAGTTGATGATCAGATCCAGCATTTTGAACACAATTATTTTTGATGTTTTTAACTGAGTAGGTTAGAATTTAGGTACTGACAACTCATTAGTTTTAAGCTGAGTATCAGACAACATGGTCCTTTGTACTATCACTTGGTAACAGGGAAACAATTTAGAAGTGTTTGTTTTGTTGGGAGGAAAGGAGGAGGGGCATTGGGGGTGTTTACTGTTAGGGCAAAATGATTGTTTGAAAGGACAGTCTTGTGACAACTCATACTTGGTGGCTTGCAAGTATGAGAGAGAGAGAAATATTTCTCAAGGGTTGATTTCAAAGTCATGAGCATTTTGGATTTATATCAATAAAAGACTACACTTATCAACTTCTACTTCCAACTCTCCCTTTTTAAAATAGTTGCCACATTATATTTTTAGTGTTTATTGATATTTTTAATAATAATTCAATGAACAAAAAATTGTGGATTTTCAAAAATTTATATGTGTGGTTGTGTGCTTTTGTAATATCGTAAAGAAAAAAATCCAAACTATCGAAATTGGCAAGATTGGCAACAAATGATTGGCATCGGCTAGTCGCCAAAAGGGCTGATGAGCCCCACCCCAAATTTTTAGTAAGCAGAGAGCTACAGTATTATCTATTAAAACAATCTAATGATACATTTGATATAAACTTCACTACCATATTTATCATCATAATCATCATCATGTGCTGTTTCCAGCCTATGGATGGATAAGCTAGGTAAATTGTCACCATATTCCTCTTATTTATCCACTTCAATATAGTTCAGACTTTGCTCCCCTTGTCCGCACTCCCGCAGCAATCTGCTCTACCCACCTTTTTCTCAGCCTCCCTATACCTATTTATCTCTATATCACCATATTCTATGGTTAATCAATATATATATATATAATCTTTAAGGGAAACCTCTTTTCACTTTATGAAGTAATTTTATTATATTTCACACTGTGAGGTAATTGTGTTATATTTGGCAATGTAAAGTATGAACTATGTTCTTCTTTTATTTTAAAAGCCATATTGTGTTTGCTCCTTTTATATGCTTTTATCCACCTCTACTATACCTTCCTCCAAATATAATAAAAAATTAGTAGAAAAAGTCATATCAACATTGGTTACAAAACACTGCTCAGATTGTCCAATTTTTAAAAATTTGTTCCAATGGGACGAGAGGTTCCTTTTTAACCTGGATAATATAGTGGTAAAATTACAACGGCCTGCTTATTTTCGTCTTGTGTGTTCTCATCAGGGCACGGAGTTTGAAAAGGCTGTGATGTATGTGGGATGGGCCCTATGCAAACTACAAGAACCCGAGGCAATCCAGGGCTGTATGTGTGGAGTAAGGAGGTGACTGGCAGAAAGTTTCCTTGGCTCAAGGCAGCTGCTGAACAAGCAGCAGGAAGGTCAGTTTACCCTGAATAGTATTTGTTTGTTGATCAGATTAAGATAACATTACATTTTAGCACTATGGTAAGATAGGTTTACCTTGTAATCTTCCCTAAATTTAAGTTTAATGTAATTTAATCTCTATTATTTAGCTAAATAATCTGCTGAGTGATTTGTACCTAGTGAATAAATTTTAGCACTATGGTAAGATAGGTTTACCTTGTAATCTTCCTTAAATTTAAGTTTAAGGTAATTTAATCTCTATTATTTAGCTAAATAATCTACTGAGTGATTTGTGCCTAGTGAATAAATTTTAGCACTATGGTAAGATAGGTTACCTTGTTTGCCTTTTACGATTGAAAAAATATTATATTGTGGTTATTTATATAACTTTATGCAACATAACTACTTAGAATTGTTTTATTGTACAATTGTTTGTAAAATTTCATTTTAATAAAATAAATTTACTTTCTCAACTTAAAAGTGAATTTATTTGGTTTTTCTTCTATAAGAATATTAATTTGTAATATATAATCAGCTCAGAATGGTAATTAATTGACCATAAATGGAGTATTTTAGCCATAAATATTTTTATTGTTTAAGCTTCATAATTGTCAAAGATGGAATTTTTTTCGAAGTGAAGTCAAAGCTGACATTTGTTTCAAAGCTTTGCACCCCCCTAGTATTTAGGTACAGTAATGTGGGATAGCAACTTACACAATATTCTGTTTAAGAGGAACACAGTTCACACTTTACATTGCTGCCACTGGACAAAGAGGCAATGACTACCTCTTGAAGGAAATTTAGCTTTGCCCCTCATTCTCTATACCTAGGTTTTATTTTACCGGATGCATCATTAGAGAGTTTGAAATATACAAAGCAACTTAATTAATTCAGAAAACACAAAAAAAAAAATTGGTAAAGAATTATAGGTGGATTTAATGATTCGAAGGATTCAAGGGGCCATCCCTGGTGAAAACATGCATTGCTCTAATTGATTAATAATTTTGCCAAGTTTCTTAATAATTGACATTGATAAATGTGTTTTCATATCATTAGGGATGAGCCCTAGAATCATAAAATTCATAAGGATAAGCAAGATTCAAGAATTCGAGAAAATTTAAGATTCAAGACAAAGTCTAAAAAATAAAAAAATTAAGTGAAATTAGTTTTAGAGCTTAATACTGCTTATTGATGGTTCAGAACCAATTATAATTATAGGGTGATCCACCACCAGCTTTCTAGGCTTGTCATCGCTTCATATGCCTCACAATCTATCTTAAGACTAGGACATGCACAGTATCCAGTCCCTGGCTATTAATTTAACAATGTTAAAGGGTAAACCCATATTTTCATCAATGATAAATTTTGGGCCATGCCGGCAATCGAACATGGACTCCTAGCTCAGTAGGCAGACACACTACTTTTTCCAAGATTCGGTATGTTAAAAAGTAGATTTGACCCAACTCTCTTGTTATGAATTTGTATTAAACTAAAAAAACAACCAACTGATTGTATCTGTATTTTACATAGCGCATCAAATACAAAAAAATAAAAATAAAATAAGAATAATGAAAAATTTGCTTCTGTTTATTTGATGCAGGTTTGAATCTTCGGCTGATAGCTATTGTAAGCTGTTGAGTACTCAAGAAAAAACTCCAAGTGAAGAGAACTATGTGCTAGGCTTCATGGCTGATCAGGTAAGACTCTTACCTTAAATTTGCGCTAAGTTTAAAATGTTACTTTGTTACTGCTCTTCCGACATGCCAAATGTGCTGACCTTGTTTTCCTATTCTTTGTTTATTGTTTATAAAATTTGGCTTATGGTGCCTTTTTACATTTTGTTCATATCATACAAATTTATTTCAGCTGATCGAATGCTATAAGGCTGTTAACAATTGGAAGGAGCTACAGAGATGGAAAGAAAAGGAGAACGAAATGTTTGCTAACCAGAATGGAGGGGTGTTGTCTAAATATGTGAGTAAAAATTTAACATTAAATGTTCAAACAAAACCCAATGTTCAAGTTGCCTTCCAGCCATTTTTGTTGGTGATGGGTTAAGTGTGAAGGTTCTGTAAAATACCTCCCTCCATGTCAAGCATAAGAACACCTCAGATATGAGAAGGGGGCCATACATGTATTAAGTACTGCACTTGTGGTGTTGGAATGGGTCCATCGGAACGTTTCGCTGTGTGACATGAGGAGGGGGCTTAGGCTAGCGTAATGTAACAAAGTTTTAGTTTATAATACAAGCAACAAATATTAAAAAAAAAAAAAAATGAATTTATCAAATTAAATTCAATGAAATAGGTAGGCTACTAAAAAGTGTTTCATAAAGTTTTTAATTAGTAGTTTATTTATTAGCAAGAATACTAAACTATTTTTCATATTAATTCCAAAGATGTGATCAATCATATGACACTGTCACGCCCTTTAATGTTGAAGCGTATTAATAAAACTATGATTGACAGGTTGCAGGCCGCCTTTTACCGCTCTTTAGGGTTCAATGACTGATAAAACTGTTTTACTAGAAATTGCATTCTTTATTCAAAATTCTATTTATTTTAAACTTATAATATACATCGTGAACATAACTAGTCTACTAATAAAAAAAAACATCCCATTTGAAAATTGCATGAGGAAAAGGTGCTTTTTATAGTTGAAACTAGAAGCGTTACATAACAGGAGGGGGGCGGGGGTTGCCAAAGCATTACAGAGCGTGATTGATATGGGTGGGGGTAGGGGGTAGAGGCCTAAAATTGTGTTAAGTAATACATGTATGGCCCCAAGCCACAAAATGTTATTGGTTAGTAACAGGAGTACTCCACGGTGTTTTTGTTGTTTGGGATTGTTGAAACAGGCATTGGTGGGCACAGACTTAAAATATAGGTTGGTGGTGGGAAGTTGGAGTTCAAATTGGTCAAGTTTCTTTCCGTGGATATTCCTAAATTATTTATCTCAATCACCTTATATGAATGCAGTTTACATACATACATACATAATTTATTCCTCCATCCCTACCCTATTAGAGTAATTACATTAAGATAGTCAAGGCAAGTAATAAGGCACACTGGAAAAAAATATTCTAAAATTAATAGAGATGGGATTCTCTAATCCTTGAATCTTGAGTATCCCTAAGGATCCAAAGATTCGAGGACTAAAGAAAATCTAGTATTTGAGACTCAAATCCTTAAAAAAAAATATATATATATATATATATATATATATAATCTTTTCCAATTTTGTAAGTTTAAGAGCCAGTGTGACATCTTTTAAAGACTGGAAACAAAGAATTGATCTCTTGAAATCAAAATTAAAGTACCTAATGTAATGTATAAAAGTATAACTCATGATTTTTAATGTTAACCTAAAAAAAAAACCTAACTATTCTTGAAAATACTCATATATCCTGGCAGTCCTGGCATAGTGCATAGTGATATCGCCAGTGTTGTCACGTTTAAAATTATATTGCATGACGTTGTATTTGCCAAATTACAAAGAATTTGTGTTTACTTAGAAAAAACTTAAATTCATGTTATTTGTATGAAAACACTATACCTCATGTAAAAATTTTCTTTATCGCAAATACAAATTTTCCATGTTCCCAATAATAAGAAAGAAACTTATGTCAAATAAGACGCAGACTTAATATACATTTCAAAGTCATTAGGCAATAATTCATTTTAAGAAAGAATGTTAAAAATTAGGGGTATGTGAAGCTTCAATACTTCGGCTTGGCTTCGAAACAAACATCAGTTTCGCCTTCACAACAATTTCGGGCTTTGGAGCCTTGACATTAAAAATATTGACAGCTTAAACACTTTATGTTCAATCATAGCCATTCTGAGCTGTTTTTTATATTAAAAATTCATATTTATAAAGAAAAAATCTGAAGAAATCGAATTAAAATGTTGTGATAATAATTTAATTTGTCAGCGTAACACGAAATATTACAAACAATTGTGCAATAAAAAATTTCCTAGCGATTTAGTGCAGCGGTTCCCAAACTGTGGTTTGTAAACCCGCTGGAGGCTCGTAAAATCTTCCAAGGGGTTCACCAAAATATTTCTCTAATGGCTGATTTTTGCAGCAAAATTTGTGAGGAAAGGGGAAGGCATTACAACTGTTTATTGTCTCACACTGAAGTCAGGTGGCTTTCTTCAGGTAGAATTCTTACAAGATTGTTTAAACTTAAACATGAAGTTTTCGTTTTTCTTACCAACCATCCTTTTCAAAAACATAGTGCATGCAAAGGTCAAATGTGGCTCAAGGCTTTGATCTATTTGGAAGACATTTTTGAAAGAAAAAAAAAGAACAGTTTAAACTATCTCTCCTGGGGTCAAATATTAAGGTTTTTACTTTACAAGACCGTATTGAGTTGTTCATAAAAAAAGTTTTGGCTAACCTGCTTAGTTAGCAAACAAACAGAGTGCTTTGATAGAAAATCAGCTTTCTTTGGACAAAAATTTAAAAACGTGGTTATAAAATACTTGAAGAGATTTGGAAAAATCTTCAGAGAATATTTCCCAGCCATGTACAATAACAATTGGATTCATAATTCTTTGGAAGAGACAGCAATTTTGAAATCCTCCACATTAAGCGTGAGTGGAAAAGAGCAGCTCCTTGAAATTTCCACTGATTTTGGATTAAAGAAAAGAAATAAATCTTTGTCATTAATTATTGGTTTCTGGTTAATTCTAAAGAGTAGTTCTCTTTGTTAGAGAATAAAGCTATTACAGCTTTGTTATCATTTTCTTCTACGTATTTGAGCGAGAAACTTTTTAATCCACATGCCTATTTAAAAAATAAATACAGAAACGGGCTCAATTCTGAAAGGTACTTGAGACTTTATTTATCGTCTGTGGTTCCTGATTTTGAAGCCCTGTGCCTTCTAAAGCAAGCACATCCTTCTCCCTAAGTCACGTGAAGAGGTGAGTAACTGCTAAAACTTGTTAACAATTTGGAATCTTAAATCAGCATGGAATTTTGTTATCAAAGGAGGGTATTTCAGTTATATCAAAGCAGTAATTTCCTGTACCACTTTAAGAAACATGTGAAAGAAATGTGATAATATTGTGAAAGTAAAGATAAGAATATGTTTCTACAGTACTTTGCTTATTTAATTTCAGTTTTAATTTCTAAAACAAATGTAAAATTATTAAACTTTACTTAAGTAGTTTCAATATTATTTCATTATATCTGGTAGCGTATCCCAAAGTACCCACTGATTTATAGTACAATGAATAACTCAATTTCATAAAAATTAAGTATAATTAAATGAGCAGCATTGGATATTTGTCAGGGGTTCGTGCAACTTAAATGTTTCTGAAAGGGGTTCACAAGTTGAGAAAGTTTGGGAACTGTTGATATTAGTGCATTAAGTTATATAAATAATAACAATATAATATTTTTTCAAGCATAAAACAACTAAAAGAAAATATTTGAACTTCGATTCGAGTTTGCTTCAAATTGAAAAAGTGGACTTCGCACACCCGTATTAAAAATAATTAATATCAACATAAAAATTTCACCTGTTCGCGAGAAAACTGATATTTCCAAACGTGTGATTTTTTTGCAAGACCTGTCCGGTAGCTAGCCTTATCCACGGTTTCCGTGATCCATCTGTTCTTGTTGGCGCGGAAGGATACTTTGGCCGGATATGTATAATAGTCTTGTATAGGCCTTGAAGGTTTTTATGGCTTGGTGGATGTCAAGTATTTTTTTATCTTAGAAATATTGGGCGCCAAAGCTTGACTCAAACACTGTTCTAACCTATTTTTAAATTATAAAACAGAAAATTGTATCATGATGCAACCTCTGGCTTGGAGCTGAATTGCCTACTTATGTTATGTGTTATTTTGGGGTAAGATAGGCTCTTAAGGAAAACTCTTTTTTCATTCTTTGAGGTACCCTTCAACTACTCTGTATGGGATTACGAAGTCTGATTTTTTGATTTGATGCAAATTCAAATCGAATATATAGAATATTCTTAAAAGCTGTATTTTATTTTGAATATGTTTTATTGGTTCTATGCTTCAAAAAATATTGCATTGTGGTTATTTGTCTATCTTTTGCTCTAAAACTACTTGGAAAATGCTTTTTTGCACAATATTTTATTATAATTAATTATATTCTGATCAATATATTTACTATCACAACTTAGAATTCTACTACTAAAAATTTATTTTTAACAGCCCAAAATGGCAATAAATTTACCATAAATTTGATATTTTAACTCTCAATATCTTTATTAGCGAATCCTTGTAATTGTCAAAGTAGACTTTTTTTTTAGAGGCAAAGTTGAAGCTGATATGGGTCCCCAAGGCAAGTCAAAGTTCCGAACTTTGCTTACCCCTTCTAAGGCTATTATTTCAGTAATGTTGGAAATTATTTAGTTCTGATTATAAACACATCAAGGACACAAACACAGCTTAATGAAAATTGATATAATATAAGGTAAACCATAATTGCATTATTATGGAAATCAAAAACTACTCCATGGTGGTTTTAGAGAGACAATCTTCCATATTTAAAAATACTTGCCTCTAAAAGGAAAAGGAGGCTTTCCTTAAGGTCTTATAAACTAATAAAGCATTTTTCCAACATATTAATAACTCTATTTAGTCTTTTTGAATTTTGTCACAGATCGATACAATAACTCTAAATATTAATAACTTTATTTGGCCTTATTGAATTTTGTCACAGATCAATAGAATAACTCTAAATATTAATAACTTTATTGGTCTTATTGAATTTGTCACATATTGATAGAATGACTCTAAATACACATCACAAATCAAACTAGTACATTATTAAAGACACAGGAATTCTACAAATTAAAGTATCTTAATAACTTGAATTTTTTTGTGATTTGTTGAATATTCACTGTTATTCAGTGGACCTATGGTTTTTTTCTGGTAAAGGTGAAGGTTTTGTACTTTCTTCCTTCCATGTTTATAAAATCCACCATTGTTTTCCTTTTTTACTTACATTTATTCTTGGAGCAGATACTAAACACAATGACTGCAGACCATGCCAAAGCTCTTTCATATTTCGAGGATGGTAACATTTCCTTGGCTGCTGAGCTAGCAAAGTGGCCCACAGATGATGAAATATCTGACTTGTCAAAGTTGGATGACAAGATTGGTATGAATAGCAAGTCGTGGAGCAGCCACAAGTTGATAAGAGATGCTCAACACATTTTATTCAATATTGCGATTACAATGGCTGCAGAGGAGAACTTTGGGATCAACAATGTGGATCGAAGGTAAATTTCACAAAAGATATCCATCACAGTAATTAGTGCATTTCTGATATGTTGATTTTCAGCTTATACACCTATGTGTACTAATTATGCTAATGTACTAGGGACAAGGACGGTTGAATTTATAGGAAGTGTACCCACATTTGTGTGGAGGGAGAGTGGAAAACCATTTAGGAACGCCCCCCCCCCCCCAGTTCACCCGACCGAGATTCAAACCTCAATCTCCTCGTCCTCGGCAGACAAGCTCAACACGAAACTGGTGTGTTTGCTAACTTTGTCACCAAGGCGGGTTGAAAACTAGTAAATCACATATTTTACAAAATATAGTTTAGTGACAAGGACAGGTGACTGAAGATAGTGTGGAGGGGAGGGGGAGGATAGGTGGTGGGGATAAAGCAGTTGTCGGAGAGGCTTCTGTTCCAAACACACCCGATCATTGGCTGAAAACTGTTCATGGTGATGATGATATTAGTGAGTTTTTTTATTGTAAGCTGATAAACCTTCACAATCTAAAAAACAGTCAACACATCCAGCAATATAAGTCACCCAATAAAAGGTAAACTCACAACTGCAACAAAGAAAATTTTCTTGATACAATGCATGATATAAGAAAGGCCAATCTGCTTTGATTGTAGCGTGTTATAAGGTGTCTTTCTCACAATAGACTAGACTGCTCATGACGGGGGGATCGTGGCTCAATCCCGGTCAGGTGTATTGAGAGTGGTTTTTCCAAATTGTTTTCCACTCTCCACACAAATGCAGGATACACTAAATTCAACCCTTTTCATCCCTAAACATGAGCATAGTTAGTACATATGTGTATAACCTGAAAACGTAGTAAGATGATGTGATAAATAAATAAAAATCACTTAACTGAATGTATGAATGCTATAATGAAGGTTTTTTTAGTTAAAAAATGTTAACATTTAGTTACTATTTATATACTCCCTTATTATTTTATATTCCGATTCCCTCTTATGTTCTTAATTTTTTCTAAGATTCAGATTCTATGCTAAAATGAAGATTTATATTCATAAAATAAAACAAAGTGTATAGATAGCATAAACACTGTCAAAAGAAACTAAACATAAACTGTATAGTTAGTGGATTTTTGAACCTGCAATGATGCACATAGTTTATTAAATCTTGGCACTAGTGAAGAAATAGTCAATCTGAGATCCGGCACTACGTCAAGCCGATTTCTATATTTAATATTAATGGTAACCACAGCAGAAAATCCGGTTTCACAGAGATAGGACGATGAAAACGGCAAGAGAACTGCTTAATCTTTTGCACTCATTGTTGGGTACTCACTTTCAGTTCGAAGCCAAAACTAGTGTGAGCTCACATGTTTTAAAATTGTTTCCATTGTGCGATCCGAAAACAGGTCTATCAGTTTTTCTGGTTCACCGATTGGCAGTCTCTTCTTTTTTTTTTTTTTTGCTTCAACAGAAAAAGGATTTCGCACCCACTCATTTTGAGTGACATCATCAACAGATTACTTTAAAAAAAAATTGAAACCCAATTTTAGAATCTTGAGGTGCTCATTGATAAAGAAAAGTGTCATGTTCTTCTAGTATTTCGTTCAGTTTTGGGAACATGCAAGAAAACCTTCTTCAAATTTGCCAGCCATAGTCCAGTTTCCCAATAAAAGCGCTCACCTTGTCACCTGGAAGTGACAATGTTCAATTAAGACCCCTGCAGTGATGTGTTTAAAATATTAAGTATTTCAAATTTATAGCAAGATACGCTAGTTTCAGTTTTTATTGATCTAATCTTTATTCCCAGAATAGTCACTGTCTTTGAGCTAATGACTAATTTCATCCTTCATTTCAAACACCCTTGAGAGCACTTTCCTGAGTGACAACCAGTGTGCAGCAGATTAGTACAATAGAGCACTTTGTTCAGCCCCTGTTCCCTCGTATAAAGCAGCAAACAAACGTGATTCAGTTGGTATTGTCTTAATGTAGTTCACTATTTTAATGATGGAACTAAAGACAACACTTAGTTCTTTATTCACGCTTTTTTTTAATGCAAGTGGATCATACAGTGAGTCCAAATGGCATTGGGAACCTTTTTTTTTTCACAAGAGCTTGTAAACCACTTCTTTCTCCAGACATTTCAGGAGCACCATGACTGCACGTCCCAACACTATTTTCCCACTTAATCTCATTTGCTGTCAAAAAATCATCAAAGATCTTGAAAAGTCCCTCAGCACTGATTCTTCCCGAGAGTCGGCTTGTAGAACAATAGATCCTCTTTGACAGATCTGTTATTGATTTAGCAAACCTAAAAGTTATAAGGTGAGCATACTTTACTGAATTAGTGACTTTGTCAACCTGTATTGCAAATTTTGACATTTTCAAAGTTTTGGCCAGTTGTTCTTGCATGTCTTGTGCCATGTCAGATATCCGTCTTCCCACTGTGTTATCTGTCAGAGGGATCTTCCTGACTAGATCTGTAGATTCTCTGTCAAACATTATTTCAGTGATTTTGATAACAGCAGGTAAAACGAGCTTCTTACATTTTACAATCATATATTAAACTTTGTATGATGCTAGAAGTCCCTTGGTAGGAATACTTGTTATTTTTATCGTTGATTTGGTCTGTCCAGAATATTTTTCCAATTTTTTCTTAAAAAAATCACCTGGCTTACCTGCATGCTGGATGTATTTTGATTCCAGGTGTCGCTTCAGCTTCTTAGGTTTCACATTCTCTGAAAATAAAACAGATAAACCCAGCAAGCGCAAGGGTCTCTACTCACCATCTTTTTCAACACTAGTGAACCCAACGCTAAAAAAAATCTTCAACATACCTTCTAACTTTTATTTTCTTACCAGACTCTCTCCTGTAGCAACTAGTAGAACTCTCTTTTTAGGAATTTATCCATATAACTATTAATTATGCTGTAATTCTCATGCACTTTTGATAACAAAGGAACCCACCTCAGTGGCGTAGTTGGCTAACACGCTTGTCGTGTTGTGCTCGACTGCTGAGGACGGGGAGATTGAGGTTCGAATCTCAGTCGGGTGAACTGGGGGTGGTTTTTACTAAATGGTTTTCCACTCTCCCTCCACGCAAATGCGGGTTCACTTCTCTAATTCAACCTTCCCAATTCCTAATCCATTAGCCTAATTAGTACTTAAAGCGTGTAACCCGAACGGTAGTAAGACGCGGTGATAATATATATTATTATATATTATATTATTATATTATTATATATTATTAATTATTATTATATATTATATTAATATTATTATTATTATAACAAAGGAGGGAAACTTAAATAAAACACACAGAATAAACTAAACAAAACTAAAGCTTGCCAGATAAGCACACACTGCGCACGATTGGTGGTTGACCACTCAGGCAAGTAGGCTGACTCAGCTTTGTTAACACTTGGCTTTTACACGAAAACGAACGAGAGCTCATAAAGAGAATGATGAGCTTGGTGCATATTCTGCATTTGAACAAAGCGAGTACTTGCAGTGCCACTCACCCAAATATGAAGTTGATGAAACTGTGTCAGGGAAACATGCAGTCGGTGTTAGCTAACCAAAATATTCCGTTTCTATTTGGATTTTGAACTTAACTATACTCATCACAATCTATTAAAAAAGTAAATACAATATAAGGTTATAGTCCTCACAAAACATGTGACCCCTTGGGATTAATGCTGTGACCCCCAGGTTAGGAATCACTGCCTTAGCTGATACAGAGTCTGCAATAACTCCCTATTCAAAATCATCTACTTTTACTAATTTATGTTTAATGTTCATAGTTTTGGTTTCATTTTTAGCCTTGTTCGACTTGGCAAGATAATGGAATGCCAGCTAATTTCTCAATGCCACATGCAGGAAAGTGTGAGAAATGGTTCGTCAGAGTTCCTTCTGCAGGCATTAGTGATGCAGTATTCAGCTAGTGGTCTGAACAACATTCTGCTTAAGAAACCAGCAGAAGCAGCTAATACCATGGTATTGTAATACAACACTAGTTTAAAAGTTGGAGGGATAACCTTAATAATTAATTACCTGAGTAATACTAGCCTCTACAATTTAAAAAGCTGCCTGTGACAGTAAATGTTTATGTTAAAAATTTTCTTTCGCATGTGTAAGGGGTGTCTCAACAAGTTCTACTACAATATTATTCAGATAAATGTGCTGGTTATCATATTTACTTTTAACCACATTAAAAATTGTAATTTTCATGCCTCAGCAGCCTTTTGTTTTTAGTATGTATTAGTTAACCAATTACAAGAGAAAAAAAAAGGAAAAAGAAAAGGGAGCATATTAATAAATAAGGATATCTACTTTTCGCAAACCATGTTTTCACAAAACATTTGAGAAATCCCAATTGAAAGCACAAAAATTAGTTTCAAGTTAAAAGTAATCATTCTTATCTAGTATTTTGGTTTAAATAAGGAGGGATAGCCAGCACACTTACCTTTGTCACAAACAGCTTCATCAGTTCAAGAGAGTCGGTTTAGAAAGTGCACATTAAATACCATAAATAAATAATGGGTTTTTTATTGTCCTATAATTTTATTTTATATACTCTGCATTTTCTCGATTGAGGTAGGCCTATTTGTGATTTTTTTCAAATGACACTAACCATTTTTCTACCATAGTTGCTTTTTATTCCAAGATTTCTTAAACCAACATTCATTGTTTCTTAAGACAAAATTTCAAATATTTACTTACCATAATGTAGGGTTTAGATAAAAAAAATACGCCCTAGAATTTAATATAAACTGGAAATCCTTTTTTATCTTCTACTTCACACTAAGTCCAAACATTATTTGAAGGGATGGAACCTTCTTTAACTTGTGCTATACAATGAAAAAACAAATTGCTTACTATAACTTAATTGTTAATTAAAGCTTTTTTTTAATAATTAATTATGGCACAAGTATTGACAGATTGACCACACCACATTAATGCTTATTTACTCATAGTTTCAGTTGGAGGATGAGCTAACCGTCAATCATGCAAGTTCATCCACCTTAAGCGAAGTTCTTTGGTGGAGCAAGTATTTTGGCACGTTGACTGTTGACTCTTCCGTGCAGCGGAACATAGACAACCTATCTTTGAATGTGGCGAGAGCAGCTCGCAAAGAAGGTAATCTGGGTATGGCCAAAGGTTCCTCCTCAAATGCTTCAGTCGTGGCGAGAGCTGCAGCAATCTGGAAGAATTGGCACAAAGTTTGGTTCGCAACAATGCCGAATGTGGCCCATGGAGGATCAAGACTTATACAGAAGTTGCCAAGTTGTTGTATAGGTATATACTATATTTTTCCCCTTATTCCAAATTTTAGACTAATTGTGAAATCGTGTTTGTTTCCAAAAATAATTTTTTTACAATCATACCAAATATAGCTATATAATTTATCCGTTGTTATTTAACTCACTTTAATATTAGTACAAACTAATTTTTTTCAAATCAGACATAAAGTTATATTGAGCGACTGCATTTAGTGAGAAATTATATATTTAAATTTAATCAAATTAATGAACTAAAAATTTTTGAGATAAATTTGAAAATTTAAAATACTTGAATGTTTCAAGTTAAAATCTTAAGTTCAAATGACTACTAAAATTTTTGATTTCTCATACACCTAAAATTTTAGATTACTCATACACCCCATCTCAATCTTAAACAAAGTCAAATCAATTAATATGAAATCTTCCTGAAGTTAAATTGAAGTTTGATTATTTGTTTTAGTGTTTAATTTAAGAAAAACATTAGTAAACATTAAATGTATTATTTTTAAATGGTTTAATCCGAGAAGAATATTAGTAAATGTTGCATTGCTATTACAGGGCGCAAATATCAATTTCTTAATAAGTATTCTTATTTGAACTTCAAATATTAAATTATGACATTTAAAATTACTTGCACATTTTCAAATACCTTAAAACTGATTTTGATTCATTAAACTTCACCACACATTTTTTATATATTATGCAGTGATTATTTAAAATTATACATATTTATTTAAGATATTTTAAATATTCACATTACTTTAGTTATTTGTTCACTAAAACAAAATAAAAATATATTTTGTCAAAAAACTATCAAGAGATTTCAGCAAGCTATCCACCATGTTGATTATCTAGTTTGGGGTAGCACAAATAGACTTAGTACTTTTAACGCATCCATGAAAGATGCATGTTGCTGTTTAATATATATGTAATAACTACTAGTAATAATTCTACTCAAACCCTTTTGGTGCTTTAAGTATTTTATGTTGGTATACGGTTTCTATTCAAATCTGCTGTTTCCAGCCTGTGGCCGGGTCAATTTAGTAAAATTCCTCCATATCCCTCTGTCCTTCCACCATTCTTCCACCTTTATTTGCCTCCATTCTTATCCTCTCACCTGCACACTCTCAGCTATCTGCGCCTCCCATCTCTTTCACTTGTAACATAATAGTTTTAGAAATGTGTCCATTGTATAACCAGTGTTTCTGAAGTTAATACTCTTTACAGCTTGGAGAAACAAGAGACTGCAGTTCAAGTGTGCTGTTTAGCGGCTCTTAATGGAACAGATATTGTCAAAGAAAGATGCTCTCGTCTGCTTTTGACTTTGGCCAAGTGGCTACAGCATCAACCACAGTTGGCCAACAAAGACGAACCACTGGCCAAACTTATGTTCAGCAGGGACGTCACATTATTCAGTAAGACACAAAGACAAAAAATAAATATTAATAACTACCCCAATCAAATTTTAATCAAGAATTATCTCTTTAAGGAAAATCTCATCTTGCTCTTTTAGAAATATTTTATTATATATAAAAGAAAGTACAGGAAAGAGGGACAGAAACATAGTGTTTTTTTTTACCACCATGTTTTACAAACTGGAATTGTTATAGGCATTATGTAGTAATTACTCTAAAGAGTTAGGGATGAGAAAGGTTGAATTTAGAGGAAATGTACATGCCTTTGTACAGAGGGAGAGTGAAAAAGTATTTAGGAATAACCACTTGATCGGAATTTAAACTCTGATCTTCCTGTCATTGGTAGATTAGTCTAATATGAGAGTGACGCCTTGGACCATACAGCAACCAAAGTGAGTTGTAGTGTTGGTTTTCTTAGCACTGCATTTTAATACCCTTTTAGGCTATACATTTATGTACTAATTACCCTAATAGTTTTAGGGGGGAGGGGGATGATGAAGATTATATTGGGAGGAAGTGTACCCACATCCATGTGGAGGGAGAGTGGAAAACTGTTTTTGGAAAACCACCCCTCAATACATTCGACTGAGATTTAAACTTCAGTCTCCCCGTCATCGGCATTCTAATCTACTGCAAGAGTATACCATGTGGCCATCTAAGGGGACCGTAAAGTATCTTCCTTTTATATGGTTTTCCACACTTTTTCTTTTATCTTTTTTCCACATATATAAATAATTACAAATTATTTAATAGAGATGACACTATCCCTGATTCTCTTGATTCTGATTATTTAAATTGGAGCCTTGATTTTTCCATTCTCAATACAGATGCCTCATTATTTATCATTTCAATCCTTTAGATGTATTCACATGCCGTTTAAAATAGGTTATTTATTTATATCTCATACCTTAAAAGTGATATTGGTTGAAGTAAACCTAAAAAGGGTAGAAATAAAAAAAAAACATGTTGGATTTGGGCAAGATCATTAGAACTAGAGTCGAGTCGAATCCACTATTTTACAAATCTGAATTTTGGAAAAAATTATGAATAAAAGAGAAAATATAAATATAATAGAATAAGTATATATATTTTTAGGATTTGAGTCTCATTCTTTTTATGATTGCAGTAGAGCACAGTTTGGCAGTAAAAAACGGGACCCAAGTAATCCCAGCAAGTGATCTACTGGTGGGACAACTTCTCCAGTCAAGTGTCTCACGTTGTCCAACTTTGGCCAAGTCCTGGAACCAGCTGGCTTCATGGTGCTACCGTTGGGGGCGACGGGTGGTTGATGCCGCTATCGAAGCCGGAGGTCAACTCTCTGAGGCGGACCGTTTGGCTATTCAGCATGTTCTGCCAGCTGGCACCTCTCGGGAAGACCTGGACAGAGTGTATGCAATATTAAGCCAAACTCGGGCGGTGGCTGATGAGGAGGATATTGAGGTAATTAGTTTGATAATTATATTAGTCATATTTATATTATATTGTGAAACTGTAAATTTAGGATGTTCAAAAACAAGGTGCTTAGGATGATACTTTCCCCAAAAGAGATGACCATACCTAGTGGTAAAGGAGGTAACATAATGAGGAGTTACATACCCTGTACCCATCACAAGATATTGTTAGGATAATAAAATCTCGTAGATTATTGTGGGCAGGACATACAGTGCAAATGGGAGAATCTAGAATCATGTTCAGAGTATTTAATGGCAAATCTAATGGTTAGAGAGCATCGGGAAGACCTAGACGGAGATGTGAGGATAAAGGGCACATTTATTTATCACTGTAGTCTTACGATCCTCTCTCTTATAACTCTTGTGCATTTACTCTGCAGTTTGTTGATTTTATTCAATACGTTAAGTTGTTAATAATCAAAATGTTATAATCAACAATTAAAAACCAAATTCAAACAATGTAAAATTTGACGCATTGATTAGTCTACACATTATAATGCTATGTCCACCCTGTGTACTCTGGTTTGTTGTTTATTATTATAAAAATGTTTGATTAGACTGAAGACTTCAACACATCAGAAATGATAGAAAGTCAGCTCCAGAGTGTGGGTGCATTGAGTGGTGCTACAAGTGATCAGCTGTGCTACCTAGTGGATATCTGGCGAAGTGCACAAAAGCGGGTGTACAGCTACTATGAGCTGTCAGCTATGGCTTACTTCAAATACCTGGAATTATGTGGTGAAGGAGAGGTATAACTTTTCATTCACAAATAAGGTCTCGACTTGACGCAATTTGTTTTAATTGAAAATAGTGTTGGGTCGATTCCACTATTTTATAAATTCGAATCTTGGAAAAAATTATGAGCCGGTAAAAGAAATGTAATGTAATAATAGAAAATACAAATGGTAACTAAATGTAAAAAAAAACAAAAAAAAAACACTTAGTTCCTTATAACATTCATACATTCGGTTAAGTGTTACACTTATGTTCTGGAGCCTGATTGTTGAGGTTTTTTTAAAAAAATAATAATGTTGGTTCTAAACCACCAAAAAACAGTATTAGAGAATTAAAACAAATTTCAATTGAATATATATAGTGTATAAAATTATATAAATAACCAAAATATATTTTTTGAGTACTAAACAACTAACAAAAAATACTAAACTATGATTCGGCTTTGATATTATTTCATATATTCTATTAGAGTTTGCTTCAAATTGAAAAAGTGGACTTGACACATCGCTATTAAATACTGGTAATTTAAAATATATTTAATGGGGTTTGATATATAAAAAGTGTGTTCCTGGAATATGTGAGTATTGTGACTTAACCTCTTTTGACCCAGTATTGTCCATATGTTAAAAACATTATGATCATGTATACACGACATTCACAATTTACTTGGTTGTGTTTCAGCACATGAGTAAAACTGGCGAGTGTATTACTATCACAGCAACACTCCGTCTTCTGCGTCTGATTGTAAAGCATGCCTTGGAGTTGCAGTCAGTTCTTGAGTCAGGGTTTGCATCCACTCCCACACGACCTTGGAAGGCCATCATTCCACAGCTATTTTCTAGATTGAGCCATCCTGAGGCGTACGTACGACGACGCGTGTCAGAACTGTTGTGCCGTGTGACAGAGGATGCTCCACATCTTATCACTTTCCCTGCAGTGGTGGGGGCTGCAACTTGCGGAGCTCGTCTCCGGGCATCTTCTACTACACGTTAGTTATAGATGTATCATGATTCATGTTTTTATTAAATAAATTCATATTTCTAAACTTAAATCCAGATTCTTCAATTTTTTTAATTTATAACGCTTCACAAAGTAGGTTTTTGGGTTTTACACTTTAATTTTTTTTAATATTGTCAACTAAACAAACCTGCACAACAAAGCTATACTAGATTAATGTCAGCAGTTCAAATAAACAGCTTTCAAATTCTGTTAATGATTAAATAAATTATCTCTCCGATCACGTATTTGTTTAAAGGAATTTAGGGAAAATGTGCCAAATTTTTATTTTATTTATTCAATATGCAGTTTCTGAACCTACTGATTATATCGACACACAAAAATTTCTTTGAGCAAGCTCGAAAGGGCCTATCAATTTTGCCAGAAAAGGTATTTTCACATACCTTTCAGGGTTCTTTTACATGTCACAATCAACATGGTAGTGATGGTCTTACTATCTCCAAAGGAAGTTGTGCTAAAGATTCTTATCACTCAAGAAAATTCTGTCTACCCAGGCTGGGTGTGAACCCACAAACATCGGGCCCCCAAGACCGCCAAGGTCAACTAAAATGAACCAAATTACTTGTTTAAATATTTAACTTGAGGATGCCCAGTTGATTAATGATATTCTTCTGGAACACCCTTAACTCCAAACTGAAAATGACACAACATTCATTCTACCACAATGAGGCTCTCAACCTTTCATTCAAACAGCTTGCAAAACCTGCCAAATACATCAACCAGTAACCTAATTTACCAACTAGAATGCCAACAATGTACTGCATAATATCTTGGCCACACAGCTGAGTTGCACCGCCATGACACCAAAAACAAGAACTTAGAAAAATTATTTTCAGCACATGCCTCCGCCCATAACCCCAACTTTGAGGACTGTTACACTGTTAAAGATGTAAGAATCACTAAACAGAGCACAATAGGAATTAAACTGGTAATTTTATTAGTTCACTATGTCTCAGCTAAGACAATGGGAACTAGCACATTAATGGATCACAAAGGCTAGAAAACCATGCAACTTATAAATATTGCTTAACTAGACCTGATTTCAACACTTTTGCAATACTTGCACCACAAAACAATAGATGATTCCCCAGAAAAGTTTTCATGGTTCACAACTAAGTTGGCATTGCTGATTCTAACTTCCTGATCATTCTTACTAAGTACTGCTATTACTAGATCCTAAGGAAGATTCAACAAAAGCATTGAAACATTGAAATGTTTAAATATGTGTTTGTGTTTTATTTTGATAAAATTCTATCATAGTTATTTATTACATATTATATGTCTCATAATATAATTTAAATATTTAAATACATATGAAACACTAGAAAGAGGGTTCTTAAACTTTTAGTAAAAAAAAATTATATTTACACAGAATAACAAACGCACAAAAAAAAATCTCAGGAAATTTTTATCTTAGTTAATTTGTCAATATTATTAAATTTCTTTTAAGGATTTATTTAATTTTTTGTTTTGGCTAGGTTTATTCAACACTTGCCTATCTCAAGGGTCTGAGGAGGCGAATGGAGATTCTGGGGAAGAAGAAGAGGAAGAAAATGAAGATGAAGATGATGAAGAAGACATTGGTCAAGTGTCTGTCCTTAAGACTTGCTTTCTTGCAATGGTGGACACCCTTTCAAAGCAGGTAAATTTCTTATATACGCTTTATTCGATTTAACTAAATTTTATTTTGAAAGTTTTATTTTGGTCGGTGTTTGCATTCAAACTTTTGTTTTTAGCATAGGTGTGTGAACTTCAAAAAATTCGACTTCTCTTCGAATATTTGTTTGCATTGATATCGATTGGAGAGTAAAATTTTAGATTTGAAGATTATGAAACTTTGCCCAAAAAAAATGCTTAAAGTTAAAAACACATTTATGTTTATTGTCTTAAATTTTCTGTTTTTTATTTCCATCCCAAACTAGTCCCTTGAAGGAAAACCTCTTTTTTACTTTTTGAGGTATTTTGTATATGTATTTGGAAGAAAGTACAGGAAAGGTGGTTAGAAAACCTAATACCTAGGTCGGGGGATTGGATTGTAACAATCTATTTTATTTATTTAAGAGGGAGCCATTACCTCTTTGTCCAGTGGCATCAATGTTAAGTGTGAACTGTTCTTCTTTTCATTGCATAATATGGAACTTTTTGATGATGTGTAAGCATTATGAACATTTTTCTTTCACTATTCAATTGATGTACAATACAAATATTTGAACATGTTAAAGGCTCCTGAAGCCATCTCCCAGGTACAGCTGTTGGTTCAGGAACTGCGTCGCATCACCCTACTCTGGGATGAACTTTGGTTAGGTACCCTTGTTCAGCACCACGCAGAGATCTCTAGACGTCTGGCGCAGTTGGACACTGAGGTGGCTCGTGTGGAGGACAATGTTTCTCTCTCACCTACTGAAAAAGAGATACTCATTGCTGAGAAGCATCGTATCATACTGAAGCCGGTCAGTAAATAATTGTGTAGTCTTTCACAATATACAGGACTGATTTGTGCTAGATAAAGTTAAGGGAGTTTGTTAAATAAATTTTGTTCAGTATAAATGTCTGAAATAATTTTTTTGCTATAATTATTGCTTGTAAAATTAACTCAAATTGAAGTGGTATGGTGCTATGAACATAAAAATGAAGGCTAAAATTCTTCTTTTTCTTTAAATATTTGCTTTTGGTCACAGTATGATACGTCAAAATAGCAGTTCAAATAGTTGACTGAAGAAGGATTTAAGTTATTTTACTTATTACATTCATTATTGTTCCCAGCCTGTCATATTTATATATATATACACACACACACACACACACACTTCCCACTACCAGGTTGCTAGACCTATTGTAACATGTAAGTTATTCTTTATTGTAATGTTAAGAAGAAAATAGTAACAGTGCAATTAGTATTAGTATTTTTCTAATATTTTCAGCCAACTGACGCCATGATCTATGAACAAAATATTTAGAGATTTTATATTGTTAATATGGTAAATTTTAATCTTGATAAGCAAAGGGGGTTTGGGGGGGGGATCATTTAACTTAAGGAAAAACAACTAGGACCTATATCACAAATCAAATGTCTTTACATTTAAACAGGCTCTTTAAGGAAAACCTCTTTTCGCTTTTTGAGGTATTTTGTTATGTTCAGTCTCTGAACTGTATATATTTAATATTGTAAAGTAGCATTTGGTGTAATAATTTTTTTAACATGGTTTCTTTTGATATAGTTCTTTATTTATATTGGTTTTGTATTTGTTGTGTGCTCTTTGGACATTTCCCGCCATTTTTTTAGGGTTTCACTCAATTTTTTTGAGAGTTGAAAGGGAGGGGGAAGGAAAGTCATTTTGACTTTGAAGAGTATGTAGTGTATTTCAGCACAGTATTCAGTACATATAGGGTATCTGCCATAATGGGTGCAATAATTGCTGCACAAATCTTTGTCCACGCGTGAGTCGGTGTTACAGGCCCTAAAGAGTGGCCCCTTTTATCAAGAAACCAAGTGAAGAGTTTGGGAGATGTCACTGAATTAACCCTTGTTTCTCATTCCTTCCTACTCTAACCATCATCCCACAAGGTAAGCCTCCATTGTCAATGAACCTCCAATTTGACGAGGTAAGCTACTCCTATCACAACTTACTATCAAATATAGTTCACTTTCCCTGCTTTCGCTGATATTTTCTCCTTTGTTGACTGGAACAAACATGTTATATTTGGCCAACCTAACAGAAAAATGTATGTCTGCAAGTTAACATTTAAAACACGCACATAAAAAGTAATTTTTACATCTCATTATTTCTCTTTTTCACCAGAACAAAGCAGACTATGGATGTTAAAATTCTATCAGGCAACTCAGGACCTAACTACATTTCAAGAAACATTTTAGAACAGGCAACCACAGAATAAATGCACAAAAACAAACCTCAAGTCATATTTAATTATATTTCATAGACATTAAGTAATATTTCCAAGGTGTATGATAGTCCCCTAACTAGAACACTATCATAGTATAGTAACCTGTACATACATACTTTGGTTGGACCACAAGTTTCAAGGAGTTTTAACTGCCAAGTATCAGTTGGCAAGTGAGAGCGAAGTTTTAAATTATGTTCAAAATACCTCCTATTTATTGACTTTATAACATAATAGTGTACTACAATTGATTTCATAGACCACTATCTAGTGGGTGGTAGTTTTCATGACCTTGCAAATCTCCTAATAACCCAAGTTTGACTGATTTGTGTAGCGATTCTACTCTTTGTTAGTTGTTTTTAAATTCCTAGCTCTAGTTGAACTACATCCTGGCTTCTCCTCAACTTGGGGGAACCTTTGTGCTCATTCTTAGGACAGCCAATCAATTAACGAGTATTCACTGATTAATTATTACTTGAAACTCACTAATCAAAGTAGTTTAATCAAGTTAGTTCCATGCTCCTTCATTAGGATATAATTTAATATCCTAAACAGGGTGGTAATCTGAAACTTGACTTTCAAGGCAATGTACTAATGTGGATTAACATCTTGATAAAATCAACTTAAAATTATCTTCTCTCAAAATTTTTAGCATATCACATATCCTACTAAGTGTTTAAAAATGAGATGGCTCAATGGCAAATAATTGTATAATAAAGGGATTTGATAAAACTTAAGAAAAAGGTATAATAAACTTCTAAGAGTAAAAGTGATTAAGAAAGCCCACCTAGGGAATGAGGAAAAAATGTGGAAAAAATCCAATGCACGTATCCTAGTAAGATATTTGTTTAAAGACAAGCTGTATAAAGAAGGAAATAATAACCATTCAAGGATGGAATGATCATATTATGCAGAAGAGTGTCCTAGCATAGGGATCTGTAAGTAACTGCTCTAGGTCAGAGCACATACTAGTGCGGGTCTCTCGACAAGCATGATCTGCAGATTCAACGCCATCTTGGGTTCCTTCCCCGACATGGGTTGTAGATGTTGTTGGGGTCCAAAAGCCCTGTGGCACCTCCTCAAGTTCCTTGTAAAGGCTTTTCTGTGTAATTGTGTATCTCACCTTATTTAGAATGGGTTAATTAAATTCACGGTTTGGGGGAAGGGGAAGGTTTAGGAGATGTGAGGAAGAACACAACAAAGAGGGTATTGTGCAGATAGAAATTTGAAAGTCAAGGTCAGCATCTGAGCAAACTGGTTGTTGAAGAGATGGGGTAAGAGGCCTAAATAAAGTAGTATGAAAATACAAGACAGTATTAGGCAAACCTTAGTGCAAAGGATAATACTGAACTAGAGTAAGGAAGGAAGGAAGGAAGGAAAGATAGTGGAAGATGGAGACATTTTACTAAACTGATCCAGCAACAGGCTGCAAACAGTTGATGATTAGTGCAAAAGTGTACTAAGTACATATTTATTATATTTGGAAAAAGCTACAGGAAAGGTGAATGGGAACATATAAAAGGAACAAACACAACATGGCTTCTACATTGTAAATAAGAACACAGTTCATACTACAAAAAGATGACTGCTTTTTGAAGAAAATCAATCGCTACCTCCCAATCCCCTGACCTATGAATTGTCCAACACAACTCCCTAAAAGAGAAGACTATAAAACACAAAAGGGAGAAAAAGGAAATTTGGTAAAGAATGATAGCACATTTAGAAACTTCTCAAGTACATTTTTAGAATCCTTAATGTTCAACTTCTCTGATAGATCAGCGTTAGGGGAACATTTGCACTCTAGATTAAAAAAATATTTAAGTACTCAAACATACTTTTATTAATCATTTTTTAAAACTGTGCTTAAAGAGAATTAATTTCAATCATAATTAATTTTTTCAACGATTCAAAAACAAGATATTTTACTTCTTAAAACATAAATGTTCTTTTAATTGAGAAAATATTAATATGATTGGTCATTTCAAATATATTTAATTAAGCTATTAATTTTTTTTATCTCAATTTCATTAGAAGTCGTTCTTGTAAATATTTATATTTAATTTACAAAACTAAGTTTTAAACCCAGACTCAACTCAAAAATGGGAACTTTTTGAGAAGATCAATAGATAAAGACTCAAATCAAATACTTTTGCTTACTGACCTCTACCTAGCAACCAAGAAGTTCAATTATTACTTAATGTAGTATCTAGTTAGAACAGGGACTATTTTTGAACATTTTAACAATTTGTTACTTTGCCTTCTCTTCTGCAGATTAAAAATATAAATTTTAAATAAATCGCTCCTTGTTGATAGTTGGTGTTCATTTTGGAGCAGCTGCATTCCATTACATCTGTTTCTCCAGAAACACCACATGAAAAATTTTTTCAAGATAAATTTGGTAAGTTCTTAAATACTCAAAACTTCCGATTACACATTTTAGTGCATGCTAATGAACACATTTAATTAAGTAATACCACAATTTCAAGTTATTTCAACTAAACCAATTTAGCATGTCATCTATTATTAGACTTCTTTTTGTTTAACTAAAAAGATTAATGAATAATATTTGAAAGTATCCTTACTAATATTAACCATTATTTAAGTATTTAAATTTATATACAAATAATAAAATAATAAAGTATTTCATTAGTTATTAATCTCAATATGAAACTATTTTAAATGTTTCAATTCTAATCATGTACCTTTAAATTATTTATATTAGGTGTATATGTGAGTATTTGAAAATTGTATTTTGAATTGAGTTTTAAAATCCACTTGAACTGGATTATAAAATTTCTCAAAAAACTTTAAAAATTCGAGTACTCAAAATATTTGAGTTGAGTATATTTAACTCAATTTTAAGATAATTTAGGAGTGAACAAATTACTTAAATATTTCCTTTTGTCTGATGAAAAGAAACCTAAATGGTACAACTATATTAAATTTTGTTAGATAAATTTATGTGATCATAAATTTTTTCGCTAAAAATAACCAATTTTAATAATTGTATATTTGTATTTAGCGCCAATACATAGATCTATTACAAAAATACAACTGGAACTATCTGTATCGCAAACATTGTTTTATGTTTAACAATGAGGATGCCCAATGGCAAATGATTTTATTAAAATGGAAATTGATAAAAATGAAGTCTGCCTCGCTGAGCTTGGGGTAAAGTGCTTGCCTCAGGAATCAATATTTATGGGTTCAAAACCAGCCAGAATCAATAAATTTTTCTTGATCAATAAAAATTTGTAGCAGGACTTTATTTGGAAAGGGAATAAATTCATTGGTCCCATGATGGTTGTGGCGTATAAAAGAACCCTTGAAGGTGTATGAAAATACCTTTCCTGACAAAATTAGTAGGAGCACTTTCACTTTCGTTCATAGAAATTCTCATGTGATGATATAATCAGACGGTTCAAAAGCTGCACATTAGATACCTAAAATAAATAAATAAATTAATGGTAAAAATGAAGAAAAAAATAAATTAATAAATGCAGATTTAAAAATGAAAGCCCACTTAGGGAAAGAGGAAAGATGTGGAAAGAATCCAATGTGCAAAGGTGACATCTTTCTTTCTTCTGTCTTTTATAGTGGAAGTAGTAACACACACATGGATTCAAACGGGAGTAGTTTAGTGTTTGTCTAAAATGTCTTTCTCTTTCCTTAGTTTTCATTTGTTTAAACAACAATGCCTAAATATTACTCTATTTGCATTCAAATGTGTTTGTGACTGCTACTATAGAAGACAGAAGAAAGGAAGAAAATGTCACCTTTGTGCAGTGGATTCTTCTCACAGTTTCCCTTTTTTCTTAGTTAGGCTATGTTCATTAAATGTACACTTATTAGTTTATCTATGTTTTTTCTTTATTTTTTATCAAACATTGTTCTCTTTTACTCAAACTTGAATACAACTCACTATTTTCATTCAAACTCAATTCATAGTTAAAAATACCTACTCTCATACATCTAATTTAGACCTTAAAAAATTTTAATCTTCTTATAACCCGTTTTGGTAGCCGCATGGTTTAAGGCGTCACTCGTAATCGACTAAGCTGCCAACAGAGGGATGATTGGGGTTTGATCCCGGTTGGGTGTACTGAGAGTGTTTTTTCACTAAACAAATTTCACTCTCCCTCCACACAAATGCATATACAATTCTTTTAAATACAATCTTAATTATCCCTAACACATTAGATTATATTATATTTGGAAGAAGGTATAGGAAAGGTGGATAGAAACATATAAAAGGGGACACACACACAATATGGCCCTTATAATGAAAAGAAGAACACATTTCGCACTTTACACTGCTGCCAATTTACAAAGAGGTAATGGTTGCCTCTTAAAGAAAATTGATCGTCACCGCCCAATCCCCCGACCTAGGTTTCATTCTATCAGAACTCATCAGGGAGGAGCGTGAAATGCGCAACGCAACTTCTTAAGAGAGAGAACCAAAAAAACAAAAGGGAGAAAAAGGGAAAAAGGTAAAGAATGATAGGACACATAGATAGGAACATGTAAAAGGTATAACATAAAGGACAAACACAGGAAAAGGACATGGATGCGAAATTATAATGATATAACTCAATAAGGAAAACCTCTTTTTGCTTTATGAGGTAGTTTTATTATATTTAGAGTATATATATTAGAGTAATTAGTACATATATGTAAAACCCAAATGGGTATTAAGACGAGGTGTTAAAAAAATTATTTTTAAACTATATTTGCCTGTTTCATTACTATAGGGGAAAGTATTGCAGAGAGTCTTCAGAAGTTGAAATCTCCTATCAACCCACGGCGACCTCAGGAATCTTGGCAGCCATTAAAACAACTTCAGGCACGCCTGCAACAGCGATCTCAGAAAAGGGCGGCCTACTCCATACGCATGCAGGATGTCAGTCCAGCATTGGCCCGCCTCAGCAATACCGTTATAGCTATGCCTGGAGTATCTTCAGTCTCAGGGAAGATTATTACCATTGCATCTGTGGATAACAACATTGCTGTTTTGCCCACCAAAACCAAACCCAAGAAGCTCATGTTTCATGGCAGTGATGGGCAGATGTGAGTACCTAAGTGTAAATTCAGAAATCTCAAATGTAGAGACCATAAAATTCGGAAACGATAATTGAATTTAGTAGGGATGGACAGGAATTAAATTTTAAATCAGGACGAAAACAGGGCAGGTAATGAGTCAAAATATTTGGACAGGTACGAGAACTTATAAAAATTACACTTTAGAATATTTTTAGACTAAAATATATATTGTTTTTAAAAATAATATGGTAATACTTTTAAAGCTTTGACATGATTAAATATAATACAAATAATATGAAATCTTAAAAACATAATAATTAGGGCTGTCAAACTCGATTCCTCAATACCCTCGATTCTTACTGGTATTGAAAGAATCAAGAATCAATTTTAACATTATGATTGTCGCTACGTCATTTCTTAGCTCTCAATAAAACTGGCAACTAATTAAAACGGCAACATACAGAATAGGTAATAACCATTTATCTCTCATATTAGTTCAGTTGTTGTTTCACTTAAATTCCCGCAAATTGTAAATATACAGTATTGCCCTAAATATAATATGAACCTAACATTTTGAGGTGTTCTGAATGAAAAATAAATGGTCTCAAATATAATAGGACCTGATATTATGACAGTAACAAGAGGTAAAAACTTAACAACTTTGACATACTTTTTATTTTAAGTAAAAGTTATGTGAGACTGTCAGAATACATGAGTTGATTTTAAACAAACAATCAATATTTAATACGTAGAATAGGGATGGCAATTTTCCTTAATATATTGATATATCTATCATTAATTGATATATCACAACGTGTTGTATTGAGGATATTTTGACCAAATTAAGATGGCCGCTCTCTTGTAATTATATTCTTTGTCACTTTCAATTTCTAATGTTTTATTTAGCTCTTTGAATAAGTCAATTTAATAAAAATAGAGGGAAAAATTGTTATATTTTTTTAAATTCAATAGATTTAGAGCATAGTACGATATATCGTTGCCAAAACACTTCATCACTAATTTCTGGCGAGCTAACTTGTATAGGATCAGTTATGGCGAACAACTTTATATTTTTGTAACATGTGAAATGTGTTCTTCTCTCCTTTATAAAATCTGCAATTTATTGCATTAATTTGAGTTTATATGAATTTTTTCTTTTGATATTTCAGTTTTGAAGACTTTAGTGTGTTTGATAAATATCTATAAGATCATAAGATTAAAGTTTCAAGTGACAATGTGTTAGGTTGAAATGGTCAAGTCCAAGTTTCGCATTGAGGGGGGAATAGTGTATCAGGCACTTAGATTTTTTTTATACAGTAACAAGTAACAATTAGTAATAAATATATAAAAAAATAGTTTTTGACTGTTTTACAAAGCTAATCTCTTTTATTTTACAAATAATAGTTACATAAAAAATTGTTATTTTCAAGTAGCCCTCTTAAGTATTTTAAGTTGCTACAGTACAGTACTTAAATTTTCTTTCTAATGTCATTAATTCAAAACATGCATGTTCATCTAACGCTCCTATTTGGTGAATTCAATAGATTGTTTCTCAACGATTGTTAATTATACCTTTTTTATTATTTATTTACAAATATTTGATTCAATGAGGCTTCATTTGTAGGTAATAATACATGTTTACTCTAGTGTAATTCCTAATTATATTATTATTTTGACTACATGATTTAATACTTGGTAAAAGTGTTTTTTTTGTTACAATTGATAATTTGTTTTTGTAAAAAAAAATTTTTTTGTAATAATATGAATGTTTTATGGAGAGAAAAATAGTTTAAGAATTGGAATTGAGAATCGAAAAATCAGGTTGAATTTAGGTATTAATCGAGAAAAACAGGTATCATAACATCTCTAATAATAGATAGTGGTTTGCAAATAGCATTTTTTATTTAAACTAATTTAGCTGAATATTGAATAACACAAGTCGAATATTTAACTTTAATACATTATTTTTATTATTTAATATATTTTGAAAAGGTGTTTTATATATTTATATTGGAAGAGTACAAAAAAAAAAATATGTAGCCTTTTTAAATGTACCATAGTTTTAAACCTCTTAAATGTTCTCTAATTTAACATCTCTTAAAATGGTGACCTGGCAGTCTTGTGGTAATGTGTCAGATTTTTGTGCCGAGGGTCCGGGGTTCTAATCCTCGGTCCCGGCACAGATTTTATCTGATTGCCAAACCCTTCCTTCACCTCTGACAAGACTGTATTAATCACAACTTGTGAATGTGTGGAATGCCAGGCCTCCACGTGGTTCGGATCACTCGTTAACTGTAGGTCCTCCATTTCATCTCACAATCACCCTACTACACATACAAGTGCATATAGACCGAACATTATTATAGTTATATAATTTATAATACTAATATAATCTCATACTCCTACCTCTATCCTCCTCCTTAACTTGCTTGGAAAAAATTCTGGCTTTAACATTTCGTCAATAAAAATATTGACAGCAAAAATGCCCAGTACAGGTAAATTATTACCATCTGAGCTATTATATGCATTACAAATCATACATTGCTGCCATTGGACAAAGAGTAATGGTTGCCGCTCTAAAGAAAATGTCGTCACCCCTAATCCCCCGACATAGTTTTTCTATCAAACTCATCAGGAGTAGAATCGATTCTTAATTCTCATAAAACTGGTAATAATCAATGGCAACATTCAAATAAGTAATAATGATTATCTCTCATATTAATTATTCATTCAACTTAAATACCGAGTAAATTGTAAATATATCTAATGGCCCGAATATAGTACGACCCTGAATATAAATATGACCCTAACATTTTGAGGTGATCTATATGAAAAATAAATTGTCTCAAATATAATATGACCTGACATTATGACAGTATTAAGTGGTAAAAATTAACAACTCCGGCACACTTTTTTTAAAAGTAAAAGTTAAGTGATACTGTCAGAATATAAGAATTGATTCTAAACAAACAATTGATATAAAATATGTAGACTAGATTGGAAATTTTCCATATTATTGATATAAATATCATTAATTGATATATCACAATCTATAATGAGAAAGATCTTATCAATTAAATGTCACTTCCTGTAATTAATTCTTGTACTTTAATTTTAATGTTAATTAGCTTTTGATACGACGGTTATAAAATGAACAAATCGACATAGTTATAAAATGAGTGACTGTGGTCTAGGAAGTGTAGATCTATGTGCGGCCGGTTCAATCTTGTCCCGCAAGATTATGATTTCAAACCTTCTCACTTGAAGACTCTTGTGAATGTGGAATGCAGCGCCAGTGTTGATTCACGTAAAACTGTATGTCTATCATCTCACAATACCACATTTCACATTAGCGTAGTATATAACGAATGGTAGTAAGACCGTGCAAAAAAATAATAAAAATGGAGCAAAAAGTTATTTATTTCAAGTCATTAGATTATTGATATATCGTTGCCAAAACTTCATCACTAATTTTGATGAGCTAACGTGCATAGGATCATTTAGGGTAGACGACTTGAAAATTCGTTACTGTGAAATGTATGCTTCTTTCTGTTATAAAATCCGCAATTTATTGAATTAATTTTGGGTTTATTTGAATTTTTAGTTTTGAATACTTTTAGTGTGTTTAGTAAATATTTTTAAAATTGTGAGATTAAAGTATCAAGATCATGTGTTGTAATGGTTCGCATTCGAGGGGGGGAGGGGTAGGGGAGTAGACTATCAAGCACTTAGATTTTCTTTGTAATAATGCTTAGGAAAATAGTGAAAAAGGAAATGTTCAAGAATCCAAATCAGAATCGAAGAATCGAGGCTGAACTTAAGTATCGGAATTGAGAAAAACAGGTATTGTGACATCTCTAATTTTAAACTTTCAAGACTATAATGATAATTTTTGTTCTTGAATCAATATCATATTCTTAAGTCTCACACATCTCTATTATATATAACATTTTATTAAATTTGAAAGAATTGAAAAAGGGTAAAAATGAAGGTGGATAGAAACACATAAAAGGAACAAACACACTATGGATTCTATAATCAAAAGAAGAATACAGTTCACACTTTACATTGCTACCATTGGCCAAAGAGGTGATCACTGCCTTTTGAAGAAAATTGATTGTAACCAACCCTTTGCTCCAACTTAAGTTTCATATTTATAATATTTTGAGTGTGTGTGTGTGTGCGTGCATGCGTGTGATGAATAAACAAAAAATTCATACAGCTTTTCATGAGTATATATAAGTCAGTAATAAATAATAGTTGTTTTTTATTTGTTTCAGTTACACTTACCTGTTTAAAGGACTCGAAGACCTGCACTTGGATGAGCGTATCATGCAATTCCTAAATATCGCCAACACAATGATGTGGCGTAGTGGCAGCAGTGGTGCTGTGTACAGAGCCCGCCATTATTCTGTTATCCCACTAGGTCCTCGTAGTGGTCTTATCAGCTGGGTTGATGGTGTTGTTCCGTTATTTGGACTTTACAAGAGATGGCAGCAGAGAGAGGCCACCTCTCTCTTGCTCAAGGGACAGTCTTCTTCTAGTGCACAGCCCTCCAGTAGTAAGTTAGATTGAATCCATTATTTTATGAATCAAAATATTCATTTTACCTATAAATTCTGAATCGAATGATGGAAATGATGTACATATGAGGAAATAGAAATAATAATAGAAAATACGAACTAAATGTCAATTATTTTTTTAAATCCGTTCAATATAAGATTCATACATTCATTTAATTGTTAAATTAATGGCCCAGGGTCTGGTTGTCAAGTTTATCCTATAACTAATCTACATTAAATTAATTGGAAAATTAATGACGCGGTTGCTGTGTTAAACTTATATGTATAATAGGGATGTGCAAAGTCCACTTTTTCAATTCAAGTTGAATGTATTAAATATTCTCAAAGCTGAATTGAATTTCAAATATTTTTTTAGAAGTTGTTTTGTGCTTAAAAAAAATTTATGGTGGCTATTTATAAAAAAAACTATGCGCTAAAACTACTTGGAAAATGTTTTATTGAAAAATTGTTGCTAATATTTTGTTTTATTTTAATAAATCAAGTTAATATTACCATTTACAATTCAATTACTTCACCACAATATACTTATATTATTAATTATAAATATATATATATATATATATATTTTTTAAACACCACATATTGCTACCTGTTCAGGCTAGATGCATCGTATGAATATTGATTTGTAATGTAAATGGCAGCTTAGAATGGCATTATTTGACCATAAATTGGTTATTTTAGCCGTCAATATTTTGGGGAAGCTTCATAATTGACGAAGCCGGAATTTGTTTTGAAGTGAAGTTGAAACTGATATTTGGTTTGAAGCCATTCAGAAGTTTCAAATTTTCACACACCCCTACCTAATATATATCATTAGATGAATATTTTCTTCTTTAAGAAAGTTTATTTGCACATTTTACACTTCCTCCTGAATGTTCCTATTGAACAATATCAACAGATAAAACAATGAGGCAGTAACATATTGAAAGTGAAATAACAAAAAATTATCTCTATTATTTTTATCCATTAGCATCAGTTTGTAAAGTTTGAACTCAGTTACTCTCTTTTGCACTCTCTTTCATACATAATATTTTTTATTTTTCTGTTGGTTAGTGATTACTCTTTATATGTGTGTTTGTAGCCGGCGCTGGCCAAGTGATGCGGCCCTCAGAATTGTTCTACAGTAAACTAACTCCTTTGTTGAAGGAGCAAGGTATAACTGACTTAGACAACCGGAAGGAATGGCCCCTACCTATTTTGAAGCAAGTGCTTACTCAACTAATGGAGGAAACACCCAAAGATCTGCTCGCAAAGTAAGAACATATTCTTTCCACATTGAGAGAAAATGGCTGTTTATTTATAAACATGTTATCACAAATGCATTCCTTTTAAACGTTTTTAAAGATTCAGTTTATTTCCTCTTATTATTATGGGCTCCTTTTCGTTATACAAAAATATGTAAACATTTTGCTTATGGTTGGATAGAATTTGAAAACTAATGTTTGCTAATTGATTGTGAAGTCTTGTTCAGGATCTAATTTCTTTGTTACTGAAATCTGGTTTCTTAATGTGTTTAGGGAACTATGGTGCCACAGTGTCAATGCTGGCTTGTGGTGGCAAAGCACTCGCACATATTCCTACTCTGTTGCTGTCATGTCCATCATTGGTTATATCATTGGTCTGGGTGATCGTCACTTAGACAATGTTCTTGTAGATCTCACCACAGGGGAGGTAACTAAATGTTTATTCTCATTATGTTTAGATTTGTTATTATATAAAATGCTCAATGTGGTAATATTGAATCAATGTCTTTACAAACATGTTATAAATCTCCAATTTGATAGTATTATTATATATATAGTGAGCTTTTTCTAACGATTTATGATTTTAAAATTAATATTTCAGGTGGTACATATTGACTACAATGTATCTTTTGAGAAAGGCAAGACTTTGCGAGTACCTGAAAAAGTTCCATTTCGCATGACTCCTAACATTAAAGCTGCTCTTGGTGTCACAGGGGTAGAGGTGAGTAAATAATGAATTTAACTTTGACCTGTATTGAAGACTATCAATCAGAAAATAGTATTGTCATTTCTGAAAACCACCCAATAATAAAAATGATCCTATTGTTAGATGAGGGACTCTCCAAGGGCATCCTGAACAGTTTCATCAACATTGCAAAAGTAAAATCCCCAACTTGCAGGTCAAACAACTTATAGTAATTAGAGATGGACCACTTGAATCTTCAAATCCTTGAATCCAATGAATCCTGACAAGTATTCGAGATTAGAGAATTCGGTGTTTTACTGGTTTCATGGTTGAATCTTTAACCTCATTAACAAAGCATAATATTTTGGATTAAAAAATTACTTAGGCTGTATCCGAATAGTCTACTTATGCGGCGTCACTTTGTCTCGTGGCGTTGATAGCTGCATTGGCAATCACATGACCCAGTGTAGATCTGTCCGAAGAGTCCCGGACTAGACTGATGCAGTTTTCTCGAGGTCTTGGTAACCATTGGATATGAAAGCTACAAGCCATGCGGCTTTGGTGCGGTGTTTGACTGGCAATGGTTTTAGTATTAGCGTTTCGTATGTTGAGCACAGACTTATACAAATTATTCGGTAGGAAGCAGCACTGTGGGCCAAAGTGTGTTACCGTTTGAATAGTTTGATGCAGTCTTCACTATGAAAACCTTGAGAAGTGTAAAATTATCAAGACTGCATCAAGTCAAGTGTACTAGACTATTTGGATACAGCCTTAGTTAGGCCTACTTGAAAAGCACAACTTAATCCGTAATCTTTATTTTGTCGGACAAAAGAGATTAGAATGAATAAAATCGTTATTTAAAAAAAATAATTGTTAGGTGTGGAAAATCTTACGTGCCTAGTACGCTACCCTCCCACCTCTATGGGAAACTTGGACTTGACCGTTTCGACAAGGCTCACTTCTAAAACTTTCATCTTTATGAACAATCTTGTAAATATTTTAATGAACACATTAAAACTCTTCTAAAACTTCAAATCAAAACTAGAATTACAAATAAACTCGAAATAAATAAAAAAAATTACAGCTTTTTTTAACAGAAATAAGAACACACTACATGTGATAATAAGTCGGCCGTCATTACACCAATACAAAGTCGGCCGCCCTGACATATAATTATGTTTACTCGCCAGAGTGATGTTTTTTTATAAATATATTGTTAATTCTTACTACCCAACTGGTTTTAATTATCTACAACTTTGCAAAGAACTTCAATTTATTGCATACGATCCTTAAGTTAGACATTTTGTTGTGTTTCATGAAAAATAAATACTGTCGACAGTCAAACACCGATAAAACTGTTTATTTATGCCTACCGGCCTATGTATTGTCAATCGATGGTTTGTTTAAAATTGATTCAGGTAATCTGATCACCTAGTAAATGCTCTTGAGTTTTAATAATCAAATAACGACTTGCTTATTTGTTTTTAAATTGATTTTAACTAAGAGTTTATTATTTTTTTAAATATGTTATGAAGTGATTGTAAAAATATTCAAACGTAGTCCTGCCTTATAAAATGAGAATGAACATATTGGGAGTCGAAAATAAGTTTGTGTGTTAAATAGAATGTATTCTCAGAAATTAATATATTGCAAAAGTCGAGTATATTTCTTGTTTTTTACATGAAGATAAATAATGGATATATAATACAATGATAATAAAACATATTTAGGCATTATTGAGTTCACTATTTCCAATGTATGTTTAAATGTTAAGCATGTTGCTTAGTCCTTTTTTTTAATATGTTTGTATTTTTATTTTTGCTATCTTATTAAAATAAATTATAATCCTTCAATGATGATTAAAGTTGATCAAAAGGTAACCAGGCCTAATCTATTTGTTTATTTCACATGTTTTTTTTTAGAAACTTAACTCATTCTATTAACACTTTTAAAAATAACTAAAAGACACTCAATTTTTGATTGATTTGATTTCATAACAGTAATATGAGTTTAAATTGTTTAATTTGTTTGGGTTTTAACCAGTATTTTGTGAGGGGTGGTTGGGGTTAGTTAAAATTGAAAGCATGATTGAAATAAATCCTAATTTACAGTTTAGGCTTATAGTGTGTAATATTAGTCTATTTGTAAGTCATTAAATTTCTAATAATTTGCTAGACTGATTAGATATTCAAGATTCAAAAATAAAATGTAGATTTGGATTCGAGAAATGGTGGATTTGACCCATCTCTAATTGTTAGTTTTATCATCGGTATGAACTTATATTTCTTTATCTGTTTATTTAATCTTTGGATAACCCGCAACCCAGTTGCAGTGCGTGCATATAATTATTTTTTTATCACTAAACTCCTACCTAGAAAATTTTGCTTTAAATTTTACTAAAAAAACAATTAATTGGCATAGTAAACATTGATTAAGATTAATTGCTGATGCACTAATAATTGCCCAATAATGATTCTCCGTATCCGCATCGGGACACCCCTAATGTGAAGGTAGAGGTTCGTTCACCTCTTGTCTTGGTGCACTTGAAGGCGTTTTTTTTTTTTTTCATCTGATTCATCACTGTAATTTGCCCATTCCCTTTCCACTAATGATGAGTACTTTCTCTTCGCTTTCTCTTATATTAACCCATTAATAACCTTGTCGAATTTAATATTTTATTCGTTTTACCTTTAAATGCACCCTAAGTTTGCAAAGTAAGTTTTTGGAAACAATCATAGAGTATACCCTATGGTTATTAATCCTTGATAAATAAATGCAGCGTGAATAGTGAACATTTTCCACCACTAATTTTGTACTTCCCATATGGGGTGCAAGGTTTCCTCAAGAGAGAGCCAAAGAATATATAGTTTTAATAAAATCACTAATTTTAGAAGGATTAGTTTCAACCAATTAATAAATAATAAATTTGCAATATTGTCATGAATGTGAGGAAAGAAAACATTGAGCCCATCTGCTTCCATTGTCCAGTGCTTAAGGTACTGGTTTGTGATGTAAGAACCTTGTAATTTTTATTTATTCAAGGTGTTTAACGTACACTTTCTGAAATGACTGATTAAATAAAGAAAATAATTATAGTTTAACTTAAATCTAGAATAAACACAACATAGAGCCCCTAACCATTAATTCATCACTGTGAAAGGGTAAACCCACATTTCATCAAGGATACATTTTTCGACCATGCTATGAATCAAGCCAGGGACCCCTAGCTCAGTAGATATACCTTAACCAACAGAACTACAGTGTTGGACTATAAACCTTTTCAAATTTATGGTAATTATTAATTGTGTAGATTTCTAGCATTGGTAGAGAGGAAAATATATATTAAGCATTTGGATGGAAAATAATACTGATCTACCCCTGTGCAAAAATAAATGAGAAAATACTGCAAAAGAGAGTAAGAAAGAAGATGAAATGGAGATGGAGAAAGGAACAATGCAAATTTTGGGAACAGAGAGGTCTAGACTAGACTTGATCTTCACTATATGAGAGCTTATGGTAAGAAAGTACCAATTTGGGAAGGATTTGGTAATTGAATTTATAGATTTGGAGAAGACATGTGATAGTTTGGAAATAAGTTCAATTTGGGAAGTAATGGTGGAGGCTGGAGGGGAAACAGTAGTAATGAGTGTGAAGAGTATGGATGAGAATAACATGAGTTGTGTTAAGATGGAAAAATAGAGTGAAGCAGGGGAGTACTCTCTCACCACTACTATTTGTAATGGAAATGAAAATGGTCATGAATAAAGTAGTAACAAAACTGGGAGTGGGAATTAAAGCCATGATGTTTGCTGATGACTTGATGGCATAGGGGGATAAGGAAGAGGAAGTACAGGAACAGCTTCAGGAATGGAATGAGCAAGGGAAAGAGTGTGGGATGAAATTTAGCACGACAAAGTGTGAAGTAATGGTAATGATAAAGAAAAGTCTAAGAGATAAGCTGTATGGAGTAGAGCTGAGAAAAATATAGAACGTAAAATATATTGAGGTCGAGGGTGGGAGTAGAGAGGATCTAATATGAAGAGGGTAGCTGGAGGAGTTGCTCTATAGTGTGCAGAGACCTGCTATGGAGAAAATAAGTGACTGAAGTGTAATTAAATGTTGTAAATGTTGTATAGGGCATACTATACCTATAGTCACACATGCAGCAGACACATGAGCTTTGAATGTAAGATAAACTAGGAAAGTGTAGGTCATGGGAATTAAGTTTGTGCGGAGCATGTTAGCTATCAGGGGGATATACAGGATTAGAAATGAACTATTTGGAAAAGAGCGGGAGTAGAGGAAGTATTTGAGATATTATAGAAAGAATGACTGAGATGTTATGGGCATGAAATGATGAAAAAGGAAATGAATACCAAAGAGAATTGTGTAGATTAAGTATGTAGGAAAAATTCTTTAAGGGAGACCAAGAAAGTGATTGGAGTAGCAGCTAACAAAGTGTGCAAGTAAGAATAAAAGAATGGAAGTGATTAAAGGAGAAAGAATGGTGGAAATATATAGGACGATGGAGGCATTTTAATCAACTGACCAGACCACAGGCTGGGAAACAGTTGTTGATCACCATAACAGTTGTGTACCCCAAACCCATCTTTTAATTTCTATCCAATTAAATATTTCAACCACATTTTTGTACACAATAAGGAAACCTTAAGGACCTTTCTGGTTTATTATTATAGGCTTCTTTCTGACCTACAAGTATCCAAAGCTATGAAAAAATAACTCTGTATTAATAAGAACACATTATTTTTTCTATATATTAATAAAGCTGATTTGTTGCATCTTTACTTTAACAAATTATTTTAGCTATCATGTGAATTTACATTCAGTTAAGTGTTAAATTAAAGGTCCACGGTCGGTTGTTAGGTTTGTTTTATAATTACCTTTCGGAATTGCAATAGCTCTTAAATCATTCAAATTCAAAATTTGACAGTCGAAAATATTTATTTTTTCAAACTTTTTTTTTTTATCTTAAATGCCTTCTAATTCTCAATTCTCACCAAGGACTCAAGGGAGTTGGTGCTTCAACAATTCTTAGGTGTCATCTCTAGTAGTTGTTTAATACATGCATTTGTATTGCTGTCGAGTACTCAAACTCCATACATTTCAAATACAACAATCTCAACATATACCCTGATTTTGTTTGGTAGAACAGTTTAGTAAATTCAAACACATTTCTTTGCGACCAACATTGATAACATTTTACTATATTGTTTGTGTTATTATATATGTATTGATTAGCGTTGGTTTGAATTCACTATTTTACAAATCTGAATCGCTAATCTACCTTTGAATCCTGCATCCTGGATTGCAAATCCAAGTCGTGGAAAAAGTTATTAACACAAGAGGAAATATAATTATAATGGAAAAATAAAAATTACAAATAGTAATTAAATTTTAACATTCTTTCTTATAATCCATTCATTATAACATTAATACATTCAGTTAAGTCTTAAATTACTGGTCTGGGGTCATCGTATGATTATAATGATAACCAGAAAAAAGCGCACACGAAAATTCTGCACAGAAAAAACCTCACGGTCATAAATACTCATAGAAAAAAAAGCTCGCATAGAAAATTGCCCACAAGGAAGAAATGCGCATAAGGATAAAAATTATAAATCAAGGTTAATTTTTAACGGAATGCAAGTTTGATTGGAGCTTAGCATTACTAACTCTTAAGTTTCCTGGACATGGTACAATAACATAACCAATCTTTACAAGTGCTCAAAGTTTGATTAAAATACAAATATATTTTATGGTTATTATACATTTAAGTTGGATCTACATGCTGGTGTAGTTTAATAAGTAGGCTATATATTACATAGAATAGAACAAATAATATTACTCGAAAAATATAAAATATTGTTAAATTGTTACAAAATTATCAAGGTTCAATAATAACTAATGTAATAAAATGATATAAAAATTATGTAAGAAGTCGTAAGTTGTTAGAGTGTCAATTTCTTCTATAAAGGCCATGGCATTACAAAATTTATAATAAACCTTTATTTGAGTAGTAGTTTATTAACAAAACATTCAAAAGACATATTTCTTACAATGTAACTAACAAAAACATATCTAGCATTGATTTAATTTGAGTTAAGTTGGTTTTAGTTTGATATTTTATCGATGAAAATTCAAATACGGATGACAATCCAAATAAACAAAATTATCCTTGTGAATTAAAGTTATGGGTATAAATACCATTTAAGTGACCATCACAATATGACATAAAAGGTTTTGGACTATTTGGGATATCTATTAGTAATAGGCTGTGACAAACAACCATATGTTTTATTATATTGAAATTATCATATTTGGTATCCATGGCATCGATTCTAAATATCAGTTCAAATGTATGTATAATTAAAAAATATATTTCTTGATTGCAAATTGGCCATTCTCCTTAAGTAGCTAAGTTTGTCTTCCACCTGCTCATATTGTTGCATAGAATTGGGAACCAAGTCACGTAGTGCCTTATAATTCTTTTTTTTCACCTCTAGGTGAATTATGCATTAGCCAGTTTGTTAGATATGTTTTTGTTAGCTACATTGTAAGAAATCTGTCTTTTGAATGTTTTGTTAATAAACTACTACTCAAATAAAGCTTTGTTATAAATTGTTTAGTGCCACTACTATTCTTTAAAGAAAAAATCGACACTTTAACAACTCACAACTTCTTACATCATTTTCATATTATTTTATCACATTAGTTATTATTGAAAAATATAGGCTTGACCATGGTAATTTCGTAACAATTTAACAATATTTTATATTTTTAAAGTAATATTATTTGTTCTATTCTGTAATATGTAGCCTACTTATTAAACTACACCAGCATGTAGATCCAATTTAAATGTATAGTAACCATCAAATATAACTCTATTTTTATATATTTTTGCATTTTATTTGAACTTAAAGCACTTGTTGTAAACATTGGTTATGTTGTTGTACCAGGGCCAGGATTTTGATTACCTCTAAATGTGTCAAAAAGTTATCTATTGAATGACACTGAAAATTCCAAAAAATGGCTTTAAATTTACAAAAATGACCCAAAATTTAATGAAAACTTTATGAATGCACAAGAATAAATCAAACATGTACTTTATAAGTGAAAACTAAAAAGTTAGTTGTGCAAAACCCCAATAAAACTTGCATTCTGTTAAATATTAACCTTGATTTATAATTTTTTTTTCTTGTGGGCATTTTTCCATTTGAGAATTTTTTGGGTGAGCATTTTCATTATTCGTGTGGGTATTTTTCTATGTGGGCAGTTTTCATGTGAGCAATTTTCATGTGGGCATTTTCTATGTAAGCATTTTTCCTTGTGGGTTTTTTTCTGTACGGAGCTTTCGTTTGCACTTTTTTCATAGAATCGATTATAATTGGTTCTGAATCTCAGCAATTGAAGCTCTAGAACAAATTTCACTTGTAAAATTGAGGGGGGAATTTTTTTAATTTTTTTTTAAAGGATTTGAGTCTCGAATCTTAAATTTTCTTGATTCCTTGAATCTTGAATATACCTAGGGATTTTAGTGATTTGTGGATTCAAGGGTTATATCCCTAGTATTGATAATATCTATGAAAAATTAAAGCTACAAATAACATGATTTGCTGTATAATTTAAAAAAAATTGTTTTAGTTACGGTACGTTAGTGACCAAAATCTTATTAAATTATAATATATCACAATACAATAACGAGCACATATTAGAAGTTTTTGAACTTTATATTTACTTAATTAAATTTTCTTCAGAATCTGAATATTCATATATTCGGATAACTCTTTAAAAAAATATGTTAAATTTTGCTAATGATAATCTTTAATGTACATTGTTGGTAAATAAAATTACAAATAATTTACAAATCACATTAATTATATTGCGATATTTCAAAAACAGAGTCTATGGTGCTGTATTGTAGGTCTGGATATCACTGTGTTCCATTATCGTCAGAGAAATGTGGGGTTGTACTGAGTTTGGGTGGTGTGGTTGGCAACACACAAGTTGGATGAATTGTTCTTTGAAATCAGAATTCTTCCATGCGTAAATGATGGGATTCATACATGAGTTGGCCATTGCCATTGAAAATGCTATCTTGTAAACAAGTGATGATCCTTCTGTTCTCAAACCAAGTACACGGGCACAAGAGACAGCAATGAATGGTAACCAACAAACGGAGAAGCTCCCCATAACCATGAGAACAACCTGGAAAATATGGTTCAAAATTTGTAGTGTAACTAACATAATTAATTCAGTAATACAGCGGTAACAATTGTTGAGACACCACACTATCACTTTCAAAAGCACAGCAAAGGGAGAAAATGTCATTATTTTTGCAGCAAAACTTTTCTCGGCCAAAACAAATAAAATATTGTTCCAGTAGAAAAATAAGAGTTTAATTTTCTTCACATGGTGATATCAACAGTTGTTGAATATTTGTCGTGAGCATAGCGAGAAACTTTTCAAATAATGATAAAAAGTTGTCATTAAATTCCAGAACACTCTTGACAGATATTTAAGAACTGAGGTGACCATGGTATTAAAATAATTTTCATTAGCTGTTATAGAAATGATCTATGTTGAAATATGTCATATAGTGAGGTATTTCAAACATATTCATAGTTATCAAAGTTTTCCTCCTCCTTCAAAATGTTTGGTGATTGGGGTGTCACAGTTAAAGTAAATGAGATTTGGGCGTTTTGACTTTGAAATTTTGAAGCCTAGTGTAAAGATTATCTCATACAGAACAATAATTAAACACCCCTACCTCCACCCCCGCCGAAGGCTCAAAAGGGGAGGGGAGTTTGACCTTGAAGTGCTGTAGTCATTACTACAAAGGCTGTTTTAGAAACTTTTCCTAAAGGAAGAAGGCAGGACTGCTCACATCTGTGCAAGACAATGGCATTCCTGACATTCCTCCAGTAAATTACTTTACATGAACTGAGTGGATTTTTATGCATAAATATGCGTCTCTAGCAGGTTTTGTGTCTGTTAATGGGAAGTTGTTTCACTGTCAGAGCTAATGTTCTTTAGCTGAGGAAATTTAAACTGGCCATTATATAGAAGAATCCACCATTCAGAGGTGTCTGTTAGGGGATATTTTACTTTATATTGACCTACCTGAACAGACTTCCAGTCAGAATGTCCAGATGCAAGATGGCAGGCTATACGTATCCTCTTGGCATGCTTAGTGGCTTCACGCCATATCCGCCAGTAGACTATTATCAAGGCTACCCAGACTGATAGGAAGGATGGTGTAAGCACCATGAGAATGTAGTTATCAGTCAGGACCTCATCTATTTCACATACTATAGCCATATCCCAGTCGTTCCAGTAAGTGGGGATTGTGGCAATGATTATAGCTGTGATCCATCCACCTACTATCATAATGCTCACCATTCTAAAAGTCAAAACATCTTACAAATAGACATTGTTATCATTGTACTATATATTTGTGGGATAGCTGATCTAGAAAGTTAACATATTATTTTTTAATTTTATATTTTAATTGTTTATTCACTTATAACTATGCAATTACAAATTTTTGAAGTATTTGGATAATTGAATCACTTTTGTCTTAAGTCTTCTTTCATGTGGGTGTTCCCAGGCAATGAGAAAATTGTTTATAGCTAGAACTGTAATACAATAAAAATGTTTAATATATTTCACTCATTTTCTGATTTTGATCAATCCAATTTTGTGGGGTCTAATTTGGAATGATCAAACCTAAGCGATAATAAATATATAATTTGATTTTACCTGCTAAGTGTGTCTGGTCCAGCCTCCTTTTATATAAATAAGTCTGCAGGCTTTGTCTTTCTATCCTTATTCTAATTTTATATTAAATCCAACTAAAGGGCTTCTTTAATTACGTTTAACATTTGATCCATTGTGGCTTCTTTTCTAAGTTCACTCGAAGTTTACTTGAAGTTATTATTTATTGGTGAATGTAACTGAAGACATATTAAAAACCAGAGATATATTTTTTTGTTCATAGTATTTATTTTAATGTAGATTTTTTAATTGTTTAATAACATTTGAAAACTGACTTGTCCACAAATCAATAACAGTACGCCGTGAATTAGGGCACAACTGTTTAAAGCTCAGTTGTGCAAAAGTGAATGCTAGCGAATCGTTGATCCGAGCTGAACTAACTGAACTGAGTTAACTGACTGCCTTGAACTGACATCCCGCCCGCGTGGAAGCTAGAGAGGAAGACTGCATGACCTGCCCTCCAGAGGCACACACGGTGGGCGCACAGTTCAACAACGCGGGTAATACATAGAGTGTGTTGTCACACTCTACAAAAGTTATGTCCTGTGTATCAGAGGCAATAAGAACAAAAATAGGCATCAACAACAAAACAATTGAACAGGTTCGCCATTTTACTTATCTATGAAACAGCATTAGCTATAACAGAGACAATGATATTGATAATAAGCTGCACAGATACCAGCTGATATGTGATACGATTAATAGGACTGAAGAATAAAGTAAAAAAAATAGGAAATTATAAGTTTTACAAAGTAATGGCAGCTCCTGTACTTCTCTGTGAAAGGTAAATGTGAACAATGACAAAGAGAGTTAAAAGTTGAATAGTACAGGCATATGAGAACAAATTCTTGATACAAGTAAAAAGTTGTACTAGGTTGCACAAAATCAGGAATGAAGATATAAGAAAAGAACGTAATATCAACATTATTAATGAGTAGCAAAGCACCCTGGCAACATTTTTTTTTTTTTTTTTTGCTTCTAACAGAGAGAAATAAAATCTCTTCGTATTATTTACGCCGACCCAGTTTTTAATAAATTTAAACAAAATCTAATCGGAAATGTTTTGCTTTGCGGTGTGCATGCTTGCTTACAGTGGCTACTAATTTTAAAATGTCGGAGACCTTTGTGTGTGGTAGAGATTGCACAATTCTCATGACAGACAGCTAATCCCTTTATTCAATTGATATAAAAGATATATTGAGAGAATATCAAGAAAATGCCATATTCAATGAATGCAAGAGCCCCAACTACCATAACAATTTTTAGATCACAAGCTGAAAGCAAGACAGTCCATAGGTAGACCCAGCAAGAGATGGTTGGAAAACATTTTAAGACACCAGGCAGATAACATAACCCATCAGGTAAAGAAGAAGATTAAGAATATATTAACTAATGTGATAAATAAGGTTTGGATGTTTATGACATTTTTAACTTCACTTCAAATATAATGCTTAATGAATAATAATAAATTTGCTTATGCTACCCTGACTCCAAATATATACATTTTATTTTACATATAGGGTGACCTAGTGGTCTAGGGGTAAGGTTTCAGACTTCTTTGCTGGCGGCCAGGGTTCAAACCTTGCTCCCGGCACAGATTTATCTGATTACCAAACTCTTCCTTCACCTCTGACAATATGTGTATTAACCACAACTTGTGAATGTGGGGAATGCCAGGCCTCCACCGTGGTTCGAATTCCACGTTAAACTGTAGGCCCTTCATTTCATCTCACAATCACCCTACCATTACACATTAGCGTAAGTGCATATAACTTGAACGGGTAGTAAGACACGGTGCTAATAATAATAATTATTAATTTACATATAAGTGCTTTTTTGAGCAGTTTTCAATTTTATAATTTTATGTCGTATTTCCACAATTTTGCTGGGCATAAAGTCATATTTTGATAAAAATTACTTAAACAACTGTACATTTTTAATTTCTATCAAATACTATACATACTTCGCATTTTGTATTAATGATATTGTGTAAATATTTTATGGCCAGATTACTTGTAGGTAAGAATCATCTCTGGTTTTCGTTATATTGTTCTGTTCTGTAGTGTATGTGAAGTGAAAGAAATCAATAATTAAAGATTTGTCAGCTAATTTCTTTTACTGCAAGCTACTTTCTTTATATGAGGCATATTTTTAATAATAGTAATTATCACTAACATACATTTTAGGGCATATTTGTTAATTTTTAGGTTATATATTGGTATTTTTAAGGTCATAAACATCAAAACTTCTTGAGCTGGCGTCCATTGACAGTATTTACATACTCTTCTAAACATGTATATGTTTATAAATTAGATATAAATCTTTTCCCTCCACCTCTATCTTCAATCTTCAAAGTTGTTAATTCTATTTCAACAGTTATAAATAAGTGACAGTGAAAAATGCATCTTACCTTTGATTCATCAAGCGACAGTAGTGGAAGGGGTACAGGATGGCTATGTATCTGTCCAGGGCAATTGATATCAAGTTACAAATAGAGGCGCAGCAACCCAACACAATTAGAACAAATCGTGACAAGCAGAGAACCTTATTCTTGCAAAGAGTGTCTTGAGGTAAAACGCTGTGTGGTATGGGATGGTCAGGCCCACCAATAGATCTGATACGGCCAGGCTGGCAACAAACTTATTGGAAATGAGTGAGTAGAGACGTCTGCATTTGCGCATCGCACTTATTGTTCAATGTGTTACCAGATATAATGACAATGAGTAGTAGGATGTCAAGGGCAACCCAAAATGTTTGACTTACAAGAGCGTCATCTTCCAATGTTCCGTTACGATTTGTGATATTGATATTTATAAAACACATAGTGCATACAATTTATAAAATTGATTTTATGTTAAAATTATAAGCTATTCAACAGTTAATTCACTTTTGCTTGTTGATAGAAATGAGAAGTATGTTACATATTTATTATTCATTGATAGATAGTTTGAATAGAATTTTATTTACTTGTTTATACATTTTAATATGAATCTAATATATTTTTAATGTGCCTGTGTGTGTTTCATGAAAAAAGTATTGCTAATAGATTTTAGTTCAAATGAATAGCATAAAGTTTTCTCTTCTTATTTTATATTTTTGCCATATTTTTTAAAAATTAACTGCATTTTAATTATATACTCTAACACTCGAGTACACTTCAATTGAAAACGAGTTATGTTATACTTTATTTTGATGTCATGTTGTATTATTTAAAATGTATGGTTTCATTCCATATTTGCCAAAAATTTAATTCAAATAGTTATTAAATGTTACAACTACACTTTTTTTAATAAATTTAATATTGCAAATTTAACCATCTAATTCAACTCATCCTTCAATATTCTCCAGTTTGATCCAAGTTGACCAATGTAGGCGCTAATATTTAGATAAGAGTAATCTTCTAGCTGGTATCATGTTTATAAAACACTCCTAATTGCTATTTTCTAAATTTATTAACCAAGCAGTTGATAAGGTCGGGCATAACACACCTATAATTCCCACACAAACCTTGTGTCTAATTTTACCTGCACAACTACTGTAATGCAATATCGTGTCCCCTCCTTCTTCACCCCTCTTCTCTCCTTCACGCCCTGTCTCCCTTTGTACATACTGCTCTTCTATATCTTTGTGTTTGGAGAAACATACAAGAGATCAAGTTTTATGTATTTTTCAAAATTGAAAATAATGTGAGGCACATTCTAAACTTAAATTTTTTGTTGTGTTTTTATTGGATTAATTTATTTTGTGGTGATAAAACAATAGCATTGAAAAACCTTTTAATATATCGTTTCACGTATTTTAAGTACAAACACATTTTGACATAGGCTACATGTAAAAAGAGCTCATGAGTCAAGCTGTAAAAAAAGGCTCAACATATTTATCAGAACTGTTTGTTTAAGCCCATCGTCATATTTCAATTGTCAGATCAATATTTTTACACATTTTGTTTTCCTTGCTGAAGGTAAACCTTTGTTGTGCAAGCTGCAGCATCGTAGCAATGTTGTTAATTATGTTGTAGGAAGCAAGTGTGAATTTATCTTCTGGCAGGTGTAATTTGAGACAGCTGAAGTGAAGCCTGCATGACCCTGTCTGTCGCACCTGGTTTCACTTTAAAACTTAAAAATTTTATCTGGATATAATTGATTATATTTGAAACCAATTTAAATTTAGAATTAATCCTTAATCTTCAGGCTATTAGTTGAATCAAATTAATTTAATTTCTTTCTAAAAAGAACACATAAAAGGAAAAATCTCTTTAAACTATTTAGAGGGGCCAGATTTGAAGTCATTATTTAGTCATTGCACTCTAGTTTTATTCAAATGAAGCTAGACAGGCCTAGCAAGCCGGTAGTGGATATATGGCTTGAATAATAAAACTGACTCGGCGCCACAGGCTGAAAACAATAATTGATATAAAATTTAAACCCAAGTTTAACTACAAACTATGAAATTCCTTAACCGCTTAAATCAAAGGAAATATACGAACCAGATTAACCAAGATGGAAATTGAGAAACCACATTGTGAAAATATTCTCCTTATAACCCCAAACTCTGACTACCTAGATTGGTTTCTAACTGTTTAAACTTTTAAGAGTATATTTTTATTTATCTGTATGACACAAGTGTTATTAACAACCTAATTTGAAGGTTAAATAATAGTAGTGTTCGCAATTGATTTTTAAAGAGTTAACTCATATTAGAAGCCAGCTTGCTCACTTGCGTCCTTTTACGCAATGTGTTTACTTCTCTCCCACCTTGTGCACACCTTTTGTGCGTGATTAGATATTAAAAAGTTGTTTGGCAAGGGTGTTTCCAATATGAGCTTTTTTTTATTGACTTTAAAGAGGATATCATGTTATACTACTATAATTAAAAGTTATATCTCTCTCTCTCTGTGATAACACATAGTAAAGTCCTTCCACGATCCATAATCAATGGCCATTGATGAAGTGTTGAAGATAGTATTTTATTGGTGTGTTCAAACATTATTTATTATCACTTAATTAGTTTACAGAGAAATTATAATCAAATTAATGAACATATAACATATCGTAGGGCTGTTTGTCCCATGCGTAATTAGATTTTTGGTATTAGTATGTTCTAACATCAAAGTTATAGTTGGCAATTCAAGGGGTAAGGATGGTTCAGAGGAAGTGTACTTAATTAAGTGTGGATAGAGGCTGGACAAACCGTGGGGATAAATCATGTGTGTAAAACCAATTTCAGATTAGCCAAGCAAGATTCACACCTCAACCTGCTCATCACTAGCAGTTCATTTAATTGTGAGGCTGATGCCTTTAACTTTGTGACCACGTGGGCATCTTATAAAGATAGAGTGCAAACCATTATGTTGTGAGACCTTCAAAATGCTGCATCAAAGACTAGAATTAAATTAAATTGAAAGCCATTAAATATTTGTAGGTTTTTTTTCCCGCTTCAAAGTTTTTCTAAACTCTGTTTTATGGCCAATTTGGCTTCTTTTATTTATATGATACAGTTTTTTTTAATAAAGTTTTGTTATCTTCACAAACATTATTTTTACGTCATCAATGCAATATATAGCTACAAATATTATTTTTATTAATTTGAGTATGTCTACCTTGGGGTGTTGTGTTAAAGAGCTTGCCTTAGGACTTGATTTTCTTGGGTTCAAACCAAACCACGATCGACAGATTTTTCATGAGCGATAAAAATTAATTGCACAACTTTCTTCAGAGGGAAAAAAATCATTGGTCCTATGTCGATTGTGGCATGTAAAAGAACCCTTGAAGGTATGTGAAGATAACTTTCCTGGCAAAATTGGTAGACCCTTTCCCGCTCACTCATAGAAATTCTCGTGTGTTGATATAATCAGTCAATTCAGAATGTGCATGCTAAATACAATAAATAATTAGAAAAATAAATAAAAATCTAGGTAGTTTATATTTAGTTGTTTAAAAAACTATGGTGAGTGAAAATCTTTACTACGTATCATTTATGTAAACTATTTATTTCATAGAACATATTTGGGCAATAGTTTAGGAAATAACATGTATATGCTTAGAGAAACAATAACATTTTAGAATGAAAAACACATTCCATTCTGCACATCATCTGTTAATGTTTTAATTTCAAGTATTTCTTTTACTAAAAATTGAATCCATTTTTCTTTATTATTTTGTTCAAACAAATACATTGATTTTTACCCCGCCCCCCATCTTTATTTTGCTGTCCAATTTAGTAGAATGTCCATATTTTTGTTTACATATTGCTGCAGGTAACAAATATATATATGGACTACATTTGTTCCAGATGTGTACCAAGCACTATGTATAGTGTAAATACTGTGCGGTTTAAATTTGTATACATGGCAACATAAAATCTGATGCAGGGATGCCTGTGGCTATGTTTATGATAGCTCTAAGTAGCCAGCGACCTCACATATCCATCACAAAATCTGCCTTAAACTATGAAAGATGAATGATCCCGAATATGAGACATCCTGGATATCTCAGTTGTAGAACATTGGAGCGCTAAACAAAGGTCTAAAGCAGAGACATCTGTCATATGTCAAGGGCTAGCAAAAAAATAATAATCTCGTGATGGTTTTGTATGTGCTCTAAGGCATCAGTCTCGCTTAATATTTAAAGAGATGGTCTAGGTAAGTCAATCTATGCTGCGGCGGTTCAATCTCAGGTCCGGCAAAGATTTATCTGATTACCAACCTCTTCACCTCGACAAACATCTTGTAATGTGGGAATGCCAGCTCACCGTGGTTCGATTCCATAATGTAGTCCTTCATTCATTCACATCACCCTCATTAACACATTAGCGTAGTGCGTATAACCAAGGTTAGTAAGAGCGGTGTAATAATAATAATAAAATAATAATAATAATTATATAATAATAATAATAATTAAGGGAGAGGGGAGAGTGGGTCAAGGTTAGAATCTTGACCAAATGGACTGAAGGAGAAGTGGTTACACATGTGATTGTTCTTTCACTGTGCTTTTTTTTTCTTAGCCTCTCACACTAACGCTGGTAACTTTCTTCTATCAATTTATTATTCAGCCTTATCCTTTAAATTAGATTATCTTAACCGTTCAAATAATAATAATAATAATAATAATAATAATATACTATAGCAAAAAATTAAGGGGGAGGTGGGCTCATATATTCAGCTCTATCCTAACTTTCACCTTGCCAAGTAAATGAAGTTTTGTACCATTCTTAGTAGAACTTGACATATTTATTTCTATCAGTAAAATATTTATATCTTCAATACAGTCAAATAGTAAGCAATTTATTGGAAATAAACCACAATTTCTTTCTCACTCTTTCTTCCTAGCCTGTATTACAAAATCTAGACTGAGCTTTGTGTGTTTGTGTGTCTGATCCTAATTTTATCATATACGTTTTCTTTATTATTAAATGGGTGTTTTAATAAATGATTAACCTTATTCATCTTTGTAAATCTAACTTTCAGTAACTAACAAAATACAAACAAACTAATGTTAGGAATTAAATAAATCACAGGTAAAACACTATCTCACAACAAAATACTTAGACAACCAAACAAATCTGCCACAGATAAAAACATATTTCTTCAATATTAATCTTTGACAAATTAATATCGTTATATTTACCAAGCCTTACATCCTACCTCAATTATTTTATAACCACTCAAATACAGTAAACTATTCCCATTATTTGGGTATCTTGGCCGACCTTGCCAATAGAAAAAGCTTCAGTTCCACTTGTTACCTATTTTTGTTTTATAGGCAATGCAACAAAGTTATCTTGGAAAGCCAAGCAATAAAGCTACAAAGTTAACTTCCAAACAAGTGACACACTACCGAGAGCCATCCAGGTCATAACACTATCATCTATACTAATATTATATTATTATTATTAGCACCGCGTCTTACTACCCGTTCGGGTTATACGTACTTACGCTAATGAGTAATGGTAGGGTGATTGTGAGATGAAATGAAGGACCTACAGTTTAACGTGGAATCCGAACCACGGGGAGGCCTGGCATTCCTTACTATATTATAAAGAGGAAAGATTTGTTTTTCTTTCTTTTTTCATCATAAGGATTATTTATTTCTCACTTACTATTATTTACATACATTCATAAAAAACCACAAAATTGAAAACAATAATTTTTTTCCCAACCCCTTGGGGTTCTTGAAAACAACATTAAAACGAAAATAATAAAAGTTTTTTCAGTTTATTTATCCCCAAATAGGGCTAATTTCAAATAGTGGGGGGTTTTTTGTTCTCCCCCACACGGCACATAAGACCTGGTCGGCCGTGGTTGGTAGGTTAACGGGTTCACTATACACTCATGCCGGTTCTTTCACCAATATAAAGCTACATTATCAGCGAGTAACATAGGCTATATTTTATTTTGAAAATTTAATTTATTCCTCATAAAAATGTCGATAGTATATTATATAGTCATTGGAAAAAAAAAGTTGTTGAAGGGAAAGTGGGGTTGGTGAAGGGGCAGGTGGGGTAAGGATGAGGAAAGAGGAATGAGATGAAAATAGGAGGGAGGGGGATATACAGTGATGGTAGGACTGTATTAAAAAAAAGTGTTGTTTTTATATTGACATGATGGATGATTTGAAGATTTGTTTTACAGGATTCTTTACAATTTTTTTTTACAGGGAAGGGGGCTATTTGAATATAATTAACAAACTTCAAATCTTGTACCCTTACCATTGCAAGAATCTTTAAAATTCCTTAGACTTCTATTGACTCTTTATTTTGTTTGTTTATGGATAGCTATAGAACTTTAGAAGTTCATTAATATCCAAGTCCAAATAAAACTTAACAAATTTACATACAGGGCTGAGTCCCAAAAACCCCCCAATGAACTAAATATCCCAAGTCCTAGATTCAATATTTGTGTTAAGGTGTACATTTTCAACTAAATTCAAACTATCTGTGGTCTAGTTAATGTGTAATGTTTGGAATAATTAGGTTTTATTTTATGCAGGGTATTTTCCGGCTGGCATGTGAACATGTGCTCAAAGTGATGAAGAAAGGAAGAGAGACTTTGCTGACACTACTAGAGGCATTTGTATATGATCCACTTATCGACTGGACACCAGGAAATGAAGCAGGTTATACAGGTAATTAAGTTTTCTGCTAAAAGTACATTTCTTAGCTTACACTTCCTTTAGTTTTATATATTTTTTTTTTAATAAACGTTATTTTAAGTGTATTCTTGTGTGTATCAACAGGGGCTGTCTATGGTGGAGGGCAAGCAATTGCCATGGAAACAAAGCAGAGTCGCAAAGAAGTGGAGAGGGAAGTAACTCAAGCCATGTTCTGTGTCAGGGTAGCAGAAATGAAGGCTGAGTGGATGGCCAATAGGTTGGTTCTTGTTGCATTCAAACTGGAATAACTTTTGTGTTTTATTTAGAGATGGGCCACTCGAATCCTGACAAGTATTTGAGATTCAAGGATTCGATGGTTGAATCTTTCACCTCATAAACAAAGCATAATATTTTGATATTTGAATTAAAAAATTACTAAGTTATGCCTACTTGAAAAGCGCAACTTAATCTGTAATGATTATTTTGTCATACAAAAGAGGTAAACATGGATAAAATCTTATTTAAAAAAAAAATAAAATTGTTAGGTGTAGGAAATTTAATGTTGTTAATACCCAACTTTTCACCCCTATAAGAAATTTGAACTCAACCGTTTCAGCGCATGCTTACTTCTGAAACTTTCACCTCCCGAACAATTATGTAAATATTTTAATGAACACATTAAAGCTCTTCAAAAACTGAAAATCAAAACTATAATTACAAATAAACTCGAAATAAATAAAACAAATTATGGCTTTTTTAAAAATAGAAATAAGAACACACTACACACGATACAAAGTCACCTGCCATGACATATATGTTTACTCACCAGCGGCCAGAATGATGATTAAATAAACATGACTTAATTCTTACTACCCAACTGGTTTTAATTATCTACAATTATGCAAAGAACCCCAATTTATTTCATATGACCCTCAAGTTAGATATTTTGTTGGGTTTCATGAAAAATAAATACTGTCGACAGTCAAACACAGATAAAACTGTTTATTTAAGCCGACCAGCCTATGTATTGTATACCAATTATTTGTTTAGAATCAATTCAGGTAATCTGATCACTTAGTAAGTGCTATTGAGTTTTAAGAATCAAATAATTACTTGATAGTTCATAATTTGTTTTTAAATTGATTTTAACAAATAGTATATTATTTTTTTTCAAATATGTTATTAAAGTAATTTAAAAAAAAAATTCAAACGCAGTCTTGCCTAATAAAATAGGAATGAACATATTGCAAGAGTCGAAAATAGGTTTGTGTTTTAAATAGAATGTATTCTCAGAAATCAATATATCGCAAGATTAGAATATATTTCTTGTTTTACACACAAAGATAGATAATAGATATAGAAGATGATGATGATAATAATAATAATAGTACTTACTTAGGCATTATTTAGTTCACTATTTCCAATGTATGTTTAAATGTTAAGCATATTGCTTGATTCTTTTTTTTAAATCTGTTTGTATTTTTATTTTTGCTTTCTTACTAAAATAAAATAAATTATAATCCTTCAATGATGATTAAAGTTGATTAAAAGGTTACTAGGCCTAATCTATTTGTTTATTTCACATGCTTTTTTTTAGAAACTTAACTCATTCCATCAACACTTTTAAAAATAACTAAAAGACACTCAAATTTTGATTGATTTGATTTCCAAACAATTATATGAGTCTAGATTGTTTAATTTGGCTTGATTTTAACCAGTATTTTGCGAAGAGTGGTTGGGGTTTATTAAAATTGAAAGCATGATTGAAATAAATCTTAATTTACAGCATAGGCCTATATTATGTAATGTAGTTCTATTTGTAAATCATTAAAATTTCTAACGATTTTCTAGGATTCAGATTCGAGATTCGAAAATAAAATGTAGATTCGATTTCGAGAAATAGTGGATTCGACCCATCTCTAGTTTTATTACTATAATTAATTAGTCCTCACAACCTTCCTGGTAACAACTGAGTCCTGAACTATCCCCTGCACCTGTTTTCATAGTAGATGGCGCCGCAGTAAAGACAGGGGGGAGTTTGGGAGGACAGCTCCAATCAAAAGGGTTACCAAAGCCTATTTTGCTTCAATATTATTTTAAACGTTTCTTGTGTAAGTCAATTTTCCTTATTTAATTCCGAGTGACAAATTATCTCTAAATATTTTGAAACACTACTCTCTTGAAATAACATCTTGAGTGCTTGATAAACCACACACGAAATAATATGAGCACATAATATCCCTAATATACCATCAACCTGTTAATATCTATACCTAATGATGGAACTCGTTCTTAGAGATGAGATCCTGTCTGCGATGCCAGAATTGTTTGTCCACTTGAACAAGTGGCTGGAGGTGCAAGGACTAATCAGGTCATCCGAGGAGTCTCTCCAAGACTGTCATCAGCAGATGGCTTTGCTGAAGGAGGCAGAGGCATCGTCTCAACACCCACTTTACACACTGGCTGACCGTTACTCCAAACATTGTAGATCCAGGGACGCCTCAGAGAAAGTGAGGTGGCTTTAAAAGAGAAGATTGAGGACTGTGACAAACATCTAAACCTACATAAGGTGAGAATCCATTTTCCCCATTATTGTAAAACTTGTAGGAGGGTGTATGAAGCTTAAAGTTTAAAGTTTCTAAAACTAATTTGGCTTTAAAAAAATGGCTTTTGCAATTATTGGCAGCTAAATTAAACATTCATTCTCAATATTTTTCATTATATGTTATCTACATTATAAATTAATGTTTGTACAACAAATATCTCACGTTAGTTTAATTGGCATGTTGAGATAACAGCTTGATTTATCAATTTAGGATAACGTGTGTTAAATATATTTTTAGGGAAAAAAAAGTTATATATATTGCTAGAATTATATAAATATACATACAACCTAATTTATTTTAACTTAAGTTGGTTGTATATATATAAATCAATCTTTGATTTAGCTTCGAAAATATTAAATATATCCAAATAAGCTTCTATTTAAATTGAAATAACTAACTTTTTACAAACATAATTACTAATTGTAAGAGACAAAATTATGCATTTCCTTACCTTTGTTTTTTATATATCAACATTATTTGTAACAAAAGAATACACTCTCAAGTAAATTGAAATAGTGTTTCATTTTTATAATTAACAAACTTTTGTCACTAAGCCGATCTATTTTACAGGTTGCACTCTCATCTGTTCGAGGACCCCAGTTAGCCCAGTGGATGGCTGAACTAAACTACCCTGTAGACAAGGATAGTCATCTTGTATTTGATCTAGTGAAGGAGTTCTTACAAAACGCAGGAAAGGGACAGATGATCACCCAGGTGAGAACTTGCTCGATAGTTCTAGGTCCTATGTGAATGGTGTGAAACAGTATATCTGTCATCTTAATTCAAAACAGGAGTGCCAAAAACTAATCTCATTTGATAAACAGTGTTTATTCTTAAGCTGTGTTCTTAAATTAAATGTCATGAAATTTTAAAACCTAACTCCATGTTATGTCTCTTTCGGCGTAGTGTGAGCAGTCAGAGTGTGAACTCGGACAAATATCACAGCAGCAGGTCATGTTGGTGCGAAGTTGCTTGGACCTATTGAGTCAGTATGGTACAGTCGCCAGCATGTACCCTGCCTCATACCTTGCCAGCCATCGCTCTGTATGCTATCGCACATGGGCACAACTCTTCTCAATAACATGAGCACTAAAAGGTACAAATATGATATGAATATATGCTTTCTTCATTAATATCGTGAGGTATTTCTTGCAACACAATATAAGAAAAGATGCTCACAAATTTCATTCATTTTAAAGTATCAAAATTTATTGCTTTTTTTTCTGTAATTGTACTTTTTTTTTGTCAATGTGTAATGTGCTGAAACTAAATTAAAGTTTAGATAAAATGTTGTTTTTTTCATTGGCAAGTTTAGTGTGTAGCCAATGTAACTGAAGTGGCTGTTAATAAAATTGGCTAACATGTAATTGATCAGTGAACATTGTTCCCTTAGCTGCCACGAGGTGGTAGCCCAGTTCCAGACCCTCTTCTCTCCAAAAGCTGTGGCCAGCAAACAACAGCAGGTTCTCACTGTGACGTATCAACTGCAAGCCGCTCTGGCCGATGCTAACGCTCGTCTTCAGAAGAGCTTTGAACGCCTCAAGGTAGAAGGGCTGTCTGATTCGGGCGCCCGACTAGAAGCAGCCTACAATGACGCAAAAGTGAATATCTCCAAGTTTCTGTGTGAGGAGAAGGGAGCAGCACTGGCTTTGGAATGTGTCAACATCACAGCCTTATGCGCGCTGAACAAGCGTTATCTAATGATGGAGGCTGCTGCAGCCAGTAAGTGCTTAAATGTATTGTACAGACCAATATTCATAGGAAAAGTCTTTTAGAAAATAGAGGTTATATGTTTGCATCCAAATTGATAACATTTTACTTTATTATCCATGTTTTTTTATAGATATTGTTAATATCCATCAAAAGTTCCCTTTGAAAATCACATGAATGTAATGTATGACTACGTTAAAGGTTTAGTAACTCTCAGATGTAGTATTTTCGAATTGGACTTTAGGTACCACTAAACTAATCTTTACTTTAATCAGTATAAGTCATTAAGGATAATAAAATAATATAGATCCGTAATATTATCTTAAACTGACAATGTCCATTCCAAACCCCTCAAAAATCGAAGAGGTTCTTCTTAAGGTGTGGCCGAAAAGAACATGAGTAATTTTACAGTTTTTATAGCATTACATATTTTTGGCCAAAATAGATCAAATATTTCTCCAATAGCAACATGCAGTATAGTTTGCTCCAAATGCTAATATAACAAATCTTGAATATTACAGAGTGTCCTGAAATTTTGTCCAAACTTTTTCTCTTTATTAAAAAAGTGTTGACAAAATTCCATGACACTCTTGAGAGATATTCAAGATCTGTTGATATTAGCATGTGCAAAAACTAAATCTTTATTGCTATTGGAGAAATATTTCATCCATTTTAGCCAAAAAAATCATTTCTATAAAAACTAAAAATACTTTCGCACCCTTCGGCTGTACCTTAAGAAATATTTTTTATCTTTGACTGAAATCTAGGCTTGCCCATGTTTGAAAATATGAGGCAGTGAGTTTTAGATACATCTAACTTTTGAAAGAGAAGGTTAGACTTTTGGCTGTGTCTTAACAAGATGTAAAAGAAGAGGAGGTGTAATTAAGTTAACAAACAGTGTTATTTTAAGTACTTACTAATAACTATTTGATTTTTTTTAACCTACTTTTGCCAAAACTGGAAGTTATTCCTTTGACTTGTGAAATATAAGGTGGTGATTGATATATTTTGAAATGTGTGCCAGGTGCAGGAGATTGTCTTGTTGATTTGACTTCCCGTGACGGAGATTGGTTTCTTGATGAGATGTATTTGGTCAGCTCTTTGGTAACAGAGTTATCCAACCCGTTGCCCCTCCAAAATCAGTTTGAAGTCTTGGGTTCAAACCCTGTGTCAGATTCAAGGGTTGACCTAGTTCTCCAGTGTCTGAAATCTGCTCACACCATTTATAAGGGTTTGCAGGTAAAGTATTAATAATAATAATAATATAAAATAAAATGTTTTCTTGGTGAACTCAGCCAGTGACTAATTAACGTAAGTTTTGTCTGCTCGAACCCCCGAACCCTCCAATCACAGCACAACATATTTAGACATTGATGAACTAAAATGTTTAATACCCGTTAAAAATCAAAATATCATTTCATTTGGATATCTAGTTGACTGCCTGACCTCCTCTGTGGTCTTGTGGTCAGTTCCTGATTACAAATCCAGAGGTCCTGGGTTTGATCCATGGTGCTTCCAAAAGTTTTCTGTAAGCAGTGGTCTGGAATGGGACAAAACTCAGATTATGAGGACAAATAAGGAGCTACTTAAATAAAGAAGTAACAACTCCAGTTTTTAAAAAAGTGGGTTTAATTCCCAAAAGGCTCATCATACTGACTTCATGACAACCTCTACCCTTAAAGGTTGGCACTGTCTTTGCTAATAGTAGTGGCTGCTTGATCGAAATAGCTTGCTTGTGAGCTCACGCCATAGATTTTTTTATCTATTTGACTTTTTATTTTTATCACTTGCCAAAAAATTGTTTTCATCTTATGATTTGTAATGGTACTCAACAAGTCTATTATGCATCAAGTTGATGTGCTTATGAGAGCCAATTGTATCTCTATAAATAATACATATGTTTTACTCTTAATTAGAATTGGGTCAAATACACTATTCTATAAATGAATCTCCACTTTATAAGAATAAGAGGAAATAGAACTATAATTGAATAATAGAAAAACATTCATACATTCTTTGTTAAAGAAATTTTTGTTTTTACTTTACCAAAGTGGTTAAAATGATTTGATTATAATTTCACCTGAAAAATTGTAGTAAAAAAAAAAGTTTTTTTTTTAAGGATTGAGTTTCACGTCTGAAATTTTCTCAAATATTCTTAAGGATCAAGGGCCCATCCTTACTCTTATCAACAATCGAACTATCAATAACCTTATTCAAAATCAAAACATGTGATCATTTGTTTATAGTTGCGATTTTAATTATATTTTTAGGGATGGGATCCTCAAATCCTTCTAATCCTCAAGGATATTTGAGGACTCGATAATATTTCGGATTCAAGACTCAATAAAAAAAAATCAAGTGAAATTTGTCTTAAGCTCTAATACTGCTTATTGGTGGTTCAACTAATTATAAATATAGGATGGACTTAACAACCAGGTCCCAGAATAGTGATTTAACACCAAGTGAAAGTAAGAATGTTATAATAAATGGATTGTAAGAAAAAATGTTAACATTTAGTTTATATCACTCTATTATAATAATATTTCCTATTATGTTCATAATTTTTTACAAGATTCAATTTGATATTCAGGATTCTAATGTACATTGGAGGTTCAGGTTCGAGATTTGGATTGTTAAACTTGTGGATTTGACACAACTTTATTTAATTTCTTTTTAGTGCAATTATTTGCTTAATTCCAGTAGATTTTTCAATGAATTGATAGTAAAAACTAATAGTTGCCTGATGACTTTAAAATGTATGATATATTGTGGAAACACTGAAAAAAGATGTAAGCAACAGGAAAACAAGCCAATGTAAAGACTAGTTAAGTTTGGCCTTGCTACAAAAAAAACTTTTCTTCTTTCTTCATACATTTTTCACAATTATTACATCTTGCTTCTCATCACTATTACTGTTACACCGGGGTTCAATCCTCGGTCCCGGCACAGATTTATCTGATTTCCAAACCCTTCCTTCACCTTGACAAGACATCTTGTGAATGTGGGGAATGCCAGGCCTCCACCGTGGTTCGGATTCCACGTTAAACTGTAGGTCCTCCATTTCATCTCACAATCACCCTACCATTACACATTAGCGTAAGTGCGTATAACCCGAACGGGTAGTAAGACGTGGTGCTAATAATAATAATAATACTGTTACACATAAGAAAGAAAATTAGGACAGCTGGAGGGTAAACTAAATTACCGACTGCCAGGGGATTGCAAGTTCAAGCTTTTTAAATTCAGAATTGAGCTTAAATGAGCTTCTCAGAAAGATTTTGAGAATTGAGTAAAGTAGTGCATGAATCAAATAAATACTTTAAAAATGTAACTTTATAAATATAAATAAAATACTTATTTGAATAAAAACAAATCTTTTAAGATTAAAATTTAGAATCGACATTTATAAAAATTATCTTTGAATTCCCAATAGCATTATTAGTTTTATAGTGAAAATAACGCATACCATTGACACGTTTCACAAACAACTTCCAGACATTTAGAGAGAAGAGAAAATGAATCATCCATCACCAGAAACACATTACAGCCCAGAAATAGCCTTATACAACAAGCTAGAATTTGCTGAAATTATAAAACTTTGATTTCAACCCTGTTCTTATTCTAGTCTCAGATTGGGCTCTAAATTAAAGTACTTGAAGACTCCTACCGGATGTCTCTTATTGTTTATTATTCTTTGTCAAATCACACAGGCAGTTTTTTTTAAAGACTTTAAAAGTTCACTTGAAATCTTTTAATACTTTGTTTTAGGAACTTAACTTCAACTTCCACACGATCATTCTGCCAGAAGCTGTAAAGACAATCCAACAAGAAGAACCTACTGTGTGTTTTATGATGCAGGAGCTAGACGACATTATTCAGGCCGTAGGTTGCCCGCTCACCGACCTTTTAGCCCGACTTGAAATGCATCTCAGATACATTATCATGGAGATGGATGTAAGACTAATAAATTTACATTTTTATTTTCTGGCGGCTTAGTATATTTTTCCAATTATTTAGAAAGCCTGTTTTTTAATTGATATTGACTGACCGTGGTTCGGATTCCACGTTAAACTGTAGGTCCTTCATTTCATCTCACAATCACCCAAACCCTTACACATTAGCGTAACTGCGTATAACCCGAATGGGTAGTAAGACGCGATGCTAATAATAATAATGATATTGACTGGTTCAAGTCTGACACCTTCATTAAATGGTCTACTGTCTTGTCTGCTGTGCTAAGGGTCCCAGGTTTGATTCCTGGCATGGCTGAAAAAGTATCATTAGTGAAATGAGGCTTCCCTTTCACAGTGTTGTATCAAAGTGATACATTAACAGGCAGGGGCTGGGATGTTGTGTCTGTTCTAGCTTTCAGTTAGTTTTAAGTCGTGTACTGAAATAATTAGAGATGTCACAATACCGGTTTTTCTCGATTCTGTTCCTTAAGTTCAGCCTTGATTCTTCAATTCCAATTCTTGAACATTTATTTTTCATTATTTTTCCAAGCATTATTTATATAAAATCTGACGTGCTTGATACCTTACTTCCCCCTCAATGCGAAACTTGGACTCAATCATTACAACACATGTGTTTGAAACTTTAATCTCACAATCTTATAGATATATTACTAAACACACTAAAATTCTCAAAACTGAAAATCAAAACCAAAATTCAAACAAACTCAAAATTAATATAACAAAATGCAGATTTCATAACGGAAAGAAGAACACATTTCACGCGTTACAAACATTTTAAGTCGTCCTCTATAATTGATCCCAAGCACGTTAGCTAGTCATAAATTAGTGATGAAGTTTTGGCAACAATATATCGAAAATCTAGTGAATTAAGATAATTATAACAGATTTTTGCTTCATTTTTATTAACTATGTCGAGTTCGGTTCTATTTTCATTAAACTTGTCTTATTCAAAGAGCCAATAAAACATTCAAAATTGAAAAGTGACAGAGAATATAATTACAGGAGAGCGGCCATCTTAATTTAATAGAAATAGCTTAGCTTTTACTATGCATATTGTGATATAGCAATTAATGATAGATATATCAATATATTAAGGAAACTTGGCATCCCTAAGTGAAACTGCAACTAAACTAATATGAGAGATAATTGATTATCACCTATTTTGAATGTAGCCGTTTTGTTTAGTTGCCAGTTTTATTGAGAGCGAAGAATCGAAGTAGCGAGAATTATAATATTAAGATCAATTCTCGATTCTTTTGATACCAGTAAGAATCGAGGGTATCAAGGAATCAAGTTTGACAGCCCTAGAAATAATCAGTCATTTCAGAAAGTGCACGTTAAATAGCTCAAATAAATTGAAAATAAAAATGACTTGTCCAATTTCATACATAATTCTTTGTTAAAGAAGTTTTTGTTTTTACTTTACCAAAGTGGTTAAAAATGATTTGATTATAATTTCATATGTTGTGAATTTTCTATTAAAAATTTGCTTTTTTTAAAGTTGAATATTGAAAGGATGATAGAAGGGCAAGGCCTACACACTTACCAAGACAATGTAAGCCTCAACTTTCACAATTAAAACCCAACAAAACACATAATTATGAAATTTTTGGGGTACATCAGTCCCCTTCTTCAGCAAAAGATTATATTAATTATTATTAGCACCGCGTCTTACTACCCGTTCGGATTCAGCAAAAGAACTTGTGAACTTTGAGACTTACAATGCCCTGGTAATGTGTGTGGCCTTGCCCTTATATCCTCCTTTCACTGTTTGACTTAATATAGCTTTTTGGCGATATTTTTTTTTTTAAGTTGGTCACTCTCATTATGGCCGATCTTCTAGAAATAGATATATATATACATTTCATGAATGTATGCTAAATTGATTGATTATAAAAAGTAAAAAGTTATTTTGAAATATCATACATTTTAAGTTAGAGGTAACATCATTATAAACATAACTGTGACTGGCATTTAAGTAAAGTAAGGGTGGATGGAATCCAGAACAACCCTCGGGAAATAGTCGGGAATTTATATATTCCCGTAGGTCGGGTGGGATAGACCCTTTCCCAAAAAGTTTCAGCCGGGGAAACAAAACACAGTGCTCCAGAAAACAAAATAAAGGGCACGCATGCTCTTGCAGTTACTTCCGATTCATCACTGTTAATCTCTTTTGTAGACCGTTTTCTTCTTTGTTATTTAGCAAACTTGTTTGTGAGGTGGTTATTTACCACTTGTAGAGGGACAAACAAGTTTGGAGGCTGTGACTTTTTGTGTTCTGTCTATCAACACTGATTTGTTGAGTTCAGCAAGTGAAAGAACTTGAAAGATTTAGAGAAGGATAGATATATTCTTCTATCTTTTTTTTGGTGGAAATGGGAAGTAAGGGGGAAAGGAAGTAGCTTGCCAAGGTAAACCATTTATGAGGGTTCAGCTTGTTATTAGCGAGCCAGACAGACAGGGAGTAGAGTATAAGGGGTGTCAAATCTAGAGAGAACATTTAAGAAAAGTAACTTTTAAGAGGTTTCAAACCTGGATAATATTTTGCAGTTTCATACTTAGAACAGATTGAAGAGGTGCCAAACATTATGTTTTGTGATATTTTTTCACTGCTTAAATAATTAAATATAAAACACAATTTTCAAAAGACACTAACTACAGTATTAAAAATAATTTTTATCAAAAATGCAATAAAATTACCTATGTTATTAATTGTATTTTTTGATAGTAATTTAAAATTGTGTTATTTGTTTTAAAAAATATGCTATTCACACACACACACTTCTTTTTATTTTGTTATTTTTTATTGTTTTTATTACCTTTAGCAATTTTTTTTAGCACCTCGTCTTATTACTCGTTCTGGTTATAAACTTATGTACTAATTACTCTAGTGTGTTATGAATGAGGAAGATTGAACTTAGAGGTATACCTGCATTTGCGTGGATAGAGTGGCAAACCATTTAGGAAAAAAAAACCTTAGTACATCCAGCCAAGATCAAAATAAATATCCCCGTCAACGGCAGTCTAGTCTATTGCGAGAGTGATGCCTTAGACCATGCAGCCACCAAAGCGTGTTTTAATAATATGATAACTTTAACAAGTATTACCATATTAGTTTAGAAATCTATTTATTTTAAATCTAAGATTATTCTAAAGGATAATTTAAAATGTTCCCGTCTCGAATCCTGATATTTTGACTCATTTCCCATCCCGAAATAAAAAAAAAGTCATTCCCGTCCATCCCTAAAGTGAAGAGTTGTATCTTTCAGTCTCCGCATGTGGGATGCCAATTGGTAGTAGCTAGCCTTCAAGCCCAGTTCAACTCCCTATTGCAACGAACTGCAGACTTGGGAGGTCTTGATGACCGTGAGGAAGCTCTCACTCCTGGACAGAATGCTGCTCATGGGCTTCAACGGACTGTTTGAGAAGCTCCACCTGGACGGTAACGCCCTCATAGCAGCCCTGGAGACTCTTGAAACTCCTTCCTGCTGGAAGAAGGTGGATCAAGTGCGAGAAGCCAAGGCCATGTTGGTGAGGACACATTTTCTAAATTGTTTGAACTAATCAGAACTACTAACCACATTGACCTGAAGATATGCCACACTATTTCTTTATCTGGCCTTCATAAAATTCAAAGTGCTACTATAGCCACACCCTAGTAAAAATGTGCACTTAAATAAATTGGCCATACTTTTGATATAAATCAAAACAATTTATTTGCAGTAGAGTAGAGGGAGAACATGAAATAGTAGAGAAATCAAGACTTGAGATGGTATGGGGCATGTAATGAGAAGGAGAGGTCGTCATAAAAAATGATGGAAATGAAGTATGTAGGAAAAAGACCGCAAGGCTGGCCAAGAAAGAGATAGGAGAAACAGATAACAGAAAGTGTGGAAGGTAGAGGGGAAGAATGGTAAAAAGATAAAGGAAGATTGAGGCATTTTATTAAACTGACCTGACCATAGGCTGAAAACAGTTGATGATTATTCTTATTTGTCTGCGGGATCATGTGAGCTTTCCAAAAATCTCCCTTGTATTTAGTCTAGATTGAATTGAATAATAATAATAATAATAATATAATAATAAATTGTTGATTCCTCTTAATGTTTATTAGGCCCCTGTTTTCAATGAAGCCACAAGGGGTGTACTTGAAGACATCTTCCTAATCAAACGACTTCAAACGATGCAAGAGTTCTTCATGCTGTGCAATCAAACCACCAGAGGAATAGGGGCTGCATATGATGATGACCATCTGAATAAGCCAATCAAACGATTCACTGCTGAATATGTTAGTCGACAATTGCTAGGTGTAACTTCGCAGACACTGGGCCTTGCACTTTGTCTTTTGTTACAAAGGATTGGACTCAATGTTACAGGTTAATCAAACTTGATAAAATATCTTTAAATATATGACTTATGAAATAGAGTTCACAAATGAATGCAAAAAAAAAAGGTTTAGAAAAGATTGATAGATACATATAGAAAATAGGGTTTGGCTTATGTCTTACCGAATATCATTTTGATAATTGGGTCAACTGATTGTGCCACAATCAGCTAAAGAGTGATCAGCTTTAGGGCTGTTGATTGCCTACACCAATCATTGGACATAACCTTGACATGAAAAGAAGTAGTTAGTAACTATTGACTTATTGTTATACTCCTCAAACAGCCTTGCATTTTGTACAATTGTGAAGAGGTTTAAAGATGGAGGTAGAGGCCGTTGATGCTTCTTAGTATACTAATGAACTATTTTCATTGTGTATGACATAGTGCTTTGTTCAGGCTTTGTATTAATACTTTTATTCCTTTCACCGTATAGATTTGAGTCTCAAAAATAAAAATAAACTTATCTTTAAGAGAAATACACTAATATTAATTTAATGCTCTTTTTTATATTTAATTTTATATTTTAAACTTTTGTTCTTATTGTAATAGCATCCCAAGTTTGGTTGAGTGATAGGCTGAATGTCTCAATCTCTCATAGACGTCCAATCAAACTTGTATCACTGCTCACAGATTTTAAAAGTTTTTATGTTTATTATGTTGCAGTGGAGGTGGAACTTCGTGATGTAGGCGCAGAGAGCAAGGTAGCACTGGAGGAGCTATGTCGCAAAGCAGTAGACCTGTGTATGAAGCGAGGCATGTTCACGACAGGAACCCTGGCTCAGGCCAGTGGTCTCACCAGCAACCTTGAAGCCACGTGGAGGAGGCGGGAGGGGGCCTCACACCTTCAGCACGAGGTGGAGGCTCGTAGATCCACCTTACAGAGGTTACAACTGCAGCTCACGGCACACCACTGGCTGCATGAGGACACACTTTTACTGCAGGCGGCCACACCATTGCCCCCACTCAGTTAGTACATAAGTTAAAAGTATTTTTACTGTTTAGTCTTCATTATCATCATCAACTATTTACAACCTGTGGACGGATGATTAATAAAATACCCGCCTCGGTGGCGTAGTTGGATAACGCGCTTGTCGTGTTGAGCCCGACTGCTGAGGACGGGGAGATCGAGGTTTCGAATCTCGGTCGGGTGAACTGGGGGTGGTTTTTCCTAAATGGTTTTCCACTCTCCCTCCACGCAAATGCGGGTTCACATCCTACAATTCAACCTTCCCAATTCCTGATCCATTAGAGTAATTAGTACTTAAAAGCGTATAACCGAACGGGTAGTAAGACGCGGTGCTAAGTATTATTATTATTATTATTATTAATAAAATGCCTCCATCTTATTCTGTCCTTCCACCTTTCTTTCCTCCTTACTTTAGTCCATTCTTCTCTCATTCCCACACTTGATGTTATCTGCTCCTCCCATTTCTTCCTTGGACTTCCTTGTGTTCTTTTCCCTCTAAACTTCAACTCCATCATTCTCTTTGGGATACTTTCCTTTTCCATCCTCATTACGTGTTCATCTGTTCATACCATATTGCCCTTATTTTCTCTACTGTCTCTTGTAATCTGTTGCCCAATTCTTGCCCAGACCAAAGATATAAAGGGCATATTTTAAGGACATTCGCAAACATTCATTAGAATCAAGTATGAAAAAACCATCCCATTGTACCTTCACAGGATTTGATCTGGTTCCTTTGGGTCATAATTAAATAGGCACTGAACATTGTAAAGGAAAATTTATATAGGTAATACCTTATTGTTCCAAATATAATGCAATTTTTTTCCCCCTAAAAATGTCCTTCGCAAAACTGTATTTGTATTATATGCACAGCCTAACATTTTTCACATGATTCCAACGTAGGTCAATTTTGTAGCATGCGTTTCTATTGATAGACTCAACGGCAAAACAAATTAAGAGAGAGAATGTGTCACTCTATTGGCAGGCGGGAGGCTCAAAGTTTAAATGCAGAGGATTTCCTCCTCTTCACTGTCGTCGATGCTACTGGCATAATGTCAGGTCGTACTATATTCGAGACTATTTATTTTTCACGTAGAACACCTTAAAACTTTAGGGTTTTATTGTATTTGAAGCTGTACTATATTTGGGCCAATACAGTATTCTGGCTTAGTTAATTCTCAATGTATTTTATGATTATTTCATCATTTTGTTGAAATGCAATGATCATAAAAAAAATTAATCCAAAATGATTTCTTATTAAGTATTTTTTTACTTGCAGGCCGACCTAGCTTTATGTTAGAACTGCGCAAGACTTCATCTGCCCTCTTGAGTCTTCAACCCCGCCTCACTGAGGCCCGCCAACAACAAAGTGCTCTCGTGTCTAGTGTGGAGCAACGTCTTAAGTGGGCAGCTGGGGCCAACCCCGCCCTTTCAGAGGTAATGGCGGCGTTTGATACATCTGTGTCTGTCCGCGCAGAGCGTCTGAATATGGAGCAGGGCTTGGCTGCACTGGTGGGAAACACATGTACCGCACTACTTCACCATGAGGCCTTGAGAACAAGGACATCTGAAGCTCTTGCTCATGACACTGCATTCCTTCAGGTACACTGGTTGTAGCTACCTGATTTCACTCACACCATTTTTAGGAATAAAACATGATTCCCAATATCTTATACTTATTTTTGTGTTTTCTTTTATTAGTGTGTTCATTTCCTAAAGATTTTTCATATTAATTTAGGACATATTATATAAAGTTGGATTCATATTATATAAAGTTTAGTTGAATCTTCATTTTACCCACTAATCCCAGATTATAAATTCAAATCCAAATCCGACCCGCCTTGGTGCCTTAGTTAGCTAACACACTAATTGCCTGTTGAGATAGACTGGCAAGGATGGGTAGATCAAGGTTTTAATCTCACTCAGCTGAACTGGAGGTGATTTTTCTAAATGGTTTTCCATTCTCTCCACACAAATATGGGCTCACTTCCTATATATTCAACCTTCCCATTTCCTAACCCATTAGCGTAATCAATACTTGAGCATATAACCAGAACGGGTTATAAGACGGGGTGGTATTATTATTATTATTAATTATATCATATATTATATCATCATCATCATCACCGCATCAGCACAGAATCCTAATTATCATCATCATCTCATCCTTATCCTCACTATCCTCCTCCTCATCATCATCATCATTATTATATCTGAATCTATAAAAATTGAAGAACATAAAAGGAAATAAGATATAAATTTTAAGGTTATGTGGAATAGAGCACTAGGCTAAATCTTGGTTTAAATTAGGAGGGATAGCCAGCACAGTTACATAGGTATACTGGAGTAGAAATTGTTTAGATATAACATTAAAAAACACACAAACACATTTTTAAGGACAATCTTTCACTGTCACAGACAGCTTCATCAGGTCTACTCTCTTGACCTGATGAACCTGTCTGTGACAGTGAAAGCTTGTCCTTAAAAATGAGTTTGTGTGTTTTTTAATGTTATATTTAAACAATTTCTACTCCAGTATCAGCTAGGTAAGTGTGCTGGCTATCCCTCCTAATTTAAACCATGATATAAATTTTAACTAATTGCTAACATTAAGGGTATGTGAAGTCAAACTTTTTCAACTTGAAACAAACTCTAATAAAATAGATAACCTATTCTCTAAGTCAAATCAAAGCTCAAATATATTTTATTATTGCTAGAAAAAATTATTATATTATGCTTAATTTTATAACTTTATGGATTAAAATTATTTATGAAATGTTTTATTGAACAGTTTTTAATAATATTAACATAATGATCATAATCAACTGTTTCCTGCCTATGGCTGGGTCAATTTAGTAAAATCTCTCCATCTTCTCCACAATTCTTCCTCCTTTTATTGCTTCCATTATTTTCCTCTTAATTGCACACTTTCTGTTATCTGCTATGCTTGGTCTCCCCCTGCAAACTTCTTCTTAAAACCATCTCCATAATTCTCTTTGGTAATCTCCTTTTACATCCTCATTACATGACCATACTATCTTGACCAAGCTTCCTCTACTATCGCATATACTCCTTATACCCTCTTATACACTCTTTCCCCAATATATTCATTTCTAATCCTATTTCTCCTCGTGACAGCCAACATGTTCCTCACAAACTTCATTCCCATGACATCCACTTTCCTAGTTTCTCTTGCAATCATTCGCCTGTTTTTACTCCATATGTGACTATGGGTACAAAGTACACCTTATACACATACTTCTTTACACTTAAAAGTGACTTATTTTCTCCATAGCAGGTCTCTTACACGCCTTAGAACAACTCTGCCTGAAGTCTTCTTCTCACTAGATCCTCTATACTTTCATACTTTGCCTCAATCATGCTTTCAAGATATTTTACACTGTGTACCTTTCTCATCTTTACTTCATCCAACTTTATAGCTTTATATCACACTTCACCGTGCTAATTTTATTCAACACTTTCATTTCCTCATTCTTTTCCAGGAGCTGTCCCTGTACTTCCTCTTCCTTCTCCCCCAATACCATCAAGTTATCAGCAAACATCATGGCTTTCATTCTTTCCTAGAGTTTTCTTGCCACTTTATTCATGGACATTTTCTTTATCATTACAAATAGCTATGGTGAGAGAGCACTCTCCTGCTTCACTTAATATAAAAAAAAATTGGAACCATTTTGTCCACCCCTTCTGTCTTAACACAGCTACCTTCTTTCTTCCTTTCACATCTGTTTCTAGCATCTATATCTATTTTGTCATCCAAACCTTCCTCGTTTCCTATAACTTACACTTCACTCATCTCTTCTCCCTATACTCTTCCTCTATTTCCTTATTTATATTTTTAAAACTCTTTCTTAATGCTTTGTTCTTATCCTCCACTGCTTCCTTCACTCTCTAATTTCACCATGGCGTCTCCTTCCATTTCTTCTTATCACTTGCTTTCCCACATACTTCTTTTACAGCTCCCACCAAGAAGAAGTGATCTATTACAGACCTTTGCTCCCCATTCCAACTGTATCTAGTAATTTTATGGCTTTCCCTTTTATTCTAATGGTTGTATATGCTATTTAATTGGTTTGGTGTTTATAGTTGTTGGAGCAATGTGAGAAGACTTGCCAGTTAGCTGTGGGATGTGATCAGTCAGTCACTCCACAGGAAGAGAGTCTTGTGCAGATGTTAGTGCCAGAGGGACCAATCAACCATTGTGGATTCAAACAGTCGAAGTGCTCATTTCAGGTAATATTTTATCTTTGACTTTTATATTAGTTTGCCACCACATGATCCACTCTGTCTTACTCTACCAAAATTGCATTGTTTTGGTTTTTTATTGAGAAGAAAAAAATTATAATCACCAAATGAATTTAAAACTCTTTTTATAATTATAATTATGAATAATTGTATAATGATTAATTATATAACAGTGTAGGAATGCTACACATTAATTTAAAGTAAGTGATAGTGAAGGAAGCCAACCTGAAAGGATATTTGGGTTTTTAGATATTTTTTTGTATCCAACACCTTAGCTAAGTTGGTAGCATGTCTGTCTACTGAACCAAGGGTTCCGTGCTTGTTCCCAACATGGCCGAAAAATTTATCACAGGTTAAATGTGGATTTACCATTTTATAGTGGTTAATTAACAGTAGGGAACAGGATGTTGTGCCTGTCCTAGTCTTAAGTTAGATTATAAGGTGTATTAAGCTATTATAGACCTAGCATGCCGGTAGTGGAAAATATATGGCTTGAATAATAAACTGACCCAGGTCACAGGTTGGAAACTGTAATGGATGTAACGATTCCTACACGTTGGCTTCCTTCACTATCACTTAATTTCCATTAATTGTATTATATTTGAAGAGGTAAGGAAAGGTGGATAGAAACATAAGGGACGAACACAATATGGCTTTTACAACGAAAAGAAGAACACAGTTCACACTTTACATTGCTGCCACTGGACAAAGAGGTAATGGTTGCCTTTTAAATAAAATCGATCATCACCTTAATGTACGGTGTTCCTACATTTTCTTATTATATATTTCCAAGCCATCAGGCAATAATTAATTCTGTTTAGTAATTAAGAAATTTATGAAAACAATGTAAAGAAAATCTAATGTAAGTAAAGGGAAGGGTAGAGAAGCAATTTGTAAATTAAGAGGATTAGATAAGCTTCTATAAAAATAGGTTAAGTTTCACACTAACCACTGGATCAAGAGTCCTTGTCATGATATATTTGTGTGTTTTGTAGACCGAATAAAGTCCTTGCAACAACAGATCCTGGGTCTTCAAGAAAGTTTATACATGGCTCAGGATTGCGCCAAAAACCAAGCCATGGTGTTGCGCAGTCGTCTTGCGGCTCATCATAAGCTCATGGCGGATGTGCGCAATCTGCTCAAATCTATGGTCAAGGTCAGTGACACATTAGGGTAATTGAGCTTGACAGATTTATGGTCTCCAATTTCTGGCATTCTTGTAAAAAGTATTTCTTTTTTGTGTAACCCGGTTCGATGTTTGCTGATGACGGGGATATGTGGTTCGATCCTGGTTAGGTGTACTGAGGGTAGTTTTCCCTAATTGATTTCCCACTCTCTCTCCACACAAGTGTGGGTATACTTCCTCATCCCTAACTCAATTAGCGTAATTAGTACATACGTGTATAACCCAATTTGGTAGTAAGACACACTGCTAAAAATAAAAAATAAAGTAAAGAGCCCCATATATGGGGGATATCAACTATTTCAATTATATTGATATAACTACATTCAGTCCTCAAAGGTACAATATTTGTTATGTATTATTTAAGGGTGCGATTATAGGCCACACTAAGATTTTGTAAAGCATGTTTTTGAGAAAAATGTGCGGCCCATTTTTGGGTCAATGTGGTACTTTAATTCATTGTACTACACCTAATTCCAGATGTATTTAATTTTATGTTTCTCTACCTCTCATTTACCCATATCTGGTGATGTTTATTCATCAGTTTGAAGAGTGTGGACTTGTTGGTGTTCACGACTATTTGGTGAGCTACCGAGCATATGCTGACCAGTTCACCACTCTTATTAGAGACATTGTTAATGAAGATTTGGACACTGAGAAGGTTCACGCTGCTCTGACCTCCTCTGAAGAGCTGAAACAAAAGACAAGTAAGATATTTAGTTGTGACCTTCCAGAAAATTGCCCTTCAAAAAATTAGCATTTAAAACACAACATAAAATGGTATTGTAACTCATTTTCTGGCCACATCATGACACATCTTCAACAAGGGGAACAGAACCCTGTGTGACTTATGGCTTGAGGAATTCTGCTCTTTTCTGGTGACAATGGAATCAGACGTGTTTTATAAATTACACTGATATGTTGTGTTTTCAATGTGAACCTTAGGACCTAGAATTTTTCAGTGATGTAGACCTCACTTTTTTTTTCCATTTTTCACTGTTTAATTAAATATTTTAACATAATTTTTTTCTATATATGAATTTAGAGAGAGAAAACATACCCAAATAGCCTAAATCACTTAGGGAAGAGGGCAAACAAAATTTTACACTAATACATTTTTTGGCTCATTGGAGAATTCACTCAAGATACTTAAACTAGATGGCAGGCACATTACCAGTTGATCAAAGATTTTATATTTCATGCTATTCATGTTACAGTGAGCATTTATCAGGACCTATTAGAGTTGTCTGCTAGGCAGCAATCCGCTGCCGGTGAAGGCGGACGTTTGAAAAGACCACCCCTCATAAGGCAGGACAGCATTTGCTTTTCTCCGAGGAGAGGACTCAACAGGGACCCGCACACTGGGAAAGGTATGGAGTTTCATACTCGCATAAATTAACTGGTAAAAAAAAAAATTGAGCAGGCTTTGGTTTATTCATTTATCAACAACAAATATCTTCTTATCGTGCCTAAAAGTCACCATTTATAGGTAATTGATGCACTAAGAAATAAGTAAAAATGTGTGAGAACCTCTTTTTTACATTTGAGACTAGAAATCCTAATCGTTGAGATCAATATCATTTGTCTTCTTTGCATATAACCTAAGCAGGTAGTAAAACCCGGTGATAAAAGTCTCTTTTAGTCAAATTTTAATTTCTTATGCAATCTTTTGGTCTTGGATATATCAAATTCTAAGTCTTTTTTTTATAGTTTTAAACTTATAAAAAATAAGTAATCAAAATCAGCCTAGGTTATTTTAAGAGTAATGCAGAGTGGAACATTCAAACAATACAAACAATCAAATTGGTTTAGGCCCTAATATAATGTGGTTTTTTATTAAATATATTTATATTAAGTTTTAGGAATCCATGTTAGTGCTGATGATTTAAGACCCTGATTTGTGGTGAATAAAATGATAGGATTTCACTATATATTTGTGTTGTGAAATATTAAAAGTAAATAAATAAAATGCTTTTTTCGGCATAAGATTTTTAAAATCAACTCAAACTCAAATGGTGTGGCACTGTAATTAAAAAATTGTGGCTAAATTTATCATTCTAAATTTAAAATATTTGCATTTATTCTCATTATGACTGTCGTTAAAGTCAGATCAAACCTATTTTTTACTTCTTTACCAATTGTCTTTGTTTGAGGGGAATATATTTTCTCGAGTGGGAACTTTGATTGGCTATAGGAATATTAAGAAATAATATTTAAATATTTTAGTAGGTATTCTTAACACCATCCAATAAACAGGGGGGAAAAGGAAAAAAATTCATCAAAATAAAACTCCTTTATGTTTTCCTAAATTTAAGGTTAAAAATAGCTACAATTTAGAAGTGATTTGTTATAAAAGGAAATTAAGAAAGAGAGAAAAGAAAACCAAGAAACATGGAGAACTATCCTGCTCTCCTTAAAATACATCAATTTTATCTCACTCAGCTAAGCTGTCCAATTTCTGATTTTTTACTACCATTAGACATCTGCCAATCAAGTATTTTGAGTTTGAATCGAATCTCAATTTGAAGCAAATATTATTTGCAAATTTTGAATAACAGCTATCAAATCGAATCATATCGTAGTTAAATTTGTCAAATTTATAATTTAAATAAAAAGTTACTTATTAAAAAAAAATCATTAGATTAGTGTTGAACCCTAATCCTCTAAGTTCTTCAATATGATTATGTGGTCAAGAGCACCACCTGTTGTGTTTATAAATTATTTCAATACATATTTTACCCATCAAAGTTAACATATTTACTATGGACTATCCAAGTGTGTGATTATATACTATACAAAGTTTTTATAAAGGTTGTGTTTGTAAAAAAAGTGTGGCCTATTTTACAGTAAATATGGTAATAATATATTGAATCTTTGGAGCAAAATATTACCCAACCCACAAACTGAGTGGATAAATGAATGCAATCCATTGACAACACATTATTGCTATCTCAATCATCTATCATAGTTTTACAGCAAGTTAAGAGATTACCTCAAATTAAGTTGTTAGTTTAGTAACTTAATAAAATTAAAATTGTGATATGGGGACAATTTGGTTGACTGTTGATAGCTGTGCAAGAGAGGAATGCTTATGCTCTGAGTGTGTGGCGACGTGTAAGGATGAAGTTGGAAGGCAGAGACCCAGATCCAGGTAGAAGGGCCACAGTGCAAGAACAGGTAATTAAACTAAACTTTATTCATACAAATGTTATAGTCATGAGACACAATCTCCTTTAAATAAAATAACCCCGCATCGATGGCCACATGGTTTGAGGAACTATTCTCTCAGTATACTAGACTGCCATGGACAGGAAGATCAAGTTTCGAATCTTGGTCGGGTATACTGAGAGTGTTTTTCAAAAAAATTGTTTTCCACTTCCCAGCCACGTAAGTGTGGGTACACTTCCTCTAAATATAACCTTCCTAATGCCTAAAAACATTAGTGTAATTAGTGCATAAGCGTATAACCTAAATGGATAGTAAGATGCTGTGCTAAAAAAAAATATTTACACGGACTTGGATTGAAATATCTCGATTACATTTTCCAAAGCAATCTTAAATTATCTAATAAATATTGATTCATCCATATCCAGGAGTCGAATATTAAGATGGTTGAAGACCTTCAGAAATGTTAGGTTAGCTCTTAAAAATGGGATACATTTTTATATTACAGAAAAGTATGTGCAAAGTCCACTTTTTCAATTTGAAGTGAATTAAAATCAAACATATGAAATATTTTTGAAGCCAAATTGAAGTTCGAATACTTTTTGTTGCTTTTTTTTATGCTTGAAAAATTATTAATTTGGGCCTATTTATATAATTTTATGCACTAAAATCACTTGAAGAAAAAATGTTTTATTGCGAATTTGTGTGTAATATTTGGTTTTATTCTGATAAATCACTTTGTATCTCCTTAAGGAAAACCTCTTTTTGTTGTTTGAGGTATTTTGTTATACCATCTTACAAATACCGTGTGACAAAATTCAATTACTTTAGATTTTCCCCTTATAAATATTGAGTTTTAATATACAAAACAGTTCAAAATGGTAATGATTGAAAATAAAATGAGGAGCTAATATTTGTACTAGCGAAGCTTTGTAATTGCCGAAACCGAGATTTTCTTCGAAGTGAAGTCGAAACTGATATTTGTTTCAAAGCTTTGCACACCCCTAACACAGAACATCCACCCCTTAATATTCATGCTACGAAATGGCTATTGATGACTTTCAAGACTTATTTATAGCACCAAAAAAAGGTTTCTTCACATATTATTTAACTAGGTGAAACTAGCTAAGGAAGTATAATTTTTAAGAAAATGAATCAGCACTCACAAGAATTGAAATTGAAAACTCCATTGTGGAAATACCAACTACAGCGTAGTCAGTTGATCTGTAACCCGGACCAGACAGAATAACAAACCTATGCTAAATATATCACATCAAAATGATATACTCATAAAGAGTTAATATAAAATTGTATAAATGATTTGTCCGTATTAAGTACTATTCAAATTTAGAACTCTTGTTTGAGCTTGACAGATCTGTAGGTTTGGCAAATTGACTTTCGTAATATAAAGCTATTACTGTGGTGTATTGTGTATGCTTATAGTGACGCATTGCTTACTCTTTTCATTACTCTCTGCATGTTGGTTGTTAAATATGCAATTTGTATATTTTCTTTCATTTTAAAAATATTAATGTGATTGTAATTTCAAATATATTTACTTTAAATATTTGATTCATATTTTTGTCTTAAAATTATATATTTATTGGAGTCAAGCTCTACTTGAGTTGATAATCGGAATTTTTCTGGAATACTTTCTTAAAATCAACTCTGAAATGAGAAATACTTGAACACAAAGCCTCCTACATAGTATTACGATGCAAATGTGATAATAAATTAAGTTACCTAAGGACTTTTAAATATATTAACACAGTCTTGAAATATTGTAAAATAATTAAATATATATGTTAGGCAATTAATCCAACATGAAAGAACAGGTTATGGCGTAAGCCATTAAATAATATTTGTGTTAAAACCATCTGAACTAAGTAAAATGTACTTTTTGTCAGGTGGATCATGTCATAGAAGAAGCTATGAGCCTGGACAATCTTGCTCTGTTATATGAAGGCTGGACGCCATGGGTATGAAGCAGTTGATTTGAGGGAACGGATCTAGCATTCAGGTTTGAGTCCATAGATCCGGGGTCTAAAGTCTCAGTTCTAAATCCAACGTCCGCGAGAAGGAAGATGGAAGAAAGTATGTCCACAGTCTCTCTCTCACTCCGTGCGTGCGTACGGGCGTCAGAATGAAAACCTAGATTGATGCAAGAGGCTGTTATAAAAGCTGGCTTAACATGGCTTTGCAGTCAGCTGTGCTAATGTCATCTACAATGATCATAACAGGCCCTTTTACAATTAAAATGGTATATAATGATGAATGAAGATTTTCAGCATTCTTGACGAAAACATCCTACTTTGGAGTTTTTTATTTATTTAGTTTTTCACTAAGATGAGTAAGAATATATTCAGGGCTATGTAATTTTTCTAAATGAGCAAATTTTATTGTGTAATTATTTTTTGGCTCAGTACCACTTGGAATAATTTGTAGAGTTTATTTTAATTAATGTACAGATCACATTTATATTTTATAACTATTGTAATCAATT